>JAJOZX010000586.1:610000-675000 GCA_023014485.1 Bathynomus jamesi | reverse complement strand
AAAGCTACAAACCCAAATCACTCCACCTCTGGTCAGCTTTACCACTTTACGAAGAACGGCCGTCTACGAGACTCCATTAGGCCCATCAGACTTTGACTTACGGAACAAACTTCCAAGAGACAACAACAACCGGGCCTACGCCTACAAGATCCTCTTCAGTCCATCCACCACAACCGGGCCTACGCCTGCAAGATCATTTATAGACCTTCCTACACCTCGAGAAGCAACAACACTCGGGCCTACGTTCTACGCAGCCTACATCAAACATCTCCATCATCTCGAGAGGCTTAACGATCAACGACACTTCGAGCCTACAGTAATAGGTTCACTCGACACTTCAACAAAGGTTCTCATCGTTCCCGGTAAGATAAGCGCACCCTTTTCTAAGTACTTTCGTGAAGCCTACATTAGCCTACCGCTGAACGGTAGGCTATACTTCCAAAGTGTGTAATTAAACGTTCCAACTGACTCTCGTTAAACGTAGTAGGCCTATTTCCTATTTCCTAATTCAAGTGTCCTTCAGAAAACTGTAATTCATATCATCCGCTATTGTATTCACTTATATATTTGTGTGATAACTAAATTCTCTACTGCAGACCTAATTCATTTACAGTGTACATCCCCTCAAATTATCATTAGGTCACAACATCCGGTATCTATAATCATCTACGGTGTACCATCTTAGCATTATATAATTACCTTTATGTAAATGATCATATTTCCCTCAGCTATCATTAGGCCTATCCCACAACGCACGTCATTAACTTCCATTATTACTAGGCCCATTCAATCATCTAGCCTACGTAATCAGGTTGTCACGCGCACACATTTCTGCATTCTTTATATTATTTACCAGGCCCATTCAATGTTCCATTTTGCATGCCATTTTCATATCATCAATGAGTGTATTACGTGTCAATTTAAGCTATTAACCATTCATCTTATTAGCTAAGTTTCTATGTCATAAGCGTAACGTAAAGGCTATCAAATAATCACTTATTCTATTCAGTGTACCAAAACGCGCATTCTATTCAGTGTACCAAAACGTACGCGCATTCTGTGTCATTAATAGGCCTCTTTCAATGATCATTCATGCATAATCTGTAGCTTCCCTAATCAGTGTATTACATAACCTATTTGTTATTATTACGTACATGCATAAACGAGCGTATTTCTTACTAATTGATCTGTTTAAGCCCTTTATTTACTAATCCTCAGTCAGACTCGTCCCTAATACAAATGTCGTTATAGAATTGTTAAGCCATAATCACTGTGACAATTAACGTATTTATTTTTATAATAAACTACAAAACTATAAGGTATCTTATATAACCTTAACATTAATTTGGCTCGGGTGTAATCCGAGCCTGGTGACCTCGAAGCCATTTCGAATTACTCGGTATTATTATAGTAGGCCTACGCCTTAGCCACTTCCAATTGGTGATACTTTACATCATAAATTATTAACCCAGCCTATCATTAATAAACAATCAGTCATTGCATCAATTAATCATTAGCATACAATCAAATCATTATCACCTTAAACGGCTAAAACTTGGTCCACTATATAACTATATAACTATAAATATAACTATATAACTATAAATATAACTATATAAATACATAACTATATAACTATAAATATAAGTATATAACTATATAACTATAAATATAAGTATATAACTATAAATATAAGTATATAACTATAAATATAACTATATAACTAACTATATAACTAACTATATAACTAGTGATTTTTGAGGTGGAAACATTAGTCGAACAAGGAACAAGACTGCATATTAAATGTTTGTATATGGACTAGAGTTTTCAACATTTGTAATGTCATCTTCAATGCTAAAAATGATACAGGAAATTCAGAGAAGCACAAAAGCGATCGATTTGGGGGTAATAATGAGAGATGATGCGAAATTCGAAACACAAAATCAGATAGCGATAAATAAAACAAAAAGAGTCGTGGGACAGGTACTAAGAACGTTCGTAAGAAAGGACAGGACAGTAATGATTCCCCTGCTAAAAACACTGATTATACCAAAACTTGAATACTGCTCAGTTTTGACGTCCCCATATAAAAAGGAAGAAATTAATAAACTAGAATAAGCAAAGACATTTCACAGCCAAAATTGATGGCTTCAAAGAACTCAACTACTGGGAAAGACTACGTATACTAACTCTGTACTCTCTGGAAAGAAGAGAGAGGTACACCATAATCTACATGTGGAAAATGATCGAAAAATTGGTACCAAACCTGAAACTAAACCCAATTACCATTCAAACAACACTGGAAAATAGGAAAGGCAGAATGTAGTGTTCCCAAATTAAAGGCCCGACAAGGGACCTCCTCAACACTGAAGGAAAATAGCTTGGTTATCAGGGGGCCAAGACTTTTCAACCAGCTTCCAAAGGACCTCAGAAACGTTACAGGGGTCAAAGTTGAGGTCTTCAAGAGAAGACTAGATGCCTGGCTCGGGACGGTACCAGATGAGCCGGGTGTACCTGGCTATGTACGGTGGAGAGCGCAAGAAAGCAACTCACTCCTCCACCAAACCAGACCTAGAGGCGGGGCCACCAGCTTGACCTCCGTGTGAAGAGACCAACGCACGGAACAGCAACAAGGTAACAAGGTATATATATATATATATATATATATATATATATATATATACACACACAATTAAAACCAACTATGAACATAAAACAATTTAAATATTGACAAATATCACGGCGAAAATAAAAATTAAAACATGAAATATACAGTTAATACAATTAAAATATAAAATATTGTAAAAGGAACTATAAAAGGGGGCTTATCTTTAAGATAAGAAAAGAATAAATGTAAGTAAAACAATTATAAATAATTTAGGGGAACATTATGGAAAAGTTTAAAATGTAAAACATTAAAATCTATAAATTCTTAAAATCTTAAAAGGAACAAGTCAGGTACAAGCTATTCAATCACAGACAGCAAAGAATGGGAAAGAATGAAAAAATTTTGTTAACAGGCACTAACTTGATTGGTAGGTAAATAGGTAGGTAGGTACTTGTTCGTCCGTTCTATTTTCCCGAATAGTCACTGTGTTTTCCAAGCGTGCCACGCTTTGTTCTAGATACTTAATCTTACAAAACAAACATACACTAAGGGATGTGATATCGCTGATACTACCTTCAGGGAAGTCAACGCACCAATGATTAACTTTACATTTAAAGCATTCTGCTTTCAATTTAGCTGGCCCTGCCATATTTTCTCTTTCTTTTGTTTTTTCTGAATACTCTGAATAAGATAAAGCGTTCTAGCAATGAAAACTATCCAAAAACGTTCTGACCAGTATATAAAAAAGGGGGGGGGGTGAATTCATCCCGCGCGTAGACGCATCCACCTATTTGCAAGTGACGTTCATCCCTTCCAGAAGACTACACCTCTCCTGCTGTCGCACCGACCAAAGGTCTCCCCAGGGCCGGACAGTCCCAAACGTGTCGCAGCTACCAACTGACAAACACTCGCGACGCAAGCGTCACGGATTTTCCGCCAGGAGCGACAGCGAGATGCAGCCCCTTACTAAGTCTTACTAGTCACTCACAAGCGGCCAGACTCTTAGAATCCAGTGTTCAAGGGATATCCCACCAGACCCAGAGCCCACGCCCGAGACTTTACGCTGGCCTGGCAACCAGCTGGGCAGTAAAGCTCTCTCACCTCAGAGCAGTACAGCCAAGCACCATCAATTGGTCGCCAAAGAACGGTCGCAGGGGGCTGGTCAGGCCATTACGCGTTAGGAATGGGCTTAACGGGGCACTAGCCACACTCCATTCATCGCGCCCCTACGCCTGGGACCCCTCCATCCCAGTCTCTCACAACCTACGAGCGTTAAATGGTGTTATTTATAGAGGTTCCAAAGACTCTCTTCCCACGCATGAGGTAGCAGTAGGGTCCTAATAGTAAAAGAAGAGAAAAATACTTTATACTAAAAGAAAAGTTTTTTTTTTTTTTTTTTTTTTTTTCAGTCAGAGGAGAACATCCTTAATGTAAGCTAAAAGGACAGAGTAGGGTTGGGATGGGGTCCTAGTAACCCACGGGACAGGATTGTACAACATACTTTACCCGCCCTCCCGAAAGAGAGAGAGAGAACCTAAAGAAACTGGCAGCCAATTTCTCTAGAATCCCACGACTCGGGACCGGAGGGCTGTCACACCCTAAGTATAAAGTTTACAACATCCAGAAAAAATGTCATAACCTTTATACCCCCTGCGGAGCGAGAGAGAGAGAGAGAGAGAGAGAGAGAGAGAGAGAGAGAGAGAGAGAGTTACAAGGCAAAGAAGTACCTCAAAAGGCCTTGCGGCCCATACCGAGGAGGTACCAATGGCAACGGGTGCCAGGGAAAATTTTGTAAAAGTTTATTTTTCTTTCAACTATCCTAGCAGTAGTAGAAAACTGGATAGAAAAGTAGAAGGCTCTCTCCCCACCCTCCGCTCCCTCCCTGCCAGAGGCAGGTACGGAAAAAGGTTGAAGAAAATACCTTGACCCTGGAAAAGTAGCCAAGGAAATTTTACAGGAAAGTGGAGAATATATACCCTAAATAGCTCTTATTTAGCTTGATCACAGAGACACCGTGCAAGCGATCTCCTGCAGAGTTTTCTTGTTTTAGTCTTGAACTATGAGAGTATTCAGTACTTTGTCTAGCCTATTTTTAAACACATTTACACTTTGACTGGAAACAACCTCTGAGGGAAGTTGGTTCCAGATATTAACTATTTTATAGGAAAAGAAATTTCCGCAGACTGAGGTCCTAAATGTCTTTACACACTCAAATAGTGTGCAAGATTTCGTCTACCCTTTTCTTGAACTGATCCACAGAGGAGCTGTTTACAACTTCCGAAGGTAACCTGTTCCATGTGTCACAGATCTTATACGTAAAGTAATTCCCACACACACTAGTCCTAAACCGTTTCAAATCCAACTTCCAACCATTGTTGCGAGTTGGGTTATCATTTAAACTAAACATACTTCTAAAATCGACATCGTTGAACCCGCGTAAGAGCTTGAAAACCTCGATCAGTTGACCGCGCAGCCTCCGAGTTTCAAGCGAAAACAAGTTCAGGGCGCGTAACCGTCGATTGTAGCCCATATGCCTAACGGAAGGGATTAACTTTGTGGCCCTCGCCTGCACTCGCTCCAGCCTCTCAATATCTTTCCTGAGGGTGGGCGACCAGAACTGCACAGCATACTCCAGGTGCGGCCGAACAAGGGAATTGTACAGTGAGAGCACAATCTCCTTGTTCCGAAACTGAAATTGCCTCCTGATATAACCCAATAGTTTCTGGGCTTTCTTTTCCACCTCTACACACTGTTTCGTAAACTTAAGATCGCTACTAATTAGCACACCCAAGTCCTTTTCTAAATCAGTCACCTCGATATTACTACCCAACATCGAGTAGTCCGACTTGGGATTGGCGTAGCCAATGTGCATCACTTTGCATTTACCCAAGTTAAACGGCATTTGCCATTTTTCGGACCACTCTCCTATCCTACCTAGGTCCGCACGCAGTTCCTCGATCGCTTCGGGCGTCCCAACATTGGCCCCAAGCTTGGTGTCATCAGCGAATTTGGCGATCCGACTGACGATGCCACCGTCGATATCATTTATGTAAATGATAAACAACAGCGGCCCCAAAACGGAACCCTGAGGAACCCCACTAGTGACCGAGGCCCATCCCGAACTAGCCCCTTTAATTACCACCTCTGCCGCCTATTCCTCAGCCAGTTTTCAATCCACCTACCTATTTCCCCACCGATACCCAGCGCGCGCACTTTCGCCATTAGCCGGCGGTGAGGTACCTTATCAAAGGCTTTCTGAAAGTCGAGATAAAGTATATCAATCGCCCTACTCTTATCGTACTCACTCAACATGACGTGGAAAAACTCGAGCAAGTTGGTGAGACACGACCTATGCCGTCTAAACCCATGTTGGGAGTCCCCAAGCAGCTTGTAGGAATCCAAATGGTCAACGATCCTATCAGCTATTATCCCTTCTAATAATTTACCTACAACTGAAGTGAGACTAATGGGACGATAGTTCCCTGGACTTTCGTGATCCCCTTTCTTAAAGATAGGGGTCACGTTGGCTTCCCTCCAGTCACCAAGCACCTGGCCCATCTCCAACGATTTGTTGAAGACTGTAGCCAGTCGGACATACGCTTCAGTGTTCTCGTGGGAACGATTGGCCTTCGCCCTCCTATACGCTACTTTCCTATTTCGGATAGCCGAAGCGATGTCACGATTGAACCACTTAGGCTGCGTTGAAGCAGGGGTGACCGGTTTTGAGGGTATGGCAGCAGACTGCAGCACCATAAACTCGTCCCGGAATGCACTCCACACTCCCTCAACATCGCCGCCAACCTCTAACCCCATCTCTCCTACGCTATCCCTGAGGCTAACAAAGTTCGCCCGCCGGAGATCGAGCTTACTGCCTCTCGAGTTACTACGCTTCACCCAAGGGACGCACACACGGAACCTAATAAGACCGTGATCACTCCCGCCCAATGATTCGTCAACGGTGAGGCCAGTGACGAGGTTGTCTTCGGTCGTGAATACTAAGTCTAGAACGCTTTCGCCTCGTGTAGGCTCGTTGACCCACTGAGTGAGGAAGTTCTCATCAGCAAAGTCAACTAGCCTCCTCCCTTCAGCATCAGCAGTCCTGTTTTCCCACTTTATGCCGCGACAGTTGAAGTCTCCTAAAACTACACACACCCTATCCCCTAGCAGGCTACTGAGTTCGGTGTACAGGGCTGTATCCTCCTCGAGGAGGAGATGCGGAGGTCTGTACACCAAGATTAACCTATAGTTCGTCCCTCCCACGTTCAGATCGACGCCAAGCAGCTCCCGTTCCGACTGGAACTGGCAGTCAACCGGACTCAACGTGTCCCTGACGTATATTAGTACCCCATCCCCCTCCCCACGGGTGCGGTCTTTGCGAAACATTCTATACCCGGGAATTTCGAACTCCCCAACGTAGTCCCTACGATCAGTATGAATCCAGGACTCGGTGATAGCAACGATATCCTGGTATTCTGATGCTAAGAGCGCCCGTAGCTCGCCAAACTTGTTCCTGATCGACCTAGCATTAAAAAGCATTGCACGGAGGGAGCCTCCCCTGTTCTGACCGCCCCCTAGCACGACCCGTTTCCCGAACAGCCAGGGCTGTCGGGAGTTGAAGAGCCCCTCACTAACGAGGGGACAAACTCCGCAGGAGACTGAGTCCCCTCCAACGTGGAAGGAGAGTCACTACCTGCTGTTGGAGGGGGACTAACTACTGGGGAAGGGTGACTACCTGCTGAGAGAGAGAGAGAGAGAGATTGGACATAATAATGGAAACACACTCATTTTCGATGCTATATTTTCTGGTATCATTAATGGCATAAGGTACTTTATTAAATTAATATGTAACCACATATAATATTGAGAACATCTTCTATTTTAATATGCTCATTTTGGTTTTTCATGTTCTTGTAGAATAAATAAAAATATGGCGCTTGGAAAAAATGTTACTGACTGTGAAAGGAGCATGGTCCAATGGGGACGAGTGTTGTTCACGGACTTTCTCCTGTTCTTCTCCACACTCTTTCCTGTCCATTGGATGTTCGAAGATTAAATTTTGATTCGTTCGTGAACAATACTCGTCCCCATTGAACCATAGTCCAGTTGACATGCTCACGAGCGAAAGCAAGACAAGCATTGCGGGGGTGCCGGAGCAATTCCGGGCCCATTGCTGGACGTCTAGCATATAAGCCACTTTCCATAAGTCTCTTTCTAACGGTTCGCTCCGATACACTGACGTTTCGAGACCTTTCCAGCTCATTGCGGACGTTTGTGGCAGTCAAGCGACGATTTCGCAAAACACCCAAGATGA
This sequence comes from Bathynomus jamesi, assembly GCA_023014485.1. Taxonomy (NCBI): domain Eukaryota; kingdom Metazoa; phylum Arthropoda; class Malacostraca; order Isopoda; family Cirolanidae; genus Bathynomus; species Bathynomus jamesi. The sequence goes on along the minus strand of JAJOZX010000586.1, from coordinate 667,081 downwards.
TGAAACGATCGTCACGGGCAGATGTGCAGCACGATCTTCTAGATCCTGGTCTTTGAGTGTACTTTCCTGTCTCCACATAACGTTGGTAGACACGTCGAACCGTTGTTCTTGGAATTCCTAGCGCATCGGCGACGTAACGCTGACTTCGACTATCTTCAATTAGGGTGACGACTCTTGCGACGTTCACGGAACTCAAATCCATTGTAAATGTCCAATTCGGAAACCCAAAAGAATTAGAAGTCTATCTGTTACTAAACGCAAATGCCTACTCCCACTAGTGGAAGAAAAAAGTGGCTCTAGCAGTCTAAGAGCAACTGAATGTCAGACTGTCGAATTCTTAAAAGAAGTCGAAAATTCGCTACGGCTAGTGTGTTCGCAGCTGACGTTGTTTTGTCTCGTTATTTGGTTGTCTCAGACTATATTTTCGAATTTTAAAACTTTTATAAACAGACAGAAGCTTGCCCACGTTTTCGCTTTTCGCGATATTCCAAGTGGGCCGATTTTTCTGCCGCACAGTGTGTATATATATATATATATATATATATATATATATATATATATATATATATATATATATATATAGGGTGGCGCAAAGTCAGGAACCATAGGCACATTTTATTAAATTATAATAAATGCTCGAATTGGTGGCCTTCACTTGGAGACACTTTATGACGCGTTGAATGCATGATGTTTGAACATTCCTTAGCACATTGTTACTGATTTTGGTACACTCAGATGTGATTTTATCCTTTAGAGAACGTATGGTTCTGGGTCGATCAGCATAGACTACCGACTTGAAATGGCCCCACAAGAAAAAGTCAAGAGGCGTGAGGTCTGGAGACCTAGGTGGCCATTCGACGGGCCCTCGCCGTCCGATCCACGTGCTTGGGAATGTTTCATCTAAAGAGCTCCGTACGATGGTTGCGAAATGTGGTGGTGCACCATCCCGCTGAAACCACATCTCCTCCCGTTCTACCAATGAAATGTCGTCTAGTATGGGCATTAGAAATGTTTGCAGTATATGCAGATATGTTTCACCTGTTACATTGCCGTCGAAAAAGTACGGACCAATTAACTGATGTCCTCAGAGCGCAGCCCACACCATAGTTCGTGGATCGACCTGCACATGTACTTCCTCCATCCAATGGGGGTTTCACTGGCCCAATACCGTGCATTATGCCTATTGACACAACCGCTGAGGTGGTCGTGAACATGATCGCTGAACATGATCCTTCGTTGAAGCTGTCGATGTTGTAGAAACCACTGGCAGAACTCTGCACGACGGTCCGTGTCGTCACTGTGAAGTTCCTGAACGATTTGGACTTTGTAGAGGTGGAAACGATTTGTTGTAAGAATTCGTTGAATGGATCTTCTGGAGACACCTGTTTCCTGGGATAACTTTCTTAAGGACTTACGTGGGCTGTTTTCGAGGTGACTGAATACCGTTAGTGATGTTGCTGTATCGGTTGAACCTTTTGGCAGGCCACTACGCGGCCGTTTCTTTGAAGCGAGTGAACAGTTTTCCAACTGATGCCTGAACAGCTGGCGGCCTCTCAGGGTGTTTGTCATTAAAAACAGTAGCAACTGATCGGTGTATGTTACTACGCCTTACACACATTAAAACTATCTCCACCCGTTATCTATTGTCAGTTTTTTGTTGTTCAACAACAAATCTGAAAAGAACGAAACACATGAAAACAAATTATTAAAATGTGCCTATAGTTACTGATTTTTGCCCCCCCCCGTGTGTATATATATATATATTATATATATATATAGATAGAGAGAGAGAGAGAGAGAGAGAGAGAGAGAGAGAGAATCAACTTTCACCCGGGCAACGCCGGGTCGCTCTACTAGTAAAGTACAGTATATGAAGATCCCATTATTCTTACTTTATAATTGATTTTTCGCATTTCTGGTCCAAAAAGTACAGCGTAACGAATACATTATTCCAGAATTTTACACCATATAGAATTCACTGTTTCAACTGTTTAACATTTATTACGTTTTCACTCGTGGCCGGTCGATGGCGACTATCTTGTCTCGAACTGGACGAGTACAAGTCGAGTACACACACACACGAGTACACACACACACGAGAACTACGCGTCTTCCGAGCCTATACAGTATGAGCCCGAGTTCACTAAAAATCGCTTTCACTCTGCTCGTTGCTCCTTCTTGTGAATCTCCACTTTCACGTAGCGCCGTTCGATCTCAGCTGGCTTCAGTCCTTCAAACTACAGTTCACCAATACACGAAGTGAATTACCACTTGAGGCGAAACTACAATTTCATCCCACCGGAAGCAAACATCACTACCGGCGTCATCCTTCTGACCCTGGCTTCACTCATCCTTCACCACAATTCGGTCGGTGCCCTTTCAACAAGTCAGTGAACGGGCCCTCAACACATCCTCCTGCCGGTAGGTCTATACGTCCTCAGACCATCTCCGTCGAAACGCAGTACAGTCAACCTTCAAGTAGCTCCTGGTAATGATAATGATAAATGACCCGTTGCCCACATCGGGCTAACATTATGAAAAAGAAAAACTATAGTGTTTGCCATTTACCATTACTTATTCGGACAATAGTTGATTTAATTTTCCCAGAAGAGTTCTTTGTTCCATGCACGGTCTGTGTATCATGAAAAAACCTCAGGGGACAATTCTGAGTTCAATCCCATATATATATATATATATATATATATATATAATATTATATATATATATATATATATATATTATAATATAATGTTATAATGTTATAATGTTTCAGACCAACAAAGACCCTAGGATCCACTCATGGCTGGTCTACCTAACTGTGTTCGTATCGTGTATTGTGTATGTCCTCCGTGGTGGCGGAGGGGACCTACAATTTTACGTGGGTTCCGAACCACAAGAACATAAGAAACTTATTTAAAAACTGCCGGTAAATTGGCAACGACCAATTTTTACGAAACTAAATAATTATCAATTTAAAAATAATTAATTATCGGTTTAAAACTAAAGATAGAATCTCTCGGTCCAGAGGAGCAAGTCATAATAGACTACTATCCACAAATATGTTACATTCTATATCTATTTATAAAGGACATGCAATATATCAGATCCAAAGAATCCAGTCAATTTCATTACGGTATCCATCAAGTCACGGTCCATATCGATTGCGGACCAAGTCAAAATTTACAACCATATACATTATCAATTTAAAAATAATTAATTATCGATTTAAAACTAAAGATAGAATCTCTCGATCCAGAGGATCAAGTCATAATAGACTACTATCCACAAATATGTTACACTCTATATCTATTATATAACGGACATGCAAATATATCAGATCCAAAGAATCCAGTCAATTTCATTACGGTATCCATCAAGTCACGGTTCATATCGATTGCGGACCAAGTCAAATTTACAACCATATACATTACAATATATACACATACGAGGAAAAGTGTAGGTGTGGCTGTAAAGACTGTACAGTATGTAGAAATGTGTGTGCCCCATTATGGGTCTCCCATTTAAAGGTGTTTGTGAGGCAAGTGAAGATCATGAGTTTTTCAATACCTCACAGTACTATGGGGGGCACCGCTCGGCAGAGGAATCTCTTTAAATGGGGTGTGTAAGGACAGAGAGTATCCCCTAACCCAAGACGCTGCCTCCCTATATCCCACAACACTTGTGTTGAGCTGTGGGATCTATCCCCACAAAGCCTTAATTTTACTACCTTAATAAACTATACCCTTTCTATCAACATGCGCGTCCAATCGATTCTTAAACATGTTTATAGACGTGCTACTAATTACTTCTACCGGCAAACTATTCCAGCTATTTACTATATATATTATATATATATATAGTAAATAGCTGGAATATATATATATATATATATATATATATATATATATATCAGTGGCGATTTCTTAATGAATGCAACGCATGCAATGCATGTGTTAAATATGTTCTCTTTTCAGATCTAAGTAAGGATTATAATTGACAAAAATAATTTTCAGAAACTAAAAATAGTCTAAGGCTTCAATCACGCATGTACTGGCTATTGGGCGGTGTAAACAAAATTATGTCTTATTTCATTAGACAATTAAGAACATTTTTCTGTACACAGATCGAAATACTTGTAGCTAAAGCATTCACTAATTCAGTCTGGGTACAGAAAATGTTCTTAATTGTCTAGTGAAATAAGACATGATTTTGTTTACACCGCCTTGCCTTGGGCAATTTTTTAAGGAGACTTCTCACTATCCATAAGATTTTTTTTTTGAGCCTCATAGCTAAATTCAAAAGGCAATATGTTTTAAAATATGCTTAGAAAATTTACTTAATATTTTTACTAAAAATAATTAAAAAGCTTTGTTCTGATTTTTTTTAATTAATGAAAATAATACGGCATGCATTCAGTTTTATAGGTGCATTCACCAAAAAGTAACATCTGGCAATTCTGACACGGCTTCTTTCCAGTACCACCGCCGCAAGCATCCACTTGTGTTCGGTGTTCCCTTTTGTGCTTTAATTATTTTGGATAAGCAGTTAAATAAATTATAGCATTGTAGTGCCCATAATGACTGACGATGTGTTTAATCAATTGAAGACTAGAAGATTTTACTCACTCTCTTTTGATGAGAAAAAGCGCATATTGAATAATGGCAGACCGATTCCACATTTGAATTTAAGCAAAGAAAATAAAGGCTTCACTAGGAAATTTAATCCTAAGCTGTATGATGATGTTCCCTGATTATGTGGAAATATTTCAAATAACAAATTGTGCTGTTGGTCGTGTTTCCTATTTTCAAGAGATAACTCTGTGTGGAATTCTGTTAGTCGTGGATACGACGATTTAAACAATTTACATACTGCAATTTCTCGCCATGAAAAATCTCTTGCTCACATAAATGCATTTGTTGATCTTAAAACATTTGGAAAGTCAGAAAGAATTGATTTAATACTCGACAAGCAGAAATCAGTTGCCATTTCCAGACATAACGAAGAAGTTAATAAGAATCGAGAAATTTTGAAACGTTTGATTAGGATAACATGTTTTTTAGGTATGCAAGAATTAGCATTTCGCGGTCACAATGAAGAAGAAAACGCTGACAATAGGGGTAACTATATTGAATTGGTATTTTGTATGGGAGAATTCGATGAAAAGCTTCAAACCATTTAAAAACTGCGACTGTTTTTAAGGGAACATCATCTGCTATTCAGAATGACATAATTCAATCTATTAGTGCAGTTATGTTAGAACAAATAAAACGTGAGCTTATCGACTGCATGTATGTGGCGATTTTATTAAATGAAACATCTGATGTCAGCTGTTTTTCTCAACTCTCTACTGTTGTTCGTTATGTTAATAAACATGGAGAGATTTGTGAACGATTTATAAAATTCAATGACGTCAGCAATGATAGAAGTGCAGGAGCGATTTCTGATTTATCTATAAGGCAACTAGGTGAACTGGGCTGTTTGAAAAAATTAGTTGCTCAAACCTACGACGGTGCTGCTGTTATGGGGAGCGATCTTAATGGAGTACAAACAAAGATTAGAGAAACTGTACCAGAGGCTATTTTTCTCACTGCTACGCCCATAAACTTAACCTTGTTTTATCCCAAGCTGTCGCTGAAATTTCCGAATGTAATAATTTTTTTTCAGTATTAGGAAGTTTGTCATCATTTTTCAGCAGTTCAACTAAGCGAACTTCAATGCTTGACAAAGTTGTTGGAAAGCGTTTCCCTAAACTGGCTCCAACGCGGTGGAACTATTCATCTCGTCTAGTTGAAAGAGTTAAGGAAAATAAAGAAGATATAATAGATCTTTTAAAAAGCATTCTTGAAAACCCAAAGAAATTTGATGAAAAAACAAAAAATAGTGCACGCGGATTGCTTGCTGGTATCGATACTTTCGATTTTAATTTTTATTAGAAGTATTTTCTTCAATTTTCCTTTTACTGAATATCTATTTAATGTGCTGCAAACAAAATCTATGGATATTGTGTATAGCTCAATCACCGTTGAAAGCACTATGAAAAAAATCAAACAAATAAGGGATACAAAATTTGCAGATATGTGGGACTTGATAACAGAAAGATGTGGTGAACCTGTATGTAAAAGGAAACAGTCTTTCTCCACAAGAGAAGTATAGTCAACTATTTCATGAAATATTCGATAATATACTTCTTCAAATGAAAGAGCGTTTCAGTTCAATGGAAAAATTGGAATTCATTGAGCTTTTAGATTGCAAAAAATTTGAGTTCTATGATGTTACTTTCCCAGAGAGAGCTTTTGAATCTTTGAAAAGAAGCTACAATTCATTTTTTGAGTTTCCTCGTCTCCGTTTGAATTGTGTGTTTTATATTCGCACAAATCTTTTGCCAAAAATAATGTTGCTGAGCTCCTAAAATATCTACTGGAAAGCGAAATGCACAAAGGTCTTAAGGAAATATATAAATTGACGAATTTGATTCTAACTATACGAATATCGACAGCAAGTGTTGAGCGATCATTTTCTGCGCTTAAAAGAATTAAAAGTTATTTACGGAGTTCCCAAGTGAAGAAAGGCTATCTAATCTTGCCTTAATTTCAATTGAAAAAAATTTCCTCAAGAAGCTTATGGAGAATCGAGAGTACTTTTACAATTTGGTCATCGAGAATTTTGCAGGAAAACTAGGAGAGCAGAATTTCAATTCAAATAATGCTTCACAATCTTTAAAGTTATTTAATTTTTAAAATTTGTATCTTTTTCTTTAGATCAATTCGGTAACTACTATATATAAATATGTCTAATTTTTTTTTCGCATATTTAAGCCTAACATTAAATGAACTTTCCTTCAAAGAGGTCCCCAAAAGTTTGTAAAACACCTTTAACTTGCTAAGTTCTATGTAAACAATATGCAAAGTTTGGGCAAGAGGGTTAGGCGGATGTTTTTCTTCCATTCCATAACATTGCATGCCTGAACAAAAATGTCACGAGTCGCCACTGATATATATATATATATATAATATATATTAGTTTTGCTGGTACAATAATTTTAACAATTTTAATATTTTCATTTTCATAAAATAATTGGATCACTGGAAACGACTCGATTCCACATCTAACTGAATATAGTTGGCTAATTTATAAAATGTCTTTTTAAACAACGATTTTCTGATTTCCTCAACATAAATGTCATATAACAAATCCCTGAAACACATTATCCTCTTTCTCACATACATAATTATATTAAGTATAAAATATGTTTTAGACACTCGGCTGTTGATCTTGCAATGCTGTGTGTGTGTGTGTGTGTGTGTGTGTGTGTTATTATATTTAATAACGAGTACTGTTTGCATAATCGCTTTATCTGTTATTACTTGAATTCCTTTTATATGCGGAACTACACAATCATCGTATTTAATAAAGGAATGTCTTTTGCACACCCAAACAAAATCTTTTGCAGTCATCCTTGAAATTTTAAATTTTCTGCTCGAGTTCATTTCGTAGAGAAAACGACAATGAAAACAGTGACATATATATATGTATATATATTGGTGAAGGCCGCTTCTGGCAAGCTTCAATTTCAATTTAAGCAGAAAGCCACAGACAAAAAGGAAAGAAACATCCATCATGTTGGAAAGGGACTATATTTTGTACATTGCAACGTTTCAAGCACAAACTATGCTCATCTTCAGACAAAAATTCTAAAAACAGAATATTAAAAACCATAATGACAAATATAAAATACAAAATAAAGTAGGGAAAAATTCAGAAGCTTTAAAACAAAATGAAAGTCACACTAAAAAATTCTAAAAAGTTAAAAACAGGATATTAAAAACCATAATGACAAATATAAAATACAAAATAAAGTAGGGAAAAATTCACAAGCTTTAAAACACAAAATGAAAGTCACACTAAAAAAGAACAAAGAATGACAATTATAAAATACAAAATGTAAAACCCAAAACTAAAAAACTAAAAAATTCACAAGCTTTTTAAAAACACTAAAAATTAAAAACCCACACTAAAAAGAACACACCTGAAGTCTAACCAGCACAGATTCCGAGGCAAAACTAATACAAACAGAAGCATCTAAAAACAAGTAAAGGTTGGTTGTTAAAGATGTTCACTTTAGACGGAGGGGAACGGATGAATTACACTGGTATGCATCAATTTTGCTGTCAAGGGTTTTGTAAGTGATTCTTATAGAGTCTTTCCTGCTGATTTAGAATCTGCAATCCGTTTTTCTCAATCAGCTCATTTTTCGTGATTTTATCAAAGCGGAATTGGAACAGTAACATCTATCATCACTTGTTTCACTTGTATAATATCTTTTTTTACTTTTCAGGCATATAGATAAAATATTTCATAATGAATAGAGCGTGTAAAAATGATCCCAATAGATTCTGCTACATATGTGGGACGGTTACCATGCCAAATAACCAGTCCCAAATCACTAAATTTGTGAAGACAATGTATAGAGCATACTTTGGAATTAAGCTAGGGGACCAGGACAAAAATTTCGCCCCTCATATGTGCTGCAAGACGTGCATTGAAAATTTGAGAAGATGGCGCAAAGGCAGCGAAATCTTTGCCTTTTGGAATTCCCATGATTTGGAGAGAAGGAAAGGATCACGTGACAGATTGCTATTTCTGCATGACAAACCTCCAAGGTGGGCTTATAAATTTATTTTTCTTAAATATTTTGAAATCCTCGTATGAAACTTGACATAATATTCACCATAATGTAATATTCACCATATATAGCATAATATTCACCATAATGGTAATCATACATTTACATATACATATTGTTATAGAAAATACATTTACACATACATATTGTTATACAAGTTACATTTACATATACAATGATTGTATATTTTCTTTCTTTTTCATTCATATTGTCCCCGAAGGGACAATATAAATGAAAAGAAAGAAAATATACAGACTCCATCGACCTATTTCATATCTTACAGACCGCAGCCTTCCCTCACGAGCCGCCACTGTCTGAATGCTTCTTCTATTTCATATGCAAGTTTTATATCCATGTTTCTGTGTTTCTATTTTCAGGAGTTAACAAGAAGAATAAACACATTGTTGTATACCCTGACATTCCTTCTGCTGAGACCTGTACCCCATGGTCCTGGAATTCCAATACCCGACCCACCTCAAACCCTGGACTTCGATGATTCTGATGATGAATCAATGACCAATGCCAATGACCAGTCCCAGTCGTATATACACCTCAAAATACCGCTTCAAATGAGCCGAGGCCTCTCAACAGGGCCGGATTTTCCAATAGGCAACATAGGCCATTGGCCTAGGGCCCACCAGTAACTGGGGGCCCACTGGGGACCTCCTACAATCCCTTGACACAAACAGTATCATTGACAAATTTGCCATAGAAAAAAGCAGGAAAAAGTCATTTTGAACTTCACATAGTTGTGCTCGCAAAATTTATTATGCTTCAGTTTCATTGTATTTTTCCATTATTCCTATGTGTAAGATATACATGATATGGAACTTGATTTACTTTGATGTACTTGATATGGAACTAATTTGATTAAAAATTATTAATGTGTAATGTATTACATTATGTTGTAATTCTTATTGCAAAATTTATTATGCTTCAATTTGACTGTATTTTTTTCCATTATTCCTTTGTGTAAGAATAAGTTGTACATGATATAAAACTAATTTGAATAAAATTATTGATGTGTTACATTATGTTGTAATTCTTTTTTTTTTACATTACAATATTACGATATATATATATATATATAATATTTTTTTTGGGGGGGGCACTGATAAGGTTTGGCCTAGGGCCCACAAGCAAGTAAATCCGGCCCTGCCTCTCAACCAGGCCAAACTTAATGATCTTACCAGGGATTTAGGACTTTCCAAATTAGCTGCCGAGATCTTGGGCTCACGACTTCGAGAGGACAACTTGCTGGCTCCGGGAACAACATTCTCCTGGTATAGGAAACGAGAGGAAGAATTCCGCAAGTTTTTTGCAGTGCACGAAAATACCTCTTCCTTAGTGTACTGCTGCAATGTTGAGGGGCTAATCGAATCCTTGGGCCTGCCATATAACGCATCAGAATGGAGGCTATTTATAGACTCGTCTAAACGAAGTTTGAAAGCAGTACTTCTCAACATTAGGAATAGGGTTGCATCAGTCCCTGTAGCACATTCCGTACAACTTACTGAGAGCTACGATAACATGACAATTTTACTGGATGCTCTCGTATACGACCAACATAACTGGAGGATCTGTGGAGATTTGAAGGTAATACTAATATCATAAGTAAACTATTGATATTGACTATGTTGTTTTTCCAAAGGTTATTTGAGAGCGTATAAGAACACTTAACTTCCCTACAGAAGTGATACAGTCCAATGCATAGATTTTTTTATCTGATAGAACAAATTCTCTAAATTCTTTAAATATTTTCATTTTTTTTCAGATTGTGGCATTTGTATTGGGAATGCAAGGGGGATACACGAAATACCCATGTTTCCTCTGCAAATGGGATAGCCGAGCGGATGAGAAGCACTATGCACTAGGGTGTACCATTTTTGGGTCATTTTCAAAAAGTCAAGGTCCAGGAGTCTAATGTTGTGCCAAATGATGTCCTAAACACGAATTTAACAAGCATTTTCTAATCCAACAAATTTTGAATCCCCCCACCCCCCTTGAAATTTTGCCCATCCCCTTTTCCTAAAAACCCCATATATCTAAAAAACTATCAACTTTATCGAAAAATGTTATAGAATAAAAATGATTTAGAATCAAACGTTCTATTAGAAAAGTTCATTAAGATAGAAATTTACGTAATTTTGAAAATTTTCATTTTCTTTTGTCCAAGAGCACCTTATTGTATTAATATAAAATAAGGTGCTTAAGTTACATTATTATGAGTATATTGTGAGTATAATCCAAATTTAAAAATCCTTTTTTACATTGAATTTTAATAAACAAGCATTGTTTTTACTCTTATTGTTTCTTTTCAGACTGCTTTATTTGAAAAATAAATAAAAAATGAGTCAAACAGCTACAAAACAGCATGACTTTATTCTTGGTCGCTTGCAGGCTGATATTATGAGTTCATCTAAAATTGTTTTACCATCCAATAAAGATGTTCTAAGCCATTTTATTTATTTACGGAGAATGCAGTATAAGGGTCCAAAAGTTACAAAAGATTCTACTGTTAATGAAGTTCTACAGAAGCTACTAATAATATGGCAAAAAGCATGCATTCCTACTATAGATATTAGTAAAAACCCTAAAGGCAGGAAGATGCTGTTAAATCTAGAAGAAATGCATAATAATTTAATCAAGCACAAAAAAGAGCAAGCTTTGAAAATGAACTCTCTAATTTCATGAAAATTATGGATTCCCTTTTTGAAATCTCTTCTCAAAATGCCGTTGAATTAATCCAAAAAGACCGCATGAGAACTGAGCCTCAGAAAGCATATGATATTTCATTCTTAGAAGATCAAAGAACAAAACGAGAAACATGTTTAGGTTTGCTAGATGCAGATTATGCATCAAAAGTACAGCGCAAGTACATTAGATTAGAGAAAGAGAAGAAACGCAAAGAGAAACATAAATCAGTGAAGCAAGTGAGTGCTACAGCCAGAACATCAGAGACCCTTCTTTCTAGCACGACCAGTTCTGAGACAGACAACTATGAAGAGTTTCCGACAGAACCTACAGCAGGACCTTCAAATGCTTCCAGCCCCAAAAATATTCTTGCCTCGCCATTGGTTTCCTCCACTGCAGACAGACTTAATCTCTCTATTGGACAACGGACTGTTTTTGCTGCTGCAGTAGCCATTAGGTGTGGCAAGGATATTGAAAAACTGTCTCTCTCCACCACATCTGCAAGAGCCGCTCGAAGACAAGAAAACGAAAATATGAAACTTGCATCAAGGATTTTACTCCTCCTGATCACTGCCTAGTACATTGGGATAGCAAGCTGCTTACTAAATCATGTTCAGAACAAGAAGACCGCCTTGCAATACTTGTTACTGGATACCCAAATGTAGAAAAACTTTTATCAGTTTCTATAATAGATGATTCCATTGGATTGTCTCAAGCCACTTCTGTATTTCAAAGTATTGAAAAATGGAACTTGAAGCAAAATGTCTTTGGAGTATCATTTGATACCACTGCATCCAATTCAGGATGGATGAAAGGTTCCTGTAAGTTACTTGAAGAACTTTTGCAAAAGAAATTGATTTGGTTAGCATGCCGCCATCATGTGGCTGAAAGAGTTTTGTGTGCTGTGTATGAAACCATTTTTGGCCCAAGTAAATCTCCTGAGTTTGAGTTATTCAAAGAATTTCGCGAGTCTAAATGGAAGAAAATTAATACGAAATCTACATACAATGTTCTTGATGTTAAATCAAGGTATCAAAGAGGCCTAAAGGAAGAATGTGTAGAATTTATGACCCAATGTTTAAGAAAATCTGACTGCTTTCCACGTGATGACTATAAGGAAGTTGCTGAAACAACTTTAATGCTTTTAGGAGAGGTTTCCAGAGAAAACAGTCATTGGCGGAAACCTGGTGCAATGCACCGTGCCAGGTGGATGGCAATGATTTTGTATACAAATAAAATGTATGCTTTTGCCCACCAAGCCTCATATGATGAATCATTGATTAAGAAATTAAAGAGAATGTGTCTATTTAATGCATTAATTTATGGAAAATACTGGCTTTTATGTTCTAATTCACTAGATAGTCCAGCTAATGATCTGAAGTTTTATCATGATTTGGTGAATTACAAGAAGGAAGATAGGGAAGTTGCAAATGCTGCTTTGAAATCTTTTGCCAATCATTACTGGTATTTGACGGAGGAAGTGGTCCCGTTGAGTTTCTTTGGATCGCTAAGTAATGATGAAAAAGATAAGATCGCAAAACCCTTAAACAAATATCCCGTTCCAGAAAATTATGTATGTGGGCAACCTGTTTTCCCCATTTTAAAGGAAGACACAAAGCTTCATCAACTAGTAGGTCCAATTTCATGGCATTTATTTCAATGCTGTGGGTCAAAACCAGACTCATGGATAAAGAAACCAGCATCAACATGGGAAGAGGTCGATGACTACAACAAACTAAAAAACATTCTTTCATCTATTAGAGTAGTCAATGATACCGCTGAAAGAGGAATCAAGCTGGTTCAAGACTTTCATGACAAATGTCAAAATGAAGAAGAATTTCAAGGTCTTTTGCAAATTGTGGAAGAGAATAGAAGACTAATTCCTGATCCTAGTAAAGAGACTCTTAAAAGAATGAAACTCAGTAAAGAATAGTTCATTAACAGATAGATTAGGTATTTTTATTTGCAGAGATTGTTTTAATTTAGAAGAGGCTGATTTTTTTTTGTTATTAAATATACCATAAATTGTCTTTTCTTATTTTTATGTTTAAAAAGCTCTTATATCAATGATTTCTAATTAGGAAACTTGTTTCTTTTTATTTTTTTGAGGAAAGTGTTGAATAAAGGAAAAAAAAAACGATGGGACCTCACAACTATAGATAAAGTGTTAATTTTTAGCTTTATTTTATATATATATAGTTTTGAGGTTGTCCTCACTTTGTATAGGCTAGTTATAATAAAAACTAATTATGATTTGCATTATAACTAGCAAATACAAAGCCCATCGCCGCGAAGCTGCATTGGGGTGATGCTTCAAAGGTGGCGGTAACACCTTATTTAAGAAGAAGGCACTGCAAGCAAAAATTTTTTTTAATTTAAATTTTTAAAAAATAAATGAAAATTTTCAAAATTAAGTAAATTTCTATTTTGATGAACTTTTCTAATAGAACTTTTGATTCTAAATCATTTTTATTCTATAACATTTTTCGATAAAGTTGATAGTGTTTGAGATATATGGGGTTTTTAGGAAAAGGGGATGCGCAAAATTTCAAGGGGGGGTGGGGGGGATTCAAAATTTGTCGGATTAGAAAATGCCTGTAAAATTCGTGTTTAGGACATCATTTGGCACAACATTAGACTCCTGGACCTTGACTTTTTGAAAATGACCCAAAAATGGTACACCCTACAAGTATGCACAGCGTGAATGGGCATCCAGAGAGAATTTTGAACCTGGGTCGCATAATGTCGTTTCAGTGCCCCTTGTACCACCAACAAAAATTTTGCTCCCACCACTTCATATTAAGCTGGCCTTGATGAAAAATTTCATCAAATCAATGAATAAGGAGGGTTCAGCATTCCGATATCTCGAGAGTAAATTTCCTCATATATCTGATGCTAAACTAAATGCTGGGGTTTTTGATGGTCCTCAAATTCGAACTTTGATCAAGGATACTCAGTTCGAAAACGCAATGACTCCAACTGAGAAGAATGCCTGGCAGGCATTCAAATCAGTTGTCACTGATTTTCTTGGCAAGCGTAGAAGTCCAGAATACGAGTCTGTTGTCGAAAACTTGATGGAAGCTTTCAAAGCTCATGGGTCGCGCATGTCCATAAAAATGCACTTTTTGTGGTCCCACTTGGACTATTTTCCTGAAAATTGCGGGGATTATAGTGAGGAACAGGGTGAACGATTTCACCAAGATATCAAAATAATGGAAGAGAGGTACCAGGGAAACTGGGATATCAATATGCTGGCGGACTATTGATGGTGTTTGAAGCGAGACGTGCCCGAAGAAAAACACAGACGGAAAGCCAAAAAAACTTCATTCCTTCCTCAATAAACTTTTTCCATATTCATTGTATGAATAAAAGTATTTATTCACACAATGTTTTCATTTTTCACGAGTGTTCTTATAATATTACTCGTATCTACAGTGTTTAAGCTAAAAAAATCAATAAATTTGGGGATAAAATTGGACTTATAATAAATGGCCAATAGAGAAAAAACCTGACCTGATTGAGGAAAACCAATGTCATTTTCGAATTCAGCATGGTCGAATTATATAATATGAGTTGAAAAAACCCTCACAGCAGACAAAAAAATTTCATATGCATACCAGTGTTATCGGAGTTAAGCGAAGGGGAGAGAGTTTTAATATACAGTGATTCTAAAAGTCTTAAAGTTTGCTCACGCGGAGCGGAATCTAAAATGTTAAAATTAGCTAAAGTTATATCCACTTTGCATAGAGTAACATGGCTGCGTATAGCTGAAGCTTCTTTAGTTCTCAGTGGTTTGTCAGTTCTATGGCTTATGCCCATGTGGGCACAGAAACGCGACTCGAGGCTCCGCACAGTGCTACCAATATAGCTCCGATCACATCGGGGACACTTGAATTCATAAACAACAGCACTGCGCAGAGCATCCGATACACGGTCTTTTACATTAAAAAATGAGCCAATAGAACGACGATTAACAAATAAATACTAGTTTAAAATCTATTTGACAATAAAATTTACTAAGAAGTGGCATAAGGTTATTGCGGCAATATGAATTCAGATATCCCATTTCTGGGAGTACAAGATAATATACATCTTTAGGAACGTTAAAATTAGACATTTTTGGTTTATAAATGTTAGTTAAAAAAAATCTATTGATACCGTTTTCTACGATTTGCAAAGGATAACCATTATTCACAAAATATTTTCTTAGAAAAACAAATTCATTATGCAAAGACTGATAGTTAGAACATAAATTATACGCTCGGTTAAGTAGGGTGTTAACAGATGCCAGCTTGTATTTTAAAGCTTGTGAATTTTTCCCTACTTTATTTTGTATTTTATATTTGTCATTATGGTTTTTAATATTCTGTTTTTAACTTTTTAGAATTTTTGCCTGAAGATGAGCATAGTTTGTGCTTGAAACGTTGCAATGTACAAAATATAGTCCCTTTCCAACATGATGGATGTTTCTTTCCTTCTTGTCTGTGGCTTTCTGCTTATATATATATATATATATATATATATATATATATATATATATATATATATATAATATATATAAGCGTCGTTCTTTACGTTAATTATACCGCGTGTTTGCAGTTTAAATGTATATATATATATATATAAGCAAAGAACAGCAGGGAAAAGGAAAAGGATTTCTTTGTTGTCCCTGAAGATGTGAATATATCACGAAAGCGCTCGGACTTCGTGTTTCCTTTTCCTTTACCCTGTGGTTCTTTGCTTATTAAAAAATTACGTGTTGCATTATGATTTCTTTATATATATATATATATATATATATATATATATATATATATATATTATATATAATGATGATAATGAAAAACTTTATTAAAAGGAGACAAGTCCCATTAAAAAGTTATAATATTCATCAGGTTAACAAACGATAAAACTAATTATACGATAAATTTTTAAAACAGGACTAAAGCCGAAATAAGTAAGACAGGTAAGGAAACCAGTAATAATAAAATTAACACAACTACACAAAGCTAATACGAAAAAATAAACAGAAGGTACTAGGGGTGGTCAAAAAGTTCTGGGCCTGACAATGAAAGACGAATCAAGTTGATAGTTTTTATCATTATTTTTCTGCATAGTCTCCTTTTAGGGATATACACTTGATCCAGCGTTTTTCCAGTTTCTGGATACCGTTCAAAAAGAAGGTCCAAACATTGTCTAGAAATTTGAACTCGAGTTCTCTTCTGGTTGTCAGTCAACATTCCTGGCACCCATCCTGCAGACACTTTTTTTAAGCTTCATTTTGTCTGTTAATATTGAATGTGTGCTGCCAAATGAAATGCCGACATTCTCATCGAACACTAAGTCGGCGATTATTCATGACAAGATCAATGACTTTTGGACATTTTCTTCAGAAGTTGATGTTGATAGCCGTCCAGACCGTTCATCATCTTTGACCGACGCGTTGCCCCGTTTGAATTCCGCACACCACTTTTTAACAGTAGAATAAGATGGGGCAGAGTCTCTTAATGTGTTCTGCATATTTTCGAAAACGTTTTGGGGAGTCATATTCTTCATAGAGAGATATTTAATGACGGCGCGTATTTCAAATTTGTCCATTTTCATAAAATTTATCACATTGCTTCACATTACATGTAAAACAAAAAATATTTTGACTAGCGTTTTTATATTTTATACACATATTTAATAATAGTTGCACTAAATATGGTATAAATTTAACCTCAAAGTTCTAGGTCAGGCCAAGAACTTTTTGATCACTCCTCGTATATGCAATGAAAAAGCCAAAGTAAGTGTTAAGTGGAGCTTGTTATTTTTTTCCTCTAAGGGTTCGCAATCTCAGCTGAGCGCTGAACGGCCAAATTCTGAAGGACCAACCTTAACTTATAGCTTAAGTTAAGCTGACTGAAATAACTCTAGGGACCTGGGGTTCCTATTCGGTCTTACCTTACGGTGGTCTACTGAAGTCAGGCCTAATTTAGGCCTCAATTAGCATAAAAAAAATTCTGGTCTTCTTTCAAAACCATACAACAACAACACAACTGAACTTGCACCCTTGCATGGTGCAACAATCTTGTATCTAGACTACCAAAACTTACTTACAAGCGATCTCTCTATAAGACCAAAACTTACCGGTGGCACTTTCAACAAAAGAATAGAAAGGATGCTGCCGGCGTCCAAAATTGATGCCACAAGAGCCACAGAAAGTTGGCTCTAACATAAATGACAATTTTCCATTAATTTTGCAATTATGGGAGGAATATACGTATATACCTTAACCTAATATAAATGTTAGCGGCAACAAGCGAAACCCGGCATTAAGCTTAATGCCTTTCAATAAGCTGAAAGCTAAGAATGCATATAAATAATTAAGTATAATGCTGCAGGGGCGCCCACAGGCGGACGCACAGACGCACGTGCGTCCTCCATATTTTAATTTCTAGAAAAGATGGAGGCCAAATTTTAATTTTTTAGAAAACCTGTGGGATAGGAGCACAGATGGCCTAGTTATTTTACTTATTTCTTGCGTTGCATCCTCCAGAATCTCAACCTAAAAAAAAATCGTGCGTCCAATATTTTAAAGGCTGCGAGCGCCCCTGATAATGCTTATTAATGTATCTATAATAATAAATATAACCCAAACAGTTATATGACATATAGCATTGTAACTAATGTTATATGCATTCTTAGCTTTCGGTTTATTGCCTAGGCATTATCTTAATGCCTGATTTCGCTTATTGCCGCTAACATATACAAGCAATGCCGCATTAATCAGCCTAGTCATCGTATCACTTTTGGATAATGGCTCTTCCTTTTTAATTTTTCTAACACTCTCCACCGAAGAGGCATTGTTGTCACTACTACTACCTGCGAGTTTAGCCAAGCTTTCGCTCGCCTGGAGGCTGTAACCTAAATGCCTCATCTTGACTGTCTGCGATTTTGCTGATTTCTAAAGCATAAAATTTTTGTATAGGTCTCTTTAATTTTCCCCCTGAAGTCTTTACCAATGCAGACCTAACTAAATTATCTTTGTCAACAAATAACTCTTCAACTGACTGGGCCAAACTTCTAGCATTACCTTGGTTTCTCATGCCCAGTCATCACTTCTCTCACCTTCACACAATTTTGATTGGAACCCTTTACAATTTAATTCTGGCAAGAATTCCATCTGCCATCTCTTCCATAACTGATCTTGTATCTCTTCAAGGTATTTTATCTTCCCTTCCCAGTGTGTAGTTTCCGAAGGTTGTGCTTTACCACTGATATTCTGATCCGAATGGAGTCATCCATCTGCGTATACATCCATCTGATGTATAACATTTAACTTTAACGTATAACTTTCAAGTGTTACTAGACTAGGGTTGCCAGATTTTTCAAATGCCCATGCGGGACAAAAATTTTTCAGTTCTTTTTTTTAAGACCAAATTTTTTTTCAAATTGAAACTAGATTTCTTCAACGGCTACAACAAAGGGGATTGGCATTTTATTATAAAGCGAAGTTAATTGAAATGATAACCGGCTAAAATTACGGAGTCAAAACCGATACGTATTACTCGTATGAGAGCTTCGAACAAACTAAGATGGCGACTGAAGCTCCTTTCGCCGGCATCAAAGCGCGTCAGAGCCCGCCAAAGGAGAAGTATAACATTGTCGCCCAGAATTTCCAGATGCTGGAAAGAATTGAGTGTCAGTACTCTGGCGGGCGTACGATTTTGGTTCTATTTTTAGCGATTGGTCGATATCTGTAAACGTTTTATATGCAGCCGATCAACGCTGTTTTTATGAAATAATACAATATATATATATATATATATATATATATATATATATATATATATACACTTTTAATAGAATACATAATTACCATGATCGAACATGAATCAATTATTCATTCTCGTCGATTTTGGTTGAGTTTGTAGTTACGTTCCAATAGTTTTTAATTGATTTCTCATATACTTCGATCACTTATGCCGTCAGGAGTATATTTCAAGAATCCCTGAACCCACTGTCTAAATATTTTAGACATCATCAGGCTTTGCTGAGGATGGCTTTTCCAAATATTTCAGTAGTGCTCCTGAGAAGAACATAACATTACATATTCTGTTAATTTTTGCTAAAATACTCTTTTTTATCTTGTTTGATAATTGATCTGTGTGAACAGAATTTGAGGTGATGTGATCCATTAAGTTTCACATTTCGAAATATTATAAATATTACAGAGACTAGCTTACTCTACACGATTCCTGAGCACTTGCCTAGCTTGATGGTCTACCTAACCTAGTTGCCTGAACTGTAATCATAAGAATATACACGTGGCACATCTCACCTGTGCTACTGGAAAGCTTCTCTATTTTCTTCTTTTTCCATTTTTCAGCTCCTGATGGATAATGTCGTTTCATTTTCCAAGATGCACGAAGTCACATCTATGATAGTTAACCACAACTAATCTGCTAAATAATAATAATCATGATAATAATGATAATAATAATAATAATAATAATAATAATAATAATAATTGTTATAATTGTAACGTTAATCAAATACATTCAAATAATCAGACCATTTAGGTTTTAACCAACAAAATTCACATTATCTGAAAAAGATGAGAAAAGAATTAATAAACTTGAAATTTTATTATTTAATTTTGGCTGAGTTGAAAACATAACGAAAATAATCCTAGGTTTTAAAGTGTTACAAAATCTCTTAATAATTAGTAAATTAGTGAAATAATGTTTTACAATACTATAAAAATTAAGCATTTAGGAAAGTATAAACATATAGTAAGAATAAAGTTAAATAATATAAAAATAAGATATCACAATAGTTATTTACACATAACGACCAAAACGTTTCGTTTGTCTCCGTTTTATCACAGTTGTCTCATACAAAAACTTTAATTAATATGAAAACAATAATAATAATAATAATAATAATAATAATAATAATTATAATAATAATAAGGATAATAATAATAATGACAATAATATTAATAATAACTTCAGCTATATTCCTATTCTTGCCCACTGAGCTATGACCTGGGAGCCTGTCTAGGGGCCCCCTATTAGCAGTGGGGCCCTAAGCGGCCGCTTAGTCTGCTTACGCCAGGAAACGGCCCTGCCTAGCAGAGTCGATGAGTGTGAAAAATTAGGCATAACCTTATACAACGCTATGCGTTCAGTCCTGTTCGGTGAGGTACAGTACTATAGTACAAATGTAATACTAGGAATCGGTCATTATGACAGCCACGGACATTGTGACGGGCTTAAATAAGAGTCTTGAAAAGTCGTACCTGACAAACGACTTACTTTTTGAAGTCGTAAACATAGACACACCTGCACGCACGTACGTTGAAGTTAAAATCAACTCTTAGTAGAAATATTAAAGACAAAGAGCTGTTCACAATTGTGGCCGAGGGTCGGTATAGTGCAGCCCTCCAAAGAGACACCTTTCACGAGGCACTACATGACTTGTCCAGCTTAATGTGTCAGTTGAAATTGGAGAAATTGGGTGAAAGCTACCCATCCCCAGATCAGCGCCGGCCTTAGGATATTTCTGGCCCTGTGCAGAGTATACTGTACGGGCCCCCCATGACACAAGTCAAATTGTTTTTCATTGCTAATCATTTTATTTTAGTAGATTGTTAACAAGTACAACAAGTAAAATTTAACTATACAAGTGCACCTGTAACAGAATACCAACAGACCAACAGACCAACAGCCTTTACTATTATTACTACTTATTACTTTATTATTATCAAATATTTAAACTATCATAAGAGGTTTCAACCAGCGCCGGCCTTAGGATATTTAATTAGGAATAGGATAATTCAATTTAATTAGGATATTCAACAAAAGTAAATACAGAAAATAAAGTTTGTAAATATACAAAAAAGAAAATAACTTAATCAACTACAAATGAATATTTGGCAATTGTATATAAGAATACTAAAACATAAAATAATTAACTAGATTTAATAAAAATAAACAAACCAATTGCAGGTATATATAAGTAACAAAAATCTTTTCATTAAAATCTATCTACTGTTTTAAATGACTGAGAAGAAAAGAAAAATCAAGCTAATACACAAATATATATTACACAATATTACACAAATATATAATGTTACTTCTTCACAGAAAGGGAACTTTCCTTGCTTTCTGTGCTGCAAATTCTTTTATTAATTCACTGTAGTCGAGAGTTCGTCCAACTTCATGTTCAACTGATATCAGTGCCAAGCCAGTCAGCCGGTCCTGGACCATTGAAGAGCGCAAGTAATTCTTAATAAATTTCTGTGAAATTTTCGGGCCCCCCTAAGTTGCGGGCCCTGTGCGACCGCACGGTTCACACACCCCTAAGGCCGGCACTGCCCAGATATGTGCTATATTTACAGCAATATCGTGGAGCATCAATTTGTTGGGGGCACCCAGGGGCGCTTTCTGCGCACTGTACACATTCCCAACTATAGAGGGAAGAGTTTGAGCATTACATATGACAAGCCCCATTATGTGAATGTTGCGATTAATCTATTAACCAATATCTCAATATATATAAGAACGCTTGAGGGAAAAAATTTCCCATTCGGTGATGGGAGCTTAACAGTGAAGTACACTTTCGTCGCATTCAGTGATAATGACCCTAAAACCTTTCACAGTCTATCGAGGGGTGAGATATCAGCGTGAGAGTGGGCTTGGCTCCATTTTTTCAACCATACTACGCGCGGCTGTCCCACTTTTGAAGAGGGGTGCTAGATATCTCGGAAAAAAGTAGAAGAGGGCTGTCCGGAAGAAGGGGTTACCAACACTTGGCGCTAAACGTAAAAGGACATCAAAAAAGAAGTGTTCTAAGCGTATGAAGCCTATGGCTGATCATTTTTTTAACTGATATAAGCTGAGGACACTGCTCTCACGAATCATAGGCTGATTACTACTTGTCAAGAGAGGTGGCACTATTTCTGACTCGTCATGGCGCATTTCATCTATCCGTGTAGCTCACAATGTTGTAAATCGGAACTGTCCCTCTTTGATATGCCCCCTACACAGGTTTCTATTGAGCATAGCGACTTTATTACAATTAACCCATTAAACACAATTAGTTCACCGAGTGCCCCTAGAGAATTCGTGATACCAAGCTCAGGTCCATACTTTTTTGATCCAAGCTGTATGCACATGTACACTAAACTGCGTATAGCCAATTCAGATGGAACGGACTGCGATGATAGTTACTCTGCATACCCTGAGCCAACTTTCTACACTCCATATTCAGCCAGTGTGAGGTGTATTTAAATCAGGTTAACATCCCGTCAGGAACGGGTTATTATCACCTACGAGCCTAGTTGGAAAATGTCCTCAACTTTTCAAAAAAAGCAAAGGATACCTTTTTAACTGCCGAGGGCTATTATCAGACTAAAGACGAAAGTAGTATAAAGGATAAATTTAAAAAATCTAAAAAGAAGATATACGAGTGTTTTGGACGTCTGCATACAGGTCCCATAAATCTAGGACCTGATCAAGAAAGGACCAAAGCCCGTTGTGATTCACATCATGGAAACATATCTGCGCGTACGGCGAGTGAAATTAAGTTAATCGAAATATGTAGAAATTGAAAAAAATTTAATACACGCAACAGTAAAATACCCAATTAACAGAGTGCAGATCAAACTATACACGGTGGCCACCGGGTTGGCCTCGAAGCAGCTAGAAAACGTGGCACTGGGAGTTCTAATATTAATTGGAATGCAGGATCACGCTTCGACGAATGGAAAATATAAAAAGAGCACCTTTAAATTCGAGAATTTCGGCCTTAGAAATATAACTCTATACGTAAATGGCGATGCATTGGATGGGACTATGGTTACGGACTACCCATCAGACGCTGTGTTCTCGCTCTGCGCGAGAGCTTATAGCAATCTGGCCCATATTGCCGGTGGCTGTGACGAGCTTGGGATTGGCGTAACGCAGAAAGAATTTGTCGATCAATTTAACCTTTACCCATATGATATTACCCCCGACTTATCTGGTAGTGTAAATACACACTTAAGTCCACAACAAAGTGGGAACATCTCAGTCAGATTGGAGTTCGCCGACCCTATAGACGCGCCTATTAGTGTACTAGTGTACCTCGAATCACAAGCTCTAATAGAGCTCGACCGTTTCAGGAACGTTGTCACGGACTTTTAAAATGGACGCGAATACACTCCAGAGAGTAATGAAGAGTGACCGAGTCACACGCTCCAAATTTATCGGTGTGTTTGCTAAGAATGAAGCATTGAAATTGCCAACTACGAGAGATTGGTGTAGTCTTATCGTCAATACGGACATTTGGGGAGTGAGGGGACTCATTGGTTTGCAATCTATTTTAAAAATAGGGAAAGAATGTACTATTTTGATTCACTCGGCACTCAGCCCTGGAGTGACCCTGTGGTTGTACAATTTATCGAACAGCTACATGTCCCTGAAATTGTCTGGAATCCTTACCGTTTCCAAGGATATTTTAGTAATACTTGTGGCATATACTATCATTCATTTCTCCAGCACATGTCACGTGGGAAGGGATTTATAAATTTTTTAAAATTATTCGATTTGTGCGACACTGAGATGAATGATGAATTGGTATGCAGAAAGATAAAGAAAAGGTTCCCATTTGTACGCACTCGATGTATTGTGTAAAGTTTTACGTGTGTATATATAATTGTAACTATATTGTGTTACGTTTTACGTGTGTGTGTATCAGGTCATCCCATAAGTAATGTCGTTTTTTAGATCGGAAATTGAAGGATAAAAAAAAACTCGACTGAAACTTTTTAATCTAGTATATATTTTCCATCGGAATCAATGACACTCTGCGACCGTCCTACAAGCTTTTCAATGCCATGTTTATAAAATTCAGGCTGTTTTGAGGCAAAAAACGTACAAAGACTGGTGTGCAGGTCATCTAAAAAAGTATACTGTTTCTCGTCAAGATAGTTTTGCAGACTCCTGAAGAGATGATAATCTGAAGGCGCAAGGTCTGGAGAATATGGAGGATGTGGAAGTTTTTCCCACCCAAGCTCAATTTTTGCAGAAGTGATCCGAGCGGTATGAGGACGTGCGTTGTCGTGGTGGAACACGATTCCTTTCCGATTAACCAAAGAAGGTCTCTTTTCTTTTAGTGCAGTGTTCAATCGATCCAGTTGTTGACAGTAGACTTGAGCGGTGATTGTTTGGTTGTGTGGTAAGGTTTCAAAGTGTATTACACCACCTTTATCCAACCACACACTAAGCAACACCTTCCGAGGGTGAAGATTTGGTTTTGGCTGTGGTGCCGCTGGTTGTCCGGCACAAACCCACTGTTGACGGCTCTTAACATTCTGGTACAGTATCCACTTTTCATCACCAGTCACTAAACGGTGCAAAAACGGATCTTGGAGTTCACGGGAATGAAGAGCTGTGCTAATGTTTACCCGCACCCTCAGATTGTCGACCGACAATTCATGTGGCACCCATTTTCCTAACTTAGGCATTTTCCCGAGTTGTTGCAAATGTCGATGGATAGTGGAAGGGGATGAATTGAGTTTCTGGGCCAATTCCTCGACAGTTGTTGAACAGTCTTCTTCAAGTGCGGCTAACAGCAGGTCATCATTAAACTCAGCAGGGCGTCCAGAGCGTGCTGCATCTGTCAAACAGCAGTCACCATTCCTAAACTTTTGAAACCATCTTTGACATTTCCTCACATGCAGAATATCGTTGCCATAAACGCCCTGAATGTTTCGCGTTGCTTCAGTAGCACTATTCCCTTTTTTGAACTCGTAAAGCATTATATGCCTGATATGCTCTTCTGATACCACCATGTTTATGAGGGGTTCACATAAAGCAAAACACACGTCTTCACTGGTCAAGGTCTGTAAAGTATGTAGCGAAACACGATAGATCTCCTCTTAGATATAACCTCCTGAAAATTTATGCTTAAACCGAGTAGGACTAGTTTAAACTTAAAATATCGTAAAAAAACGACATTACTTATGGGATGACCTGATATATAATTATAATTGTAAAATGTCTCCATTAATGTTAGTCTTATTTAATGGACGCTAGTTCTGTAAGCCGAATTGTACTAAAACATGCTTTCTACCATTTAATAAATTGAATGAAAATACAATGTGTTTTGTTCTTAATCACCAAAAAAACTTACATTAGTTCCTCGATGACCTGGCATTCGTTGGACCGGATGTGAGCCAATACCTCGACCTCGGTATTCAGGTCACTGGGTTGGCTGCGCGGTAAAGCCTCCAAATCGTCATAATTTATTTGCCTTTCATCAAAGCTGTCGCGAAAGGTAGCTATAACACGATCAAGTTCCGCATCGGTCCTTTAAGGAGAAATTAACATGATTAGTCCATACTGAATCTTTTTTAAAGTTAAATTAAATTAAAGTTTAATTAAAGAGTTACAATAAGAAAAAATGCCGATTAGGGCGCCCGGGCAAATTATAATCACAAAGCAGATCTCCTGACAGGTTTCAGAAGTAAGATTAGCTGGATGTGCTACGCATCATCTGTCAGCACTGGGTAACGAGCTCGGGACCGCAGGAAAATCTTAAAAGTTTTTAGTGTTTCTAAAATCCTACCTGTAGAACTTTCTATAAATTTTTAAGTTATCAGTAACAAGCTTGTAATAAAATTTCACTTTCAAATAACAAAATTCACTGTCTAAATGACGTTATCAGAAAGGAAGATTGGCTGGGTTTGATACGCATCGTCTGCATGCACCGGGCCTCGACCCCTGAGCAGATATCCTTTCACTTCGTTTTATTACGGCTTTTTATAAATTATAACACTTGCACTGAATGAAACGATATATATATATATATATATATATATATATATATATATATATATAGCCCCGCCTCCCGCTTAAATCACCAACTAGTTTTTTCAAAACGCATTTATTATGGCTTTTTATAAATTAACTAACACTGGCACTGAATGAAACTATGTATATAGCCCGAATCACAAATTAAATTAATTACCTACATTTCAATATCGTCTTCAACGTATGATTCTTGCACACCGTCGCAAATTTCTGCAATGCTTTTTGTTGAAAGTAGGGCGTTCCGTTCTGCTGCAGCGAAAAGATGATGTGTAGCCCCTACATAGAAATCCCCATCGTCAAACAACTTCGGGTAGCCGTAAAGCTGTTGTGATTGGCTCATGGTTATATTTGTGGTTACTCGCTGATAAATACAACTGTTGTGGATTCCAGATGAAACTGCCCCCTTTTATATACGCTAATCTAATTGTAAATACCCCCCCAATAACCGAATCACGCGTTTCCTATTGGCCGTCGGTGAAATCTGGGTGGGGCGTAACGTGTAAGTGCT
Organism: Bathynomus jamesi; assembly: GCA_023014485.1. Classification (NCBI taxonomy): domain Eukaryota; kingdom Metazoa; phylum Arthropoda; class Malacostraca; order Isopoda; family Cirolanidae; genus Bathynomus; species Bathynomus jamesi. The sequence goes on along the minus strand of JAJOZX010000586.1, from coordinate 640,353 downwards.
ACTATCCACCAACCAGAGGTCCTGGGGCTCCGCCCACTGGGGTGTAATTGGCTGATCCGTGAATTCTGGGGCGTGTCAGATATAACTTACCCATTCCATAGATTTCTTCCAGAAATGATTCGGAGAGAGAGAGAGAGAGAGAGAGAGAGATCGGAGTATGATAAACATCCATTTTATTACCTCAACTGTTGTATATATATATATATATATATATATATATATGAGGGATTTTACAACCATCTAGAACTGAAAATAAATTAAAATTTAATTGTGGAGGGGTTATGGAGAGAATGGCCGTATCATAAACTTCTGTTTTATTATCTTACCTGTGGTGTATATATATATATATATATATATATATATATATATATATATATATGAGACTTAGCGAGATTGGAAAATAAATTTGGAAATCGGGGCAATTATCTTCGTTTTAAAGTTTATGGGGGATTAGTAATAAAACTCCGTGAACAGGCTTAAGATATGCGTTTTAAGATTTTTCATTAATTTTAAATAATGGCTGGAAGCGTAAAGTAATGTGGATACGAAGACAATTTAATGTAAATGAATTTTACTCTGTTTTCTGTAAAAATTAACAGTTAATTAACTTTGAATTGGTGTGATTTTCTTTATAAAAATAAAGAAAGGATTGCTGAATGTTATTTTATGAGAATAATTTACCAAATTTAATGTACGTTTTTAGTATATCTATTGCGTATTATTAAACCTGCTTTCATATGGTAATTTAATATATAGATTTCTCAAATCAAAAGAATGAATATTAAGATGGATAAATTTTTTTTACTAAAACGAGAACTGCATCGGGTCCGTGCTCGAGGACCGGTGATTGCAACCGCCGTTCGGTAAACGAACATCCTTCCGCATGTTGTTGGAATAATGTGCAGTGTAAAGAGCCCTGTGTATTTCTTTTATTATTATATGCGTAGCACACCCAGCTTCCGCACAATTGGTTGGTAGATAAAATGGGTACTGTGGGTGACCTAGTGGTTAAGATGCTGGAGTGCTGAATTCCCAGAATAAACAATTCGGGTAGGTCCGGATTCCTCTATTCCTCGTTAAACTGTAAGTCTAGGGTGGGGTGAAAAGCTTGACCTTCGACGGAATGAACAATTCGGGAGTTTTTTTTTCTTGGACTAAAAAGAAATGCTGTTTTGAAGGCATTTTGTATAAGAGATGAATGACAAAAGTAAATCATCTATAAATAAATAATTAGTATATATATCTGTGTGTGTAATAATAGAGGATCTATGTGCGTTCGTGTGCGCATCTTGGCTGTTCAGGCGATGTATACACTGAGCAACAGGCTGATAATGCCTGGAGGCACTGGCTTCTACGCCAACTGGCAGATTTCGAGTTCTACCATGACTACTCACTGAGCTTCCGTCTCTCGTGGAAGCTGGATGGTCTCTTTCTCTCTCTCCTCCTCCTGTCTTTCTTAGGTTAGGTATACCCTTTTGGGGGGGGGGGTGAGGCCGTCCCACATTCTCCCCAAAGATGTCAGATGGTCTCCCCCTGCTTTCTGGGGGAGTTCCCCTCCCCTTTCTGTTTTTGGTACCCTGGGGTTGGCACTGGGGGTATTGCAACAAGGGGGGTTGGCACTGGTAGTCACGCAACATTGCATCATTGCATTGCAGTCTAACCTTTTGCGGCCATACTACTCGCAGAATGTGGGACGTCTGGAAACCCTACACTAGACCCACTCGGCTAGGCTACAGAAATAGGGAATAATGCTTCTGTGAATAAGCTTCAAATACTCCGTAAGTTTGCAACTCTAGCGAAGAGTCTCTAGTCTATTTGTACCACGAGTTCACAACACCACAGCATACTTGTATGCCCAGTATGCCCAGTAAAGCCTAAAGCTTAAGGGCCAAATTAAATAAAGTAAATAGTTCAGCTTCACAATTATTTATGTCATTGTAAATTGTCAAACCAATGTACTTTATTATTAATAAAGGTTATTCAATTCAAAAAATAAAAAAAATATGTGAGCCTATAACTGATATTCAAAGCTATATGTCTGTAAGATAAATAATACACATTATCCACTTCACCTGTGACAACCGAGATACCACTCGTCGCGGAAATCGTATCGAAAATAAACACCGCGCACTGGTCATTAGGGTGGTTCAAAAAAAAAAAAGTTTGAAATTTATAGGTGATGGTATTTTTTCCCATTATATAAGTCAATAGAAGTTCTTTGATACCATTTTTGTCAAAATCAAAAATTGTTCAGGGGTTCCTCATCGAGGTTGAATTTTTCAGATTTCAGGAAACTTCAGGTTTTTTTCAGTTTAGAGCAATTTAGGGAAATTTAGTGATTCGCGATAATGGTAGCACTGCAATTTACTAATATAACATTCATTTGTTCCCAAATTTAATTGTATAATTTAATTTATAATACTGAGGCACTTATTTCTTGATTTGTATAGCATTTAATAAACATTTGAATCATGGCAGTGTCGCATGCTTTCTTCTGTATTCCATTATTCTTGTTTTTTATATTTTGTGGGCGACCACAAGTCCATTTTCTATAACAAAACAAGCTAACAACTGTTTTTTTATTGTGCAGATGACGATTATATGCATGTTTCATATAATTGAGTGTAGGGCCATGTCAAACCCACTACAGTTCAAGACGTATTTTTTTCAGTCAATGATTTCTTAAATTCTGTATAGTCTGTCTAGCGTAAGGTTGTTACCTCAATTACAATTAATTTTATGTTGCAGGTTGATTTTGTTTGTTGAAATATTCTAGTAATGGTATGAAAGTGATTGCGAAATGAACCAGAACAAAAAGGACAAGGCTTCGCCTTCAGTTCCTGTACTGAGACATTCGACCGAACCGAACGTTTCCTGGTAGGACAGCCGACACACTCTATCTGCGGCTCGAAATTGTCAACTGCCGGAGAAGTTCTTAGTTATTTCTTTTACGTTAACGAAAAGTGTTGTAATAGGCGAGAAGCGGTCAAAATAACTGTTGACAATGTTCTTACATTCTGGGCGATGGCTAGAATTAAGACAATGTGGCCATGCAACTACATCAAGAAGCTGGAAGCTTTGTGGAGTGAGTGGAATGCGCTAAACAGAAACAGGAAAAGGGAATCTGACACTGGAGAAAAGAGAAAGCTCTTTACAGACAAACTTGATCGACTTTGGAACATCGGAGCAGATGATGCGATCGAAGAAATCAAATGCAACAGATTCCTAAATGCATACGATAAAGACGAAGATATCAGGTTTTATATAGATCAACGTTCGGAAACCAAGATTTCTCAAATTACAGGACAGGTAAGATATCTTGCTACATTACGTTTTAGAAATACTGAATATGAAACAATATGAAAAAATTATAATTTAAACCACAGATAGTTTAATACAAAAAATATGTACTTATCATGCTTGAACAAAGATAATTTATACGGTAAACATGAAGCATTATATTTTGTGTGCAGATGGCTAGATATAGATCTAACAACTTCAAGATACTTCCTATCAACGATACGTGGTTAAAACAGATGCGGAATCAGGTGATCTGCAATCTTCAAACGTTGGTCCAGAAGAAAGAGTGCAGTCACTTTATCCGTGACGACTATCGCGAGGTGGCAGAGCTAACACTCATCGTGCTCGGAGCTCGTGAGCCTCACGAAGTGAAGCTCTGTCGTCCAGTTGCATATCATCACGCTCGTTGGATGGCCAAGGTTTGTAAAAACATGTAGAATAGTATAAATAATAAATATATAAATTCTCTGACAAATATTACAACGTATTAGAAAAATTATAGACAAATATAGTATATAGATATTTTAAATCATTGAATTTGGCCATTATTAAAACATTGGCATAGAATCTAATAAAAAAAATGAATGAATTTATCCATTTTAGGTGATTTACAATACGAAGATGTATCTGTTTCGGGAAAAGCTGGGTTACGATGAACACACCTTACTGACATTGCAAAGAATGGTACAGTTTACCGCCGTACTGTACGTCCGAGCCTGGCTCTCAGTGCCAGTTGCTGCTGATGCTTCTGTCAACGACCTCTGCCTCTACCGAGATCTGATTCGCTACAAGATGGTGGACAAGGAAGTAGCTGAGAGTGCTCTAGGTGATCTCCGACGGCACACTTCTTACATGAGGCCAGAAAAGGTAGTGTTTGCTCTTTGCAGCGATTGTGTGACCAGCAAACAGAAACAAGATATGGCACAAAAACTGGCCTCACTACCAGCGTCGGAAGAAAATGAAGAAAGTCTAGTCCTCCTAGACAATAACACACAGCTGATAGACATACTAGACGAAAGATCGTGGTTTGTTTTCCAGCTCTTGAATGCTACTTCAACCGCGTGGATGAGCAAACCGGTAGAGGAATGGATTGATGATCAGGACTTCAATACTTTTTATAACTTTGTCAAATGTCTCAAAGTCACCAATGATGTGGCCGAGCGAGGCATTGCCATGATTCAGGACTTCGCAAAAATGATAACCAAGAACGAAGAACAATTGCAATGGCTTCTACAAGCAGTTGAAAAGCATCGAAACACCATACCCAACTTCAATAAATCCACATTGAACATTCTACGTTAGACACACGATGCAGAACTAAAGAAACAAACCATAATTAGTACCAAAATGTGATTCAAATAAATGTCTGGTAACACTGATTCATTTATCTTTTGTACAAAAATATCAACAAATGTTCTTAATTGCATTTTTATATCAAGAATACATAAAATCAAGTAAACTTCAATAGAAATATAATAATTAGGTTCATAATTAAAGAAAAATTTAACTCCCTTAAATGCAAGAAATTCAACCTCAATGAGGAACCCCCAAACAAAATTTGATTTTGATAAAAATGGTATCAATGGACTTCTATTGACTTATATAATGGGAAAAAATACCATCACCTATAAATTTCAAACTTTTGTTTTTCTTTTAACCACCCTACTGGTCATGGGTCTCAATGAGATATATTATTAATAATAATAATAATAATAATAATACGTGTATTTATTCATGTATTATAATTCCTGTTATTACTTTGGAATATCGTTAGCCTACTAACAGTTCCTAACAGTTCCCAGATAGTGGGGGATACATGTACCCCTGTTCCATTGGGATTTGTGACCATGCAGTATCATCTCATTAGTTACATCAAAATTTGTGCAACATACTTTACAATTAGATGCATTAGATGCATTTTTTTCAAATCATGCATTACGATTTTAAAAAATGTTCATTGGTGTCAGATTATTCAGAGGTATGGTCTTGTTAGAGTAAAAAAGTAACGGAACGCCGTTCCGTCTAAAAAAAAAAGTGCAGGAATGCCGTTCCGCCATCACTACACCACTATGAGGAAGTCTATGATAGTGCTTGGAAGCATACCATTTTACAACAGCTTCATGTGTTTGGGCTTTGCGGGCGTTTGCCCTTGTTTATTAGGACCTTTTTATCAAACCGTACGTTTCGTGTTCGGGTTGGATCCACGGTTTCCGCTCCTGTTCCCCAGGTGGAAGGCATTCTGCAGAGGAATGTCCTTGGTGTCACTCCCTTTGTTATTGCTATTAATGACATTATGTCGGCGCTTCCACTTGTGATCTCGAGTACTTTATATGTGGACGACTTATCGATCTCCTTTTTCGTGACCAGGATGTCAGTGATTCAGCGTCGCCTGCAATCGTCTCGGTGGGAGGATTTGCATGGCTCCCGTTTTTTCACCTCAAAAACGGTAGTCATGCGCTTTTGCAGCATCGGAGTGGCTTACCCGGACACAAACCTCTTCTTGTGTGGTCACCGGACTCCATGAGTAGAAGAGACCTGGTTTCTTCATCTCCAGTTCCTTAAGGTTTTGTGCTCCGAGTGTTGGACCTGCTGCGGGTGTATGTCAGAGAGCAGGCAGGAGTTGGCTGAGAAATTAGAAAATAGAGTTGATAAGTTGGAACGAGCTTTGATAGAGTGGGTAGCAGGGAGAAAGCTTTCTTATTTTTATTTAGCCAGTGCTATATCGAGAAGGTCATATAGAAAGTTATCGTAGAAATTGTGCTCATAATGTTCATCTGTTTATACATGAAGTCAGGAATTCTTTGGAAATTTACGAGTGATGATGGAAAAGGGGTATGTTGCAAAGAGTTTCAGAAGCAAAAGGTTATTGAAGCTATTGAAATTTGTGAAGAATATTAATTTTTGTAAGCCGTTTGTTTAGTTGTATTTTATTAAAGTTTAAAGTTTAAGTTATTTCTCCGCATTCTTTGTGGATGGTTGTGTTCTAGAAAGGTGGGGGCGAGTAGTATGTCCGCAAAATGGTAGCGTACATATGCAATTGCAATGTTGATCAAATGAGTCACAGTGCCACCCACTCCACCCACTTGTTGCAAGGTGTCAACCCCCTCCACCATTGCCAACCCCATGGGTGCCAACAAAAGGGGGTAATCCCCTCAGCAAGCTGGGGGATGTCCACCTAACCTCTTTGGGGGAGAAGTTGGGACGGCCTCACCTCCCAAAGGGGTATACCTAACCTAAGAGAGAGAGAGAGAGAGAGAGAGAGAGCGGAAGACAGAGCATCCTACACCTGTAAGATCCAGATGCATAATGTGTGCTCAGGATAGCATCACTTGGCTTAGATCTCGAAATCCGCCAGTTGGCGCACACAAACGCACATACACTCCCCGCCACTATATACGCCCATAGATCCCCTATTATTACACACACACACTATATATTAAGGTAGGTTGATTTTCCGCATTTTTTTAGATATCGACTTTGGACTAGTCGAGATAGTCAGGGCTTAATATGATAATAACTGACAAAAAATTTCAGATCCCTAGCTTTAACCGTTTTTGAGGAAACTATTTCAAAAATCGTCAAAAAATCGTACCGAAAAATACCGCATTTTCGCAATTTTCGGCCGAAAAAATCATGCTATTTTCATAAAAAAATCCTGAAAAAAGTTACAATTTTATTGAAAAAAAGTAAAAACAACATGTACAGAGTTAAATAGACACATTTAGATCCCAAGATCATCATAATTTTCACTGTAAGAGCCCTTATTAGCAAAGGAAGGCCTCATCTGGCGGCTTAGGGCTTTGGCCAGAATGTGTTTGTGCCTTGATTCGAGTCCATAAACAGTATGGGAAGCTTCAGATGTCAGCTTCACGGCCCTTTCAACACTCTGAGAATGTGAAGGCAGACCAGGCAGCTCCAGCTTGGTGCCATTCAGCAATGCTTCTTGAAGCTCCTGGTCAGAAAAGTCTTCTGTGAGAGCAGGTTCACAGATGCCACTTTGAGAAAGGTTGATTAGTTCTGACCAGTGGGTAGCTTCAATGTTGATGGCTGTGATCTTCTTCAGCCTCTTCTTGGCTGGCTTCCCACTTCTGAAAGAATAATAATTAATTTATTTTTTATTCCAGTTTAAGATTAATCCCTATTAGTCTCAGAATTGCTGATTTAATTTAAATTAAATTAAAAAAAAAAAACCCAGTTCTATAAATCCCCATAATCGAATTTTTTTTCAGAAAGAAGGTAAGATTATTTCCATTATCAGAGGGGAGGGGGGAATTGGGATAAGAAAATGTGAAAAAAAATTCGATTATGGGGATTTATAGAACTCGGGCCTTTTTTTTATTAAATAAATCCCCATAATCAAATTTTTTTTTCACATTTTTTAAAATTAATAAATGCTTACCTGATGGACAGAATTTTCTTGAGAGCAGCTTCTCTCACTTCCAAGTCATCAGACTTCATCATGGAGTACAGCACATTCTCGGGCAGCAAGGCAAAAGCATTGTACTTCAGGTTCTTGAAAGCAACACCCTGGATTTCTTCAGACTGCTGCTTGATCCTCTGGATCATGTTGAAGATGTACAGCTGCTGATTGTGGAACTTGCTGTCCCTTTTGATCTCAAACCAACTGACTGCATACACTTCCACAATGAACTTGATGGCCTGGTAAAGCTTATCCTGTAGTTCTGGAGGGTAAGCACCTCTGGTCCACAGACACATCAATCTAATTGCCAAAGTCAACCATCTTGCATGGTTTAATGGTCCAATTTTCCAGGCAGCAAATCTTGGGTTGACTTTGCCCCTGGAAATTCCAAGCACATACTCCAAAAGAAGCCTCTGGTCGCTACTGAGATCATTCAGTGTCTCCTCAGCAAATTCCATGTCATCCAGGGGGCCACTGAGTTTGGTGAATTCCACTTGTGGCAGATCTTGGTAGTCAATTTCACAGAGTTTTCCCAGCGGACCAGTGAAAGCAGTGGGACTTTTGGTACTGCCATCAAGATGCTTGAAAACAGCTCTGAAAGGAAGCTCATTCTGATGGAGTGAACAGCCAATGGTGTGCAATTTCCGCTCAATTTTATTTTCCAGAGCTGTTACAAGGCCTCCCTCCCAGCCAGTGTTTGTATTTGTGTTGTCAAGGAGGACAGCTTTCAGGGTATGAACACTGTTAAACTCCTCCAAGACACTAGCAACTTCTTCACCAAGAAGAACTCCAGTCGCACCTTTAATTGGGATGACTCTGTGAGTAAGATATGTTCCACTTTCAGTTCCCGGCTCCTTTGTGAAAGTCAAATGGTGCTCTTGTCCCTTTCCTTTCTTCAGCTTAGTCTCCCCATTTTCATCCTTAACTTCTCTGTACAGCAAAGTGTCCTTGTCAACTTTCCCATCAACCCCAATACAGACTAACTTTTCCAGACCCTCATTGTGCTTTTCATCACTTTTCACTTTCATTCTAGCTTTTTCCCTGTCCATTTTCGATTTATCAACTATTATCTGTTTCACATCAAGGCCAGGCTTAAGCAGGTCCATAGCTTGTAAGTCCAGGAGGAAGGCATTAGCAAGACTTGCCCCAAGATTGGAAGAAACATCACCCCTGATCAGTTCCATGGCATATCTGGGGGTTTTCAAAAAGCTGTAACCTCCACTTGGGTGCCTCCTTGGCTTGAACTCTTCAGCTTCACCACCAGATGGCTGAAATGAAAATAAAAAATAAATTACTAAAGCGAAAATGGGGAAAATAGGGGAAAAAGTAGGGAAAAATATGGGTAAAAATCGACGAAAATGGGCGGAAATAAGAATAAATTACTTAAACGAAAATGGGGGAAAAAGTGGGAAAATAGGGGGGGAAATGGGTAAAAATTCAGGTAAAAAGTCGGCGAAAATGGGCGAAAAAAAGAATAAATTACTAAAGCGAAAATGGGGGAAAAAAGGGGGGAAATAGGGACAAAAAGTAGGGATAAATTTGGGTAAAAATGGGATAAGATATAAGAAAAAAAATATATTACCTCTCCTGATTCTCCTGAGCTGGATTCAAAAGAAATATCTTGTGAAGGTGTGGAGGCAAAAGTGGCCAAATCCACTTCCTGCTGCTGTTGAATCTGGCTCTGTAATCTTTCTGCTTCAGCTGCAGCCCTCTGGTCTCTCTTCACAGCAGCTTTATCCACAGATCCCAGCTGGAAAGAGCCCTTGGGTCCTATTTTGGCCCTCTGATCTCTCAAGTATTCCCTCTCCTCTACTGGAACCTGAAATATTAAAGTATATTAAATAGCGGATCTAAAATAAGAGATAAAATCCTGAAAAAAAATTGATTATTAATTTCTATTACCAGGGGGGGGGAAGGAAGATTACAGGAGGAAAATGGATATTTTTCAATTACAAGCATTGAATTTCCTTCCATTTAAAAGACCTAATCGCACTAAGTTAGGCCAGTTAAAAGTTAAAAAATAATAGCATTACCTTCTTACTGGGAGGACAAGTGCAGATTGTGCTGTGTTTGACAATTTTCTTTCTTGCACTTCACAGCATTGTCATCACAGGGACGAACAGGTAGTTACAGGTGCAAGCAGAAATGTCAAAAAGTTTATCCAGCTTTTCCTCCAGATTCTGCTCCTGGACTGTAGAAAGAGATTTCCTGTTTATCTCTTTTGCTTTCTTGAAGCACACTTTATCCACCAATTTCACTACATAATATTCCTCATACAGGGGCAGCCGCGGGTTCACTGCCTGCCAGATCTCAATCACATCCTTTGCTATCATTTTAGCAATATCATAGTCTTTCAAGTCCGGGTGGCTGTTTTGGAGGAAATAACTGTACTGAATAACTTGGCGGAGGGTAGGAGGCTCTGTTTTATCCAAAGGGGAAGGCTGGCCACTGAATTTTTTGGCACTATCACTTCGAGTTAACACTGCAGACTTCCGTTTTTTACCCATTTTTATGAAATATCTGAAAATAAACAATTAAATGAACGCATCATAAAATAACTTAATTTAATACACATTTTATAGGTAAATATCATTAAAAAATACAAAATAATACACTAATAAACATCTATAATGCATTTACAATAAGTTTCAAGCATCGTTTTGTTAAAAAAGCCGAATTTTAATTGATTATTTTGATGAAATAAGGTCCGATATTTTGTTTGTTTACATTGCGCGAATGCCGCGCGCGCGATTTTACGCGTAAAATTCGGCAATTTTACAACTTAAAAATAATTAACAATCCTCAAAAAATACAATCATTTTCACAAATATGAGTTGGTGCAACGTTTTTTATACATTAATACCTTTCTATCTAGACTAGTCCAAGATCACAGTTCCAAAATCAACCTACCTTAATATATATATATATATATATAAACAGATGCATGTAAAGCCCCAATAGCAAAATATATACGAGCATGCTGAATAACCACCACACAAAAAGAATACACAACCACCACCACAGCACCACAACCACCAATTGTCTAAGTATAGCTTACCGTCACCTAACCAAACCCACCTTACTCACGGCTTTTACTTACCAGCTCCTGATAGACCAACAAGGTCTCTAAATACGAGCCAATTAATAGACAAAGTATTAAGCATAAACAAATACGTTTATGAGGCCAGAAGGCAGACCGACAAGGTCTCTAAATACGACCTCAGAAACAGAGCTATTAAGCATACACAAATACTTTTATGGGGCCAGGGCTTACATCGAGAAAGTCTCAAAAAAAGGGCAACGTTTGGTGAGTTTGGTGGACGATCTTTAAAACAAAAAATCGAATAAGATAAACTACAGTAAGTTTAATGCCAAAACAAATTTTCACCATAGTATACAATTTTAACCTTAAACTATAACATAAAAAGCAATAATATGATTTTTAAAACAAAATAGAAATTAAGTTAGGGGCAACTATTTAATTTTTCCTCTTTTGGCCAATTATTTTGTTTCAATACAAATTTATCTTTAAAAAACATTTTTATCTTTAAACTATACCATAAAAAGTATTAATATGATTTTTAAAACAAAATAGAAATTAAATTAGGATAACTATTTCATTTTTCCTCTTTGGCCAATTATATTGTTTGAATACAAATTTATCTTTAATATACAATTTTATCCTTAAACTATAACATAAAAAGCATTAATATGTTTTTAAAAACAAAATAGATTCTATTTCGGGATAACTATTTCAATTTTCCTCTTTTATCCAATTATTTTGTTTCAATACAAATTTATCTTTAAGACACAAATATATCTTTAAACCTTATTACAAAAAATATTAACATAACTTTATAATAAAAATAGATTCTATTTCGGGGTAACTTATTCATTTTTCCTCTTTTACGCAATATTTTTGTTTCAATACAAATTTATCTTTAAGACATAATTATATCCTTAAAGTATAACATAAAACCGTTAATATAATTTTTAAAACAAAATAGATTCTATCTGTGGAATGAATAAGTCATATCTGGTAAAGACACGCCCCCAGAATTCACGGCTCGTCCAATTACAACCCATTGGGTGGAGCATGAGAACGAATCCAGGATCTCTGGTTGGTGGAAGGTCTCTCCCTCACACAGGAAACTTGCGAATCGAAAATTGGGGGTGGCGCCAATCGGGGTCGCGTATATAAAAGGGAATATTTTCAGCTGGGTCCACAACAGTGATTTTATCAACGTCTAACTACACATTTTCTCATCATGGACACTTTCAGTCAGAAAAATCAGCTTTACTGCTCCCCGCAATTGTTTGAAGACGGGGACGTCTCTGGAGGGGCTACGCTCCATCTTTTCGCAGAGGCCGACCGGAACGCCCTACTTTCAACGCAATCCATTGCAGAAATTTGTGACGGCGAGAAAGAACCAGCGGAAACACCCTCATTTGAAATGTAAGTAATTACGTAATAATTTAGTTTGTGATTCATTCTCGGGCTATATATATATACACATCGTGTCATTCAGTGCTTAACCCTTGTAAGTGTTAGTTAATTTATAAAAAGCCATAATAAATGAAGTGAAAGGATATCTGCCAAGGGGTTCGAGACTCCGCAACGGGGCTTAGTACCCCAGGTAATCTTCCTTCCTGAGAATGTCATTTAGACAGTGAATTTTATTAGGTGATGAAGGTATCCCTTGAAAGTGAAATTTTATTACGCGCTTGTTTCCCTGTACGTGTTAACTTAAAAATTTATAGTAAGTTCTACAGGTTGGTTTTTAGAATTACTAAAATTTTAAAGGTAAGGAATTGCTGCGGTCCCGGGTTCGTGACCTGGTCCTGGCAGATGATGCGTAGCACATCCAGCTAATCTAGATTTTGAGCTCAGTTAGGCTAGTTGCTTTGTGTTTATTATTTGACCCGGGTACCCTATCCTGCATTTTCTTTTATTGTAACTCCTTGTAACTCTTTCTTCATATATATATATATATATATATATGTTTATGGAACTATATGTTAAGAACCCGGTTAGGCCAAACTGCTTGCTGTTTATTAGTTGATCCGGGCGCCCTAATCGGCATTTTATTTTATTGTAACCCCTTTTAACTCTCTCCTCCCATATATACATCGCGGGGTCCTGACATATAAATGCCTGTTTACTACAGGTTACTGTGCTAAGCTTTCTGTAATTAATGTATTCTATTAAGTATTTAGAGAGTGAATTTTGTTTATCAAATAATTAGGTGTTAACATTTATTTAAAATTAGTTTGTGAAATGTTTCATTAAAATAGCATGTATCCTATTATATATATATAATGGATTTTAATTAAAAAAGATTTAATGTGGATGAATCGTTTAATATCTGCCAGGTGTTCGATACCCTGTGACGGTGCTTAGTCATATAATATGATCCTTTTTAGAAAAATGTATGAGCTGTCAAAATGATTTTCTGTCTACAACCGTATCCTTTCTCTTTAAAGGTCCGATGCGGAATTCGATCGTGTTATAGCTACTTTTCGTGACAGCTTTGAAGAAAAGCAAATAGTCGACGGCGAATTGGAGGTATTACAGCGCAGTCAACCCAGTGACCTGAATACGGAGGGCGAAGTATTGGCTCACATCCGGTCCAACGATTGCCAGGTCGTCGGGGAACTAATGTAAGCTCTTTTCTTTTGGTTAAGAACAAGACATAGTGTATTTTCATCAATTTATTAAATGGTAGAAATCATGTTTTATAAATTCGTACAATTCAGCTTAAATTAGTTACAGAATTAGCATCCATTAAATAAGCTACAGAGCACAAGACATCTTATATTTTACACAAAATAGTTACAATTATATATATATATATATATATATACACGTGTAACGCTTTACACAATACATCGAGTGCGCACAAATGGGAACCTTTTTTTCAGCTGCATGCACACCATTTAATCATTCAGCTCAGTGTCGCACAAATCGAATAATTTAAAAAAAATTATAAATCCCTTTCCACGTGACATGTACAAAAGAAATAAAAGGGGGGTACATCCCACAAGTATTACTAAAATATCCTTGTAATCGGTGGGGATTCCAGACAATTTCAGGGATATGCAACTGTTCGAGAAATATTACAATAACAGGGTCACTCCAGGGATGAGTCCCCAGTGAATTAAAATAGTACATTCTTTCCCTATTTTTAAAGTAGATGACCAAACAATGAATCCCTTCGCCACCAACACTGTCCGTGTTTACAATAATTCCCCGGATTTTCTCGTCGTCGGTAATTTCAATGTTTCATTCTCCGCAAGCACACCTATAAATTTGGAGCGTGTGATTCGGTTACTATTCTTTACTCTCTGAAGTGTATTCGCATCCATTTTAAAAGTCAGTGACCACGTTCCTGAAGCGGTCAAATTCTATAAGAGCTTGTGACTCGAGGTATACTAGTACATTAATAGGAGCGTCTATCTGGTTGGCGAATTCCAATCTGACTGAGATGTTTCCACTCTGTTGTGGGCTTAAGTGTGTATTTACACTAGCAGATAAGTCGGGTGTGATATCAAACAGGTAAAGGTTAAATTGATCAATGAATTCTTTCTGCGTTACCTTAATCCCGAGCTCATCACAAGCACCTGCAATATGGGCCAGATTACTATAAGCTCTCGCGGAAAGCGGGAACACAGCGTCTGATGAGTAGTCCGTATCCATAGTCCCACCCAACACAACGCCATTGACGTGTAGAGTTATATTTTTAAGGCCGAAATTCTCGAATTTAAAGGAGTTCTTTTTATATTTTCCATTCGTAGAACTCCCAGGGCCACTTTTTCTAGCTACTTCGAGGCCAACCCTGCTGGCAACGTGTATAGCTTGATCTGTACTCTGTTAATTGGGTATTTTACTGTTGTGTGTATTGAATTTTTTCAATTTCTCATTGTTTAGCAGAGCTTAAATTCACTCGACGAACGCGGAGATATGTTTCCATAATGTGAATCACAACAAATCACAATCAGGTCCCAGATTTATGCAGATTTCAGGATTCGTGCGAGTGAGCTTTAATTTCATATCTACCCATTCATAAGCAGTTTCTTCTGGAATATGAAGTCTGTATGTAGAAGTCCAAAACACTCATATATCTTCTTTTTAGAATTTTTAAATTTATCCTTTATATTACTTTCGTCTGTAGTCTGATAACAGCCCTGGGCAGTTAAAAAGGTATCCTTTACTTCTTTTGAAAAGTTGAGGACATTTTCCAGATAGGCTCGTAGGTGATAATAACCCGTTCCTGCCGAAATGTTGACCTGGTTTAAATACACGTCACACTGACTGAATATGGAGTGCAGTAAGTTGGTTTCAGGGTATGCAGAATAATTATCATCGCAGTCCGTTCCATCAGAATGGGCTATACGTAGTTTAGCGTACATGTGCATGCAGATTGGATCAAAAAAGTATGGACCTGAGCTGGGTATCACGAATTCTATAGGGGCACTCGGTGAACTAATTGTGTTTAATGGGTTTGATATGCCCCCAACTTGTGTTGGGGATATATTAAAAAGGGACAGCTCCGATTTACATTGTGAGCTACACGGATGGATGAAGCGTGCCATGACGAGTCAGAAATAGTGCCACCTCTCTCGACAAGTGGTAATCAGCCTATGATTCGTGAGAGCTTATATCGTGAGAGCTTAAGCACACCGGACAAAAAATTAGTCACCCCTCTCAGAATGTACCTAATAACGTGTGACGGCGCCTCTGGCCTTGATAACCGCACGAATCCGGCGAGGCAGAGACCAATTCATCATTTAGTATGCGGAGGTACGCCTGCTGGTTCAAATTCATCGTCACTGGAACGAGAGGGCCCATTTCGTGGTACGAAAAACATCCCCAGAACATCACGGAACCACCTCCAGCCTGAACAACACCTTCGACGCATTCAGGATTAAAGGCTTTATTGGACCTGCGATGTACTCGTCGCCTCCCATCGTTGGAGAACAAACAAAAACGGGACTCATCGGACCAAATCACACGTTTCCAATCTGCCGTAGTCCAGTTTTTGTGCCTCTGAGCCCATTTATAACGTGCCAATTTGTGACCTGCTGTTAACAGCGGCCTCTTCCGTGGTACTCTGCTCCAGATGTCCATCGCATGCAGTTCTCGTCGCAATGTCCGTTCGGAAATTGGTCGCTGGAGAACCTCATTGGTTTCTTGGAGCAATTGTTCTCTGGTTTGAAAACGATTTGCAGTTACTAGACGAGAAACATGGCGGCGGCCCCTATTGTCGAGAATTGTTTTCCGGCCACAGTTACGCCGTCGATTGTCAGTTGATTGCGAACTACACCACTCTTTGTAAACTCGCTGGACAGTACGCGTTGACACACCAACAAATTGGGCTACTTCAGACATTTTGTGTCCGTGGGCTCTGCCAAACACGATGGCTCCTTTTTGCCACTGAGTAACGTCTGCCTCACGACCCATTTTGCAGACTATATCCAACACACACTTTGTTCTTCACCACCTCACGAAACAGATCTGATCCTGTGTGCTACGTCACCGCTACTTGTCACTTACCAATGCTACATCAGCGCCCTCTGTGTGACCTTGAACTTCCTACTATCGGTGCTATTAGGGGTGACTAATTTTTTGTCCGGTGTGCTTATATAAGTTGAAAAACTGATCAACCATAGGTTTCATTCGCTTAGAACACTTCTTTTTTGATATCCTTTTACGTTTAACGCCACGTGTTGAAAACCCCTTCTTCCAGACAGCCCTGATCTTCTTCTCCCCCACCACGCATTTTTCTCTTTGCATCTTTGATGACTTCGTCCCGTGTACGTTTTGAATGTTTTTCTAGAGCTTCTTTAGGTTTAGCTCCACCCATTATGTCTTCCACCGTGTTAAAACCTGATTGTAACGCTTTCCTCCCGAGGTATCTGGCCACCCTCTTCAACAATGGGACAGCCGTGTGTAGTATGGTTGAAAAAATGGATCCAAGGCTACTCCAAAGCTGATATCTCACCCCTCGATATACTGTGAAATGCTTTCGGGTCATTATAACTGAATGCGACGAAAGTGTAGCTTCACTGTTAAGCTCCCATCACCGAATGGGAAATTTTTTCCCTCAATCGTTCTTATATATATTGAGATATTGGTTAATAGATTAGTCGCAACATTCACATAATGGGGCTTGTGTAATGTTCAAGCTCTTTCCTCTATGGTTGGGAATGTTTGCAATGCGCAGGAGACATACCTAGGTATCCCCAACAAATTGATGCCCCACTATATTGCTGTAAATATAGTACATGTCTGGGGATGGATAGCCAACATCCAATTTCTCCAATTTCATCTGATACATTAAGCTGGACCAGTCATGTTGTGTCTAGTGAAAGGTATCTCTTTGGAACGATGCTCCATATCGGCTATCGGTTATAATTTGGAACAATCTTTTGTCTTTAATATTTGTATTATCCTGTGATTTTAGGGTCAGAGCATGTGCAGGGGTTTCTTTGTTTACGATTTCGTATACTAAATCAGCCGTAAGATTTGAGCTTTTTAAACTTCCATTTAAGTCTCTCACAACATCCTCGGCCGCACCATAACGACCCGGGCCTAGTGTTACTACTGTAGTGTAATACAGCGCCTCCCGACTCCAGACGGCAAGCATGGTTTCATCTCTAATTACCCCTGCCTTTTCACACTCATCACGATCTCTAAGAACCGTAAAAACGGGTTCTTTATAATCAGTGCTTAAGAAGATGGTGGATAGCTGAATTTCGCATAACCCCACCTCATACGAATCACGTTCCAATTCAATGGGCCCATGGAGTTCTGTTACAAAGTTGGCTAGTGTGTTGTTAGGATGTGCAGACAGAGAAGGAGAGGACGGGAGTGTGACATATAAGTGGTTAGTCGCCATGTTGCATACTATTTAAGCTTCATTATTGCATCAGCTTTTATATAGGTGTTGAAGCTTTCTGGGTACCCTAGCCATTTCACCAGGTACATTTTTCTCTTTCCTGAACCTCTGCTGCCTAAAATTTGTTCAATTTTAAACACATTTTTTCCTAAATGAAATGTCACTTTCTGCAACTCCTCGCGGTAAAAGCCTCCCGCGATTTCTTCCCCATTCAAGTCTTCGACGTAATACATCATTATCTCGCCTTTAGGTCTCATAGCCCTAACTTTAAAAATCTCACGTGTCCATCCTTGCTCAAATCCCTTCGCGAATTTATTTCCAGAACGCGATAGCCTTACATAATCATTGACTTTAAAACGTGTAGAGTGTGGCAGTGCTCTACGAATATCTCTTCTCACCTCACACTCTGTGTGCGTACCTCTTTCTAAAACCTCGTCAGGTGTTGTCCCAATCGCGCGATGGTGTGAACGGTTGTATGACGAGGCCAATGATCCCAGAATGTTTATATATATCTGTATGTGTTTTTATGGATAAAATAGCAATGCATGCGCTCCTTTATTGTACGTTGAGCTCTTTCACCTAAAGAGGCCTTATGTATAGAATTGCTAGTGTAGTAACTGATATTAAACTCTGCCAATATGTTCTGTAAAACTCGGCCTATAAATTCTTTCTCCACGTCCTTACAAAAATAGTCTGGAACCCTGTTTTCTTTCAACATCAGCGTTTTGGTAGCTTTAGCAACTGTTTCAGGCGATTTATTTTTCAGAGGAATTAGCCACAGATATCTAGAGCAGGGGTCACCAACCTTTTTTTTGTTCACCGCCCACTTTTACGATTTTTTGAAAATTAAAAAAGCTTATCGCCCACCTTAGATCAAAAAGAATAAATCAACATAATCGATAAAATAAATAATGAAATAAATGTTTAATTACCTTTAATGTGAGCCCACTAGTGGGCGCTACCGCCCAGGTTGGTGACCCCTGATCTAGAGAATACATCTATTATTAATAGGATGTAGCGATAGCCATCGTTATATAATGAATATCTTTGCATGTCTTAAATCTGCTTGTCAAATAGAGTCAATCGAAGCCGCTGTTGTCCTGGCTGTTTTAAACCTTTTTCTCACAGGCTTATGAAGTGTATAAGTATCCTGCTCCCGCAAAAACCTCTCAACATATTTTCCCCTACTCCGTCATTGTAAACACCTCTGTACAGTCTATCAACACAGCTATAGGTGGCTGGGTTAGAAATGTCATAATAGCGTTTTCTTAATATGTTAACCATTTGCGTATTTTGGAGACACGTGGATAGGGTTGGCCGTTGTTGTTTGGTCTCTTCTTTCTCCTCTTCAAAGATGCTACCGTTGGGGGTGATGGCGTACTCAGTTGTGGCATATGCGAGACTTCTTCCAAGTCTTTTAACCTATTCAGATTTCCTGTCAATGTTTTGGGAATATTTGTTTGTTGTAGTCTTGTTTTAATATGCTTCCATCCTAATGGTGGGGGCCTGCCCACTTTCTCACCAGATCATGGACAATGTCGACGATATTCGATCCCTGTACCCTTGATCGTTCAACAATGACCTCACCTGTATCGGTCCACTGTATGATGGGATTCAGTGGCGGTCCTAGCTTAATAGGATGTAGCGATAGCCATCGTTATATAATGAATATCTTTGCATTTCTTTTAAATCTGCTTGTCAAATAGAGTCAATCGAAGCCGCTGTTGTCCTGGCTGTTTTAAACCTTTTTCTCACAGGCTTATGAAGTGTATAAGTATCCTGCTCCCGCAAAAACCTCTCAACATATTTTCCCCATCTCCGTCATTGTAAACACCTCTGTACAGTCTATCAACACAGCTATAGGTGGCTGGGTTAGAAATGTCATAATAGCGTTTTCTTAATATGTTAACCATTTGCGTATTTTGGAGACACGTGGATAGGGTTGGCCGTTGTTGTTTGGTCTCTTCTTTCTCCTCTTCAAAGATGCTACCGTTGGGGGTGATGGCGTACTCAGTTGTGGCATATGCGAGACTTCTTCCAAGTCTTTTAACCTATTCAGATTTCCTGTCAATGTTTTGGGAACATTTGTTTGTTGTAGTCTTGTTTTAATATGCTTCCATCCTAATGGTGGGGGCCTGCCCACTTTCTCACCAGATCATGGACAATGTCGACGATATTCGATCCCTGTACCCTTGATCCTTCAACAATGACCTCACCTGTATCGGTCCACTGTATGATGGGATTCAGTGGCGGTCCTAGCTTACATGACGCCCTGGGCGAACCTCACCTTCAGCCCCCCCCCCCCTGTTCGCCAACACACACACATTCGAATCCCCCCAAAATAAAGGACAGACATAACTCTTTCACAAAATAACTTTTTATTGGACTAATTGTTGGAACTTCAGAACCAAAACAAAGACTCAAATTTCTGAATTTTACAAATCCTTCATCACGTAAATAGAATAACTCACTTAAGAGAATGTAATTATGATACTATGAACAGGAAAAATACAAATTAAATTGCACAACTGCCATAAATAAACTAGAGAATCAAATTTCTAAATTGTACAAATGCTCTATCACATAAATAGAATAAGACACTTAAGAGAGGGTAATTATTATGCTACACTTTGAACAAGAAACAAAATAAATTGCACCACAGCACAACTGCCATCTAAAGCCTGACTCTTCTTACCTTCCTTGATGCAAAGTCATGAATTAAATCATCATATGAAATCTGCTCAGCAATTGTATGATTTATACTGATGATGGCCAGACCGGTAAGGCGTTCCTGTGACATAGTTGACCTCAGGTAGGATTTGATGAGCTTCAGCTTTGAAAAGCTCCTCTCTGCTTCAGCAACAGTGACTGGAAGAGTATGACCAATTCTGAGAGCAGTCCACAAATTTGGATATATTTCAGAGAGCTCCCTTTCATGGATAAATGTCAGCAGTTCAAGCAAGGATATGGTCTTTGATGGCAAGTCAGGCAAGTTCTTCAGCTCCTGTGCAAGCTCTCTGCCATCCAAGTCAGATTGTCCCTTAAAGTGTAGTGTAGTACTAAGGTTCACACATTGTTCTGTCAGCTCCTCAAATGTGAGATTTTGGAAATGTGTCAGCACTCCAAACTTCTCTCCCACAATTTCCAACGTGGAAAATCTTTCCTGAATGGCTGATGTTGCAGCATCAACCACTGCATTGAAAAATGTCACCTCCAGCTTCTTCAAAGCATCAATCAAGGGCTCATCAGATGCTTCATAGGAGAAGTGCCGCTTTGTGGACCTCAGCCGTTTTTGTTTTAACACAGCCTCCACATTCATTTGTTCACAGATATCTGTGGCTGCCATTTGTGCAGCCACAAAACCTGTTGCCCTGTAATTGCGGAGACCTCTCTCTGTTTTTTTTAGGAGATTTACTGCAACATCAACGTGCATGCTAGGAGACTGCATCTGCTTGCTCACATGCTGAATTTGGCACAACAGGTCATGCCACACCACTGAACAAATGGCGAAGCGGTATGACCCAACCTCCTCTGACAGAGATTGAGCCTCGACCTTTATTACAGAGTCTTTGGTGTGGTCCCTCACCTCGATCAGTGCATCTCTCACTGCAGCTGCCTGATATCTCAGGGGCTCCACACTCTTGATCTTGCTTTCCCACCTTGTATCAGACCACATCTTCAATGTGATGTTCACATGTTTTTTAAAAATGGCCCGTCGTTGTGTGGAGGCTGAAAACAAGTTGTAAAGCTTCTGCAAGATGCCAAAGTAACTTGTGGCACCAATAGATCCCTTAGCAGCATCGGCCACAAGCAAATTCAGAGAATGAGCCCCACATGGAACAAACAGAGCTCTGGGATTAATTTCTAGGAGCCTGGATTGAACACCCTTGTTTTTTCCCCTCATGTTGGCCCCGTTGTCGTATGATTGTCCTCTACAGTCCATGAAAGGAACTTTTAGCTCCTCCAGTCTCTTCAGAATCAGAGATGCCAAATGTTGACCAGTGGACTCCTCTGCCTCCAAAAACTCCATGAAATGTTCCTTTACATGGGGCTTCCCCTCCAGTGACACAACCCGAATCACAACTGACAACTGTTCAGTGTGGCTGATATCTGGAGTGCAATCTAGAATTATTGAAAAAAACTTTGATTGTTTGATGTCGCTCACCATTGCTGAAATGGTCTTGCTGCTCGACAAATCAATGAGTTCGTTTTGTATGTGGTGGCCGAGGTAGCTGGTGTGACTGGAGGTCCCTTTTTGGACACGGTTAATGTGCTCTTGCATTATAGGATCAAATTGTGCCATTTATTTATTTTTTATTTTTATTTATTTCTTTATTTATTTATTCTTATTTTTATTTTTATTTTTTTTGCAGGCGCTCATGCCGCCCCTCCACAAATGCCGCCCTGTGCGGCTGCCCATATTGCCCATATGAGGAACCGCCACTGATGGGATTCTCACTCAATAGATTATAAAAACTTAAGCCTTTATTCCTCAATGTATGTGGGGGACTGCTTTTTAATACATGCTTGATGTGTTGCGTTCCGTTATTCTTTGGTTGGTCATCTCTAACGTCGGCCCCGGGTCCTATGTCGCCATGCTCATCGTTGCCCGCGCTGTGCCTAATAACCACGGGGATCTCTGTCGGATTCTTATAATCTTCGTACTCGTGAAGAAATTTCTGCAGAGTCTCTTGGTACAAGATCCTTTTCTCATCAGGGGACTTTTCACTGTTGAATAGGTCTATCAATTCGCTTTCCATTCTTTTAAGCCTGCTTTTAAGGGGTTCTAGAACCGTGTCTGGCCTCTTTGAACTTTGAAGGGAAGCATACACCTCGTGCGGAATCACTACCACTTTTTATATTATTTTAATCTAGTCAGTAAAGGTCCCAAAACTGAAAATAAGATTAGGAGGAATGATCCCCCTCTTTGTACAATAATTCGCTTTTTCTTCCTCACAGTTAGACTTTTACGAGCGAGCGTACGTATTATGTTCTTGTAACGACGTAGGCGAGCCTTCTGAGGGGATTTCACTGGTACATTACATTTTATAACATTAAGACAGATTTTACAGATGCATTTTGAAAAGTCCGAGTCGATATTTTTAACAAACATCTGCTGCAATACCCGGAGCAATCTTTGATAGATTCTTATTAATTCACGGTATTTCTTTAGCCTCTTTGTCATTCTTGAATATATACCGCTTCAGACTCGTTTTGGAGTATATTCGTTCTTAGAAGCACCCTAAACGTGTTTCGCGGGTGAAGGTCACAAAGCAAATATTTGTAACGCTGACTTGTAGCTTCTTTTGAAACTTCCAAAAACTCCTTACGCTGATTCGGGAACATTTGATTGGCTAATACCCCAATTTGTGACACATCTCTACGTTGCACGAATAAGACTAGATATTGTGTATTTAACGACACATCGCGCATGTATCTATTTTTGAAAAATAGATTCTGATTGATGAAGAATACGCTTATGTTAAGATGGTGGGAGAACACTGTAAATGTCTCGGCAAACGTTTTATCCATTTCCAACATGAGATCGTCAATTACAATGACTGTATGCTCATTTCCCTCTAACGAATTAACGTCATATACGCCTTTGTGGAACAAAATATCATCTTGGTCCTCGTTGAAAACTGACTGGTACGTCGAATAACACCATATAACTTTATGCACAAATTTGGAGAACATCTCCCCCTTATCTTTAATGATTTTAAGCATAAACACAGTTTTACCACATCCTGTAGGGCCGGATATAATACACGTGGAAGGGCTTGTGAGCCTGAAATTTTCTACAGATTCAAGCTCTAACACGTCACACCCCTGGTGGAACATTTACAAAATATAATAAAAATTTAAGTGATGTTCCTTATATTCTTGTTTTTCTTCTTCCACAGAACCGTGAATGACGATGAAGTTCAGCACCCCATTATCGATATTACAGACGACCCCGATGACAGTGTAGTTGTGGTTACAGACTCCAACCCCGCTGACGAACCCTCACCAGCAACACCTGTAACTCCACCACGTGGCAGTTCAAAGCGGAAGCACGATGATGAACAACCTTCCACATCAGGTATAAAACGTACTAGGAGTGCACCGGCTGCTAGACCCCCATTAATAGAGCCCCAGCCCTCTACGTCTTACAACACATCCTCCACGCTAGCTCCCTCCTCAATTTAATTTGTACCCCCTTACTCCTGTTCAATTCCGTGTACATCCTCCATACCAGCAGCTTCTCGTGCTGTGGAGGAAGATATAACATTCGAACTAGTGCGCACCGCTAACCCCATACCGGCCCTGACTAGAAATCGGTATATAGTCAGGGTTGACCCTGGAACCCTGTATAGCAACAGTGTTGAACACGGACTGCGGCGCGTAGTTGAACGTATTGTGGAGTTTGCCCTTCAAAACAGCGACGAACGTTAAGTCAGGACGAGGTTATCCTTCGGGTTCGGGGAAGTTGACGGGGATGTAGATGATTTTTGGGTAGTAATACCATTCAGACGCTTGGCCGATGTAGATATAGAATATATCTTGGGGTGTATAATGCAGGCCTCTGAAAGTAGTACTTTAATATGGACAACTTCACGGTAGATATTGACAGAGTAATCCGTGTTGCGGGTCATAGTGCCACACCTTATACTCTTAACTTCAGTTCTCAGGCTATTTACAGACAGCATATAAACGCCTATCGTGGTTGCGGCTTTATAGCAATAGTCTTGGCCCGTATGTTTACTGTACTAAATACACGGGCCCAAAAAATTTGGTTGTCTACGGTTGTGCAGCGTGCTTGTAAACTGGCTTCAGATTGCAAGCTTGAGTTTGAGTGTAATATGGTTCCTGAAGAGCTGAGAAGGGTAGAGCAGGAAATAAATGTTCGTATAGTTGTATTTGGAATGGATGATCATCGTAGGACTGTGTATGTTTTTAAAAGGTGTGTGCGAGATCATACAAGACCCCTACATATTATAGGATTGTCAGGAACAACGTATCCCTCCATCCGCAATATAAGGGATCTTTACGCTAGTTATGATAAACGTCGAAAATATGGACGGCATCATGATTTGTGTAAGGGATGTCTCCAGTTTTCGGATGGTATAGTGAAACATTGTAAGGAATGTCACATGGTTTATCAGCAGTGTAAAAGCTTCAAACGTGAAAGTCGTGTAGTTGAAGCCGAGAAGAGGGAATGTAATGTATGTAGACGTACATTTTTCAGTAATAAATGCTTTGAGCTCCATAAGTCAATTGGCACTTGCAGGAAAATGAGAATCTGTGAATGTGGTATGTTTCATATGATGGATAATTGGGGTAAGTTTGAGCATAAATGCGATGAAAATCACTGTTCTACATGTCATGAAATATATAAAGCGGACGGAGTAAAGCATGTATGTTATATGAAAGATGTTAAGCCTAAAAATAAACCCTGTATAACCGTGTACTACGATAAGGAAACTTTCACAAACCCTTAACAAAAGAATAATCCCACATCTACTTGTAAGCCAGACTATCTGCGATGAGTGCATATAAGTCGAGTGTGATGAGTGTCACAAATGTGGTAAACGGACAAAGGTTTTTAAAACGATCGCACTCGACAATCCTGTGAAACTCTTTGTGTCCTATATTGTCAAGTTAGCGGACAAGTTAAAAAATGACTCTGTATATTCTTGCCGATAACGGGGGAAAATTTGACACAGTTTCTTTATCAGGAACTGCTTGAATACGAGTCATCTGAGATATTTACAGGCGGTCCCTTGAAAAGGGGAAAAGAACTTATACAAATGCATATAAGAGGTAATGTTCAGTTTAAAGATACTTTACTATTCACACCTTGTAAACTAGCCAAGCTACCCAAGGTGATGGGTGTAGCCGCCGAAGTTTCAAAAGGGTATTTCCCTTACACTTTCCTCACTAGCGACACTTTAAATTACGTAGGACTACCTCCCCACAAACAATACATTAACTACAACGTGAGTGATAGTGAGCGTGAAGATTTTGACTGCTACTACAACAGTTTTAAGAAGCTAATCCTTACAACATAGCTGATGAATGTGAGCGTTATTTGAATGATGTGCGCGTGCTAAGAGTACGTTTCCAGGCCTTTTGAAGGATGTACATAGGCCGTTTGAAATGCGATCCGCTGCAAGTCGCAACCACAATAGCATCATTGTACTTTATTGTGTTCAAGAATAATTTCATGCCTAAAGACACCTTAGCCGTCATTCACAGAAACAACCCTCGCAGTTATGGACACAAGTCTATTTAGTGGCTCATACACATACAATAACAGACCGGAGTATACATAAAACACCCCCTCAACACGGGAGAAGTACCCATTAAGGTCAATGGTCGTGTTTTGTTGGTTGATGGTCTAAGCGAAGACCGTGCACTGGTAAGAAGACTGTATACTCCTTTAACGGTTGCTGGTGGCATGGATGCCCACGTCCTGAGTGTGGAATCGTAGGAGATATTCACGGTAGATCTCCTGCCGACAGTCTTGCATGAACCCACACACGCGATCAGCTTATAGGCACCCAGTTCACTCACAAGATCTTGTGGGAGCATGAGTATGATGCACGGATGGAAACAAATGGACAGTACTGTGAAGAAATAAACACGATCAAGCGCTCAATGGTGTTGGATCCTCTGAATTGCGGTGATAGCTTATTCGGAGGGCGTACAAACCCATTCAAGCTATCATTTCCGCCTACGGATGGCGTGAAACTCCATTACTACGACTTCTGTTTTTTATATCCCTACGTGATGAAGAACAATCCGTACCCCGTAGGTGCACCTGAAAAACTGGTGGGACCTGACCTGCCCACCATCGAGGCGTTCTCAACAAATTTGAATAAGTATTATTTCGGTCTTTCTTTCGTAGACGTGCTCCTCTCTCGCGATTTATGGATGCCGATCTTACCCGTCGTTAGAGATCAAAAGCTCATGTTTCCACTGTGTGTAAGTGCGCAGAGGAGAACAATGGGTCCTGTAATCACACAACCAACCAACGGAAGATCAGAGGTTTATATACAAGTCCTGAGCTGTCCCTAGCCGTCCGCCATGGTTACAGGGGAACGTTCATTTGGCCCAAAGTTATAACGAGGTGTGGGATTATGCCAATGCCCCCCGATAAAGAGGTCATGGAGATCATGAATGTTGGTAACACGTACATAATAAAGTACATCACCGAATTGGCCGCACGTGTTACAAACATACCTGTAGCCAGTTTCACAACGGCATACGCACGCATCAAGCTTTGGGGACTACTGCAATCTCTTGGGCGGAGGGTGCTGTACGCTGACACGGATAACGTAATATTCATAGAGAGGGAGGATGAATACATGCCGCCTATTGGGGAATTCCTCGGAGAGTTGACTGACGAGATCAAGGATGAGTATGGTGATGGTGCAGACGCTGATTCCTTTGTATCAACAGGGCCAAAAACGTATGGGGTACGGGTGAGGGTGGGGAAAGAGCTGAAATATATCGTGAAGGCGAAGGGCAGCACGCTTAACCTGGCGAACCGACGGGTCGTTAAATTTGACTCGTTGAAGAAGCTAGTTTGCTTAGAAGATGAGGGTGACCAACCACCCCAACTGACTGTAAGGACCCACAGTTTTCGGGCACAGAAACTGGGGTGCGTGAAGGAACGTAGGGGCACAAAGGTGTGTCGTAACACCTACAGGAAACGTTACCAGGTGCCTGGCACCTATGATACCGTACCCTTTGGATACCATAGTACTTGAATGTTATATATGTTTATTGTTAACGATATGTTTATTTATTACGTATATTTGAATATGTAAATGTTTCAATTAGGGTTTCATTTTCTCCTTTGTGTGTGTTTGCGTATTTACAGGAAAAAGTCCTAAGCTCCGCCCACTGTAAGACCAATCAAAGGGTCAAGTGACTCCTGCTACCACCTGGGCATATCTCTACCCCTGCGTGCTCAGTTGACCGGTGCAAACCTGGATCTCAGACGTATATTTAAAGAATTCTCACGTAGACGAAAAATAGTGGTGGCTACTTTTGATATTGCGTTAATGAAATCGCCATAAAGGAGTGTACTGTAACAAAATTTCTTGGTGTAATACTAGATAAGAATTTGCAATGGAGTGATCATGTAAATTATATCGCGAAAAAGATTTCAAGGAGCGTTGCTATAATGTTTAAACTTAGAAATGTAGTCCCTAAACAAGTTTTATTGACTCTTTATCATACTCTTGTTCTTCCTTATATATCATACTGCACCCTTGTTTAGGGAAACTCGGCTCACAACGCATTAAATGGTATCTTTGTCATCCAAAAACGAGCAATAAGGTTATTATCTGATGCTGATTTCCTTGATCACTCTAGTGCATTATTGAAAGAGCTAAACCTACTAAAGCTCAACGATATAACCAAACTGGCACATTTTATTTTTATTTACAAGTGTAAGAACAAAATCATTAATTTATCAAAGCTTGTTATACCTCAATTTAGATTGTCTTCATCTCAAAAACTACCCATTTTCATTGGATTGAAACTATGGAATGACTTGCATGCCGATATAAAAAATATTGTGAATGTAAATTTGTTTAAAACCAAGTTGAAATCCGGATTAATAATGGCATACTAACAGAAATCTAGAATTAATGTCAACTAATATTGTTTAAAAGTGTCCATTAATATTTTTTAATATTGTAATACATGTTTTAACTAGTAATAATACTTATTTACTTATTTATTTATTTACTATTATTAATTTATAACAACTAGCTGCTTATTTTTAACAAGAGCCCAGTAAAGCCTAAAGCTTAAGGGCCAAATTAAATAAAATAAATAGTCCAGCTTCACAATCATTCATGTCATTGTAAATTGAAAAAAATGTATTTATTTTATTATTATTAATAAAGGTTATTCTATCAATTAATAAAAAAATAAAGGTATTCGGTAAAGTCGGAAGATGTGATGAATACTGAAAGACGGCCTAGACCCCCCTCCTTTGAGACTTTTAAGGCTACATTGAACCGTGCGAAGCTTGAGGAACAAGCTGTTCAAATACTTTATGGATATTCTGGCGAGAGCATTCCCGAATTTCGCGGCACAAACGATGTCATGGACTACGTTGTAGGGCTAAAGTGTATAAAAGCGTACATATACCGTGAGGTGAAAGAAACCGCGTGCAGAAGAGAAGCAACGGGTATGGGTAGTGAGTCTTGTTGGTGAGTGGTGTCATGCTGCATCATACCGAGTACGCGTACCCTGCGCTGAGAATGTAAATCTCGTCATAATGGATAGTCTACAGTAAAATACTTTTACCACTACATTCGTATATATCATGACGAGGTTCGCAGTGAGGTTGTGGCTAAAGGCCTGTGTGAGTTTTTAATAGAATTTAGAGACGAATATCGACTGTTAAACGAAAAGGATAAATACGGGCATATGTTTCTCTCAAATAGTGCGCCGGATTGTTAATGTGTTTAGTTTGTGGAAATGAACGTCTTGTGCGCATTCCGATAAAACATTAAAACCGATATTGCACCATGTATCGGAAAAATTGCCCGGTATAATGGGTAAAAGTACTCGCATGATTCTTTCATGCTGGAACAAACCCGTACACGAAACATTAACGCTTGGTATGACTCACTCCTCCACACCTGTCTCCGAGCCAAACCGCGCACCGGTTGCTCATAGTCATCTCAGAGCTTGACCCGACTGGTTGTGCACTCTCACAATAGAAAACGATGGAGCTTCCCTTGAGCAGCGTTCTCAATGCCGTATACGACGTGTCCGTGACGAAGTCACTGCGTGTGTTCAGACGTAAAACCGGTGCCATTAACTCTGTACTTAAAACGACTTGTAGACAAGCAAACTCTGGTAAACGTAATTTTGTTTATTTAAGTGTTGAGGAGGTGTAGGTACAATAAGAGAACAGATTAGTAATACCCCCTCATATGCCATTGTTTGTACGTTGTGTATAAATACGATCAGCCATGCATTGATATACGATTGATGTGGAAGAATGCTTCTGATAATAACGTTCTTGTCCCCACGCGAAACCGCTTCATCCTCAACAGAATGTTTGAAATCGTTGGTTTCCGGAAACTAAAACCTATATTAGACGCACGTGTTACGGATATGATTTATTTTGATACGGTTCTTAAATACGCATACACCGCTCTGCTCGACGGGTTTATCGAATGTAGGAATGAACATGGCGAGAATGGTCTAGAGCTGGATGCTTATTTAAAAGGTTTAGACTTCGAAATATCATGAACTTTGGCACAAATGACTTGAGCGGTAGAGGGCTGAACTCACCTACACTGTTCACCCTGAAGAGTTGTATCTTTATATAATGAGCAGCTGTCGTTACGACTTAGATTATTTCAATTGCCGCTATGCTGTGTGAAGAAGAGTTCACGATTGAAAAGCTCGGATCAGTAAGAAAAAACCCTCGATTGGAAAGGAGTGTTTATGAACTTGAATTTAATAATGATGTTGTGGCTAACGACGCCCTCTTTGTGCGTGCTTTTGATTGTATTCTGTCCGTGCTTAAAGATAATTTGGCAACTAATTGTAAAGTGGGCACAAAATTAGTATTGAACGATATGAAGGCCCTTTACATCGAATATAGGCACCCGCACACCTTGAGTGGTGACATAATGCTAAATCGTATTTACTGTATAGTACAAAGCAACAATGATGTAACTGTAGACTCGATCACGTGCGAGTTTAGTATTTTA
>JAJOZX010000586.1:337500-605000 GCA_023014485.1 Bathynomus jamesi | reverse complement strand
AGTTGAAGTGTGTTAAGACTGCCCCGAAGGCACAGAGTTTCAAGGGCTCTAACCGGAGGGGTAAGAGTTCTACCCAATCTGTCACTAAAGTCTTGCCAGGGGTGTTTGAATCCAGAAACTACCAGAAATTTTTAGTGATTAAAGCTTTGGAAGGTCAGTCCATCAAGGACCTTGACATTTTTTATGTCTATCGCACCTTGGTGACAGCGTGCAGCCGGCCGTGAACCGAGAGTCTCTCTCCAAAGGGATGGTGGCCTCCTTGTTGAGGTGTCGTCCCCAGAGAGTGCTCGGTTGCGTGCTATACCGACTGTGCCAGGTGCTGATGTCTCTTGTGCTCCTCATGCCACGCGCAACCAGTGTAAGGGAGGGGTTGTATTCTCCCGTGACCTGGTGCGTTATTCCGAGGAAAAGCTTGTCAGGGAGTTGAAGGACTAGCATGATGTGAAAGTAGAACGCTTTCAAAAGAAGGTGGATGGCGTTCCTTGCCTCATCCCCCAACACTACTTATAGCCTTTGATAGGTTTGACTTCCTTCAAGTCATAAAGGTGGCATGGCTTCGACTTCCTGTCAAGCCGTATGTCCCCAACCCTAAACGATGTTTCCACTACCAGGCGTATGGCCATGTCAGCCGCTTCTGCCGCCGCCTGCAGAAGGGCCTCCCTGCTGTGTGTGTAAATTGTGGGAAGTGTGGGCATGAGAGTGCAGACTGTGGGAGTCCAGCCTTGTGTTACCGCTGCCGTGGGGACCATCCTGCGTCCTCCAGAAACTGTGACCAGTACAAACTGGAGAAGTCCATTCTGACCACAAGGGCGAGGGACAGGGTAAGGTTTGCTGAGGCAAAGAGCATGGCACTTTCCCAGCATGTTCGTCGTGGGATAACTTATGCTTCGGTGATGGCACACCATGCTGCTAGTTAGTCTTTCCTCTGCTCCAAAGTCATCTCGTCCTCAGTCATTCAAACAGCCAAAAATTCCATTAGCGCGATCTCCATCACTCAGTATTATCCCGACTTCTGGCACTTCCATTTCTAAGATTATACCAAAACCATCTACGACGTCTGCTGCAACTTCTAGGGCTGTAGATCCTCTCACACGGAAGAGATTCCATAGTGACGAGTCCTTCGAGGGGACTCCACCGTTTAAAGTTCAGCATTCGAGACCCTCTGGTGGGTTTCTGAAGGCACCCAGGGTGTTGGCTTCCACTGTCACTCCTCTCCCAGTGGCACCGGCTGCTATGCCGGATGCCTCTGGTGATCTGGCTCTTGCTGCCACTCCACCTGCAGCAGAGGCCCCTCGGCCACGGGATCGAGGTTCTGTGGCATCTCCACTGGTGGGTGGCTCTGTACGGGTGCCCTTGGAACCCTACAGGTCCCTCAAATTGGGATCACCCAAGTCTGTGGCTCCGACATCGGCCTCTGGGCTGGGAAAGGACCCAGATACGACAAAACGCTCTTCCACCTCCAAGATACCACTTGCCTCTAAAGGCAAGGGTAAGATCGATTCTGGAAAGGCCCTCTTTAAGGGCCTTTCCAGAAACGAACCCACCTAGAATGTTCAAGGTCCTTCAATGCAGTGACACCTCTCCAGGACACGACGACATCGCCTACGCCATATTACTTCACCTTCTTGACGGGACGATGGCGTTCATGCTTGACCTTTTTCATAGAATTTGGCAGGAAGGGGTCTTCCCGGACAGTTGGCGGTTGGCAATAGTGATCCCCATCCCTTAGCCGGGTAAGGATTACTCCCTTTCGACCAGCTTCCGCCCCATTGCCCTCACGTCGTGCCTCTGTAAGGTTATGGAAAAAATGGTAAATGTCCGGTTAATGTACCACCTGGAAAGAAAAGCTCTTCTGGCCCCGACTCAGTCTGGTGTATCCGCAGAAGGCGTTCCACCACTGACGCATTACTGCGGCTTGAGTCCTCAGCTTGTGAAGCCTTTGCTTCCAAACAACACCTTTTATGAATCTTTTTTTGACCTGGAAAAGGCCTACGACATAACCTGGAAATACCATATTCTCCAGCATCTGCACACATGGCCTGCAAGGCCACCTGCCTAAGTTTGTTCAGGAGTTTCTCCGTAACGTTAGGTTCCAGTTTAAAGTGGGAACCTCTTTTTCTGCCGCTGCTGTACAGGAGGAGGGTGTCCCTCAGGGCAGCGTATTGCGTGTCACCCTCTTTGTTATAGCAATAAATGACATTGCATCCTCCGTGCCTGTGGGTGTGCCCAATTCCATGTTCGTGGACGACCTGGCTAGCTGGTTTGCCGCTTCACGAATGTCGGTGACAGAGCGGCGAACGCAGATAGCCACTGACCGCATCTCACTGTGGGCGAACAAGCACGGTTTTCGGTTTTCCCAGTCTAAAACCGTTGCTATGCACTTTTGTCGCATTCGTGGTGTACACCCGAACCCTGACCTCTCTTTGTATGGTCGCGGAATTTCTTGTGTTTAGGAATCGCGCTTCCTTGGGCTAATTTTTAACCGAAGGCTTACCTGGGTTCCCCACCTCCGGTCTCTCAAGGCTTCCTGCATGAGAGCCTTAAATTTCCTAAAGGTCTTGGCGCACACCACCTGGGATGCTGACAGGGCGACTCTTTTGATTAGTTTTATAAAAATTGGAGTACAGGGCTGAGATGTACACCCTCGGCGAACCCGGTTCGACTTCGAATTTTAGATGCTGTGCATCATGCTGGCGTTCGTCTGGCCACGGGTGCTCTTCGCTCCTTTCCCATATCTAGCCTCCTTGTGGATGCTGGAGAGTTTCCCCTGGACCTTCGACGCCGGTCTCTGATAGCCAGATGTTTTTATCGAGTGCAGCGACTGCCCGATTCGCCCACTTATTTTAATATTTTTAATGAACGTTTTAATGGTTTTTATGAAGCCCACCCCAAGTCTCCCCGACTCTTTGGTTTTAGAGTGAGATTGGTGGTGGCTGACCACTCCTTCCCGCGAGTCCCAGTCCGTCCTGTGGCGCCACAAAGCTTGCACCTTGGGTACTGCCCGAGGTGAGGTTCTGTCGGTATTTTATTGGTGCCAAGGAGGACTGACCTGGCCTTGTTTTAAGGAATATGTTTCGAGACCACACTTCCCGGAATATGAGTGTGCCACTCCCCTCAGCATCCGGCACTTGCTCTTCGAATGCCCCACTCTCGGTGCTCTCATGAGGAAGCAGCTTTCTCATTGCAGTGTGGAGGGAGGTGATTACCTTCTCCCCCAGATGCTTGGACCTGATATGACCTTCCCCGGGAGTGGGAATTTTATTTTATTGAGGAAGCTGGGCTCCTCAAATTTTTATGATTCATTTTAGCTGTTTTTCTCCCTTTTTACTCTTTTTTTAGTTTTTAGTGTCTTTATAATTTCATTGTTTCTTATTAATTTACTTTTGACTATGATGTTCGGCGTCAAATGACCTGGCTGTCGCGACGCCAGGGTTAATTTTAACAATAAGAGTTTTAAGCTCCACCCAAGGAGCTACTTTACAATTTGTGTTGTTTGTGGTAAAATATAATAAATAATTTTGTGCATCTAGTCTGGCCACGATTGTACAAAATTTATACTGATGTGAAATTGAGGAAAAACAAATCTCCATAAATTTTCAAAAATATCACAGCCATAAAAATTTTGAGTTTCACATCCAAAGCCAGTGAGACTAAATTTGTGAAGCTGCACTGAACACATTGAGTGGTTCGTGAGCTTAAAGTAAATGTTAAGTTCTCACGGACTTAAAAACTTGTTCAGGCACGATGAACGCTAATTTTGTGCAAAATTGATGTTTAAAACAAATATCTGGACTAGTCTGAAAAATGCGTCCTGAAAAAAGGCAAATCTTTTTATGTGCTTAATAAGAAAATGCCAAGACTAACAAAAAAAAAAATTTAGTAACAGTTCTTACCAAAAAAAAAAAAAAAGATATATATATATATATATATATATATAATGAACAATGAATAATTCCTATATAATCATTATATAATTCTTATATGGATCCTTATATTCATTGTTTTCATACAGTACTTATGTTTGTATGGTTTTTATGTTTGAATGTTCATTTTTACACGAGAAACCAAAACCGCCTGAGCTAGTTTGGATAGAATTTCGATTTTTGCTTTCTATTTTTTTTTCAGTGTCACAACCATGCAACCTACCATTTCTATGGTTGAGCAGTATTCATGTTTGTGCCATTAGAAGTTCGCTGTGAGAAGCGAATGTCCCTTAACTGTGTCTCTCTAATTCGTCTCCTTTAATTTCTCCCAATAATGACTTATACGGTATGTACAAAGTAAATAACTATGACGTCATAAAAATAACTTAATTTCCTTCACGTTTTCCATACCTTGAACAGTGAATCACGTGTTTAGTATGTAGACATCTTCCGTATTCAATGTATGGTAAATTCTTTAATAATAATAAAAACTTCAATCTCTATAAGTCATTATTTATATGTTATGTCCTATCTGGTATGATGCAATATAACTATTATTCTTCCATATTCATCCATACGTCCATATCTTATCTTGACCATTATCTTATATCAATTTTATTAAATATTAATTTTACTCGTGTCAGCCTATGAAATGTGTACAAAACTTTATGCATCCGTACCTGTTCGTTGAAAGTCGTGCAAATACGTTCGCATGTATTTTTTTTATTATTTTTAATTATTTCGCCTCTCGCAATAAACTCGAAAATGCTTATGCAAGTGTACGCAATTCGATGATCACAGGATAAATTGACATCAGAAAACATAAAATCTCCTCTCGCTCTGATTCGAATTTATAAAACATTATCATGCGTTATGTTATATCGTGTGTGTCATGTATATAAATATATACCGTATGTGCCCATGTATTTTGTGTTGTACTAATAACCATATATAAATATAAAAACTGTAAGAATTGTAAGTGACTAATGTACTTAGTGATGTGATTAATGTACTTAATGATGTAATTAATGTACTTAATGATGTAATGTACTTAATGACGTAGTGAATGTACTTTAATGGAACTGTAATTAACGATAATAAGTGAATGTAAATTAATTGGTAATTATAATCATAATTGTAATAAACCAAAATTACAACGTACTCAGTGATGTACTTAGATTGTACTCAATGTACTACTCCGAAATTATGTCACCCTTTAGAAATATATACTCGGCGAAAATACGATTATTTTTTATTATTATTTTTTTAATTTTTATTTGGAATCTTTCAAAATTCTGATCACGTGTTTAAAGGGGGAAACTTAACCTTCAAACTGCACTCCCCCAAAATTTAGATTATATATAAAGCATGTAGTTGTAAAATAACATTACTTCGATTACGGCTACTTCTTCTTCTTAGACTTCACTCCGAGAGGAGGGGGCAGATGCCCCTTGCCTCCTTAATTTTTTTAGATTCCGGTCTGAGCTATGGTCGAAAGAGGTCGAACCTCTACCCCTGTAAATTTAGAGCACTACCTGTACATTTTTAGAAGTAAATTACAGTGATAAAAACTTTTTATTTTTCCCCTTCAAGTTTGGCTCTCTTCAGAGAACTTAGTAAATAAAGTAGAGAAAATAGTTCCCGATAAGTTATAAAAAGAAAATCGGCGAACCTTCAGAGAAAGTATCAGAGTATTATAAAAAGAGAAAAAAAAGAAATGAGAGAAAAACTAGAATATTATAGAAGAAAACTATCGCGAGAAATATCCGTTGCTGCCTTCCAACCAGAACCCCCGTCGATTTCGAACCACCCAAGGCCATAGATGGAGGGGTTAACATATATATATATATATATATATATATATATATATATCAGTGGCGACGGAGGGGGTCAGGCAGGTCAGGCTGAGCGTGACCTGTTATTTCTCCTGCTTGGGACTTAAAAAACCTAACATAAAAGAACTAACAATACACAATCCCATCTCTTGTCAAGTTGTTAGGCTAAAAATTCCCATCCATCCATCTATCATCTAAACCCCAATTCCCCAGTGAGGGTTGGGAGAGAGACGCCAGAAGAGAGGGAAGATATGTGGCTAAAAATTTTGAGTCAGATATCTTTACTTTACAAACTATGTTATAATGACCATGTTAGGATGTATAAATAAGGTTATACAGTCGGACCTGCTATAACGCGCGTTCGGAGTTACGCGATGTATTTTTTAACACCATGAAAATGAAGGGTCGCGCTTCTTAAGGTACCTAAGCGCGATATCACTATTTTCACCCTTCCTCTATCGCGTGGTTTGGGTTATAATGACCTTACGACACTAGAAGTATGGTTGAAAACTTATGAAGCGAACTACTTTTTTCACCTCTATCGCCAGCTGGGCTCTGCCGCCCAGATGTGATGCGCGTCTTAAGGTCCCAATATCCCGTTCAACTGGTTGGAGGTGATGGGGGAGAGATAGGGAGAGGGAGAGAGACAAACAGACAATAGGGTGATAGACAATAATAAGAGAAGGTATGGAATGACAGAGTAGTGAGTAGTGCTATTTCTTCTTTTTTTATTAATTTCTTTCATTTTTGTACTAATAATAGGCAATAAGGCATTGAATTTTTACTCAATAATGTTTATTTACCTGACATACATGTGATTTACATTAATATGGAATCATTCTGCCAGAAATCGCACCCAAAGTTCGGCATAATAAGGAAATAAAAAAATAAAAAAATATATATATAAAATATAAAATATGAAAATCTATTCCAAAAACTCATCAACATCTTCATTAGCATACTTAGAACTCTAATTTAGCCAAAAATGAACGTTCTAGCTCAATTAATAACAGATATACTATTGCCAGAATATTGCTGAACTTTGGAGGCGATTTCTGGCGAATTTTAATTTTGGAGCTTAGGTACCTTAAGACGCGGGACCCCTCAAATGTTATACGCATAATTTGAAGTTACGCGGTTTTTAAATAATAAAAACATAAAAATACGGTACGTAAACTGACATTGAAGAGCTGCTAGCGGTGACACTCACAGGAATTAATGAACGATGAACTAATGCAGATTGAAGAACAAAGAGCAGCAGAGGATTCGGGAAATGATGATGAACCAGAAGAAGATTAGTAGTATGACCGCAAAAAGTGAGAGTGCAATTGCAATGCAGTGTTGATCATTTGTTGCAAAGGGGGAGGGGGCTTGGTACCTATGGCGGGGAGGGAGTTGGCACCCATGGGGGGAGGTGGGTTAGCATCTGGGTGTGGCACCAAGAAGAAAAAAAGCGAGAAGGTATGCAAGCAAGGGGGAGGGGTTTATCCCCCAAGCTACATGAAGGGGGGAGAGGTGGTTTACTCCCCCACCTAAACCTAACCTACGAAGGTAAGAGAGAGAAGAAGAGAAGAGAGCGAGCATCTTTTCACCTGCAAATCCAAGCGCATAATAAATGCTCTTGACCTCCGCATTTGGTTTAGAAGGTATAATCAGCCAGTTGACTTAACCTGGCTTAAGCAGCCAGTTGGCTTAGAAGGCGTAACCAGCCATTTGGCGTAGTATATATATATATATATATATATAACTTTTGTAGTGCCAGATTGCGCTATTTATTTAATTAGTGTATATATTAATGGAGATGTTCTCGTTCTTGACAGCATTAGTTGGTTTAGAAGGATACACACACACACACACACACACACACACATATATATATATATATTATATATATATATATATATATATATATATATATATATATATATACTGTATATATATATATCCAAGGCAGTCCACTTAATAATATGCCAATTAGTGCTAAAATTAAATTTTTATATTGTTGTAAATACATTATTATTATTATTATTATTATTATTATTATTATTATTATATTTAAAATAAATTAAATTTATATTGCTGTGTGTATATATATATATATATATATTATCATTATTAAGAATTATTATTATTATTATTATTATTATTATTATTATATTTAAAAATAAATAATTAAATTTATATTGCTGTATATATATATATTATCATTATTAAGAATTATTATTATCATTATTATTATTATTATTATTATATTTTAAAATAAATAGATAAATACGCCATTCGTCAATACAAACCGAACCCCAGTATTTGATGCTTCTTAACATCATTAAGATTTATTATTATTACTACCATTATTTTTATTATTACTATTATATTTTCTCCAATAGAATAATAAAACACAGCTATATCATTCTGTTTATTTAGTCGAATTATTTAACATGGAAATAATTTAATTTATTCGAAAATATATAGGAAATATATGTCACTATAGGAATTAAGAATGATCACTTAAAGTGCAGTCCAGAGTGTTAAATGTGCGTAACCTACCAGCCACAGATGCTGTACATCATTAAAGGTATAACGTTAACTTTCGTACCAAATGTCAAATGCCAACTTCTTACTCCACCCATGTTGATGCCAAGAAACCTAGGATTGGCAGAGCCAAGGACACAGAAAGGGCAGAGGCATTCCTCAATGTTGCTCAATACTTTGAGGAAAAAGACGATAAGGCTGTCACAGTCAGCGATCTTATTAAACTGATGAAGAGCATTCTTACGGAATCTAAGTGTGAGGTATATAGTACGAAGTAAATTAAATACAAGCTGACAGAGCGATTTGGGGATAAAATAGTGATCACTGAAGTCATTGGCAACTCCAATGTAATAACGTTGAAGAGCACAGCAGACAATGTAATTTAATAACTTCACAGTAACCAGAAAGAAGATCCAGACGCAGAGAAGATTAACATCATAAAAGAAGCACCTAAACTGATCGGTGACGACATAAAGTCATGCAAGACATCGAAGGAGTACTACCCCAGCCCTGATAACATCGATTCAGAGGAGGAAAATGTAGCTCTCCTCCCTGAGATCCCTAAGATCTTACCGCGAACTATATTCACAGGGAAGATCACTGTAAAGCTAGCATCCATTGGTCAGGCGATCATGCAGGCTGCCCGCCCCAGAGTTTTAATGTCACCTTACATCTTGGTTTAGGGGGACAACTACACCAGCATTTTGGCCAGCTTTCTGATCGACTCCCTAAGTAGACAGAATTCTTTTGTCCATACTATGAAGTCCAGCAGTTTCAAAGGAATGCCGCCGTAACACAAGGTACAGATGTGAGTGGTGAGATGTTGGCTGACATTTTTGCAGTTCGTTGCAGAAAACGTTGATCACAACCTCCAAACCCTCGACGGTAGAGAGACATTCCATGGAATGGGCATGATCGCTACCATAACTCCTGGGACAAAAGTCAATTTAAGTATCCCCCACATCAAAGCTACATTTAGTGATATCGTCAATGTCGGAACAATGGAAATCAAGTACTATTGTGGGAAGTGAAACATTGATCAGTTTTTATATCACGACATGATAGCTGTAGAGGGTCAAGATAAGGCTGATAGTGTCACCACGTTTTAAGGTGTCCTTATTCCCCAAGATCCCACGGCCACCATGGTCAGGGATGGTGCAAAGGGCACACAACAGGCCCCATCCTGGCCAATCATCTATCTGTTTCTCACGATGATTGACATGAACCCTAGTGATACCTCACCTGTGTATATTCAACATTCTTGTTCCTGGCCGAACATGCTAGACATCATGACAGAACACCAGTCGTAACCTTCGATTAAACGCTATGAAAGTGAGCTAAGGAAGATCGTTGTTCGCTTCGGTGGTTTCCACACCCAGATGAGCTTTCTCGCAAGTATCAAGAATCTGATAGTTGGCTTAGGTTTAAAGGAGCTTCTTGAGCTCCTCTACGTGACGAAAGCAGTTGACCATATATAAATGGCAAGACTGTGTCAAGAGCAGTGTGGGCACACCTTCTGGCCGATGCCGCACCCCAACACATTTATCATAGCCGAAGCATTTCATGTACCCATTTCTAAGCTCTATAATTTACCAAGCGAAGTATCAGACGATGAGGCTGCTCAGTATTCAGTCCAGCCAGATGATGATTTGGCTAAACTGATCCGCCAGAGATAACGAATCGAATATGTACCCAAGTCAAGTGGGTGCAGTCCTTATCATGAACTTATCAAAGAGTCCACCTCCTTGCTAAGCATTGTCATGAATGGGTCGGTTTCGATCGAGGACGTGGCGACATTTGACATCTTAGGTGGAATTCAGAGTTGAATGGAGCAATGGCGAAACTGCAAGGTGGGTCTGATGCAGGCCCGGATCTAGAAGAATGGGGGCCCGTGGCTAATTTTTTTTTTGGGGGCCCCCTTGGCTACAATTTTTATTATATAAGGATTATAAGCTTTGTTTACGAGGAAAATTAAAGGTTTTCAGAACAAACATATTACTTTACTTTATTTATTTAGTTTTCAGAACAAACATATTACTTTACTTTATTTATTTAGTTTTCAGAACAAACATATTACTTTACTTTATTTATTTAGTTTTCAGAACAAACATATTACTTTACAAATATTTTACTTTATTTTACATATTATATTTTCCTGAATTAATAATTTTAACACACCTACCTACTGATTATGAGCTGGCAACCGATTGAACCGACGAGCCTTTTTTGTGCAAATTCATTAATAATATTTCGAAAATCGACTTCTTTGGCCAGAGCATGTTCAACACAGAGAATTGCCAGTGACTGTAATCGCTTTTGCTTCATTGTTGAACGTGTGCAACATTTCAGTCGCTTTAACTTAGAAAAACTCCGTCCGCCGGTACAATTGGTCACCATCAATGACAAGTACATTCTGTATGCATTTAAGACATTGGGGAAAACTTCTCCAAATTTGGAGGCCCCCCTCAAATGCGGGGCCCGTGGCTGCAGCCCACATAGCCCACCCCTAGATCCGGGTCTGGTCTGATGACAGCTGCTCTCTGGATTCAGTACACTGAAATGGTAAACATTCTCAAACAGTTTTTTGAAGAGAGGGTACAAGGATTTAGTCTTTTCATCTGATGTCTCTGTCTGAGATCCTGCCTTTCTTGGTCGTTGCTGGGAACATTTTGTGTACAAAGTCAGCACAGTTTTATTTACAACGCATAGTCAGACTTAAAGACAAAAACCCAGCGGTTCACCAGAAGCTGGAATCGGGATACCATGTCGTCAGAAGCAGCGATCGTCAATGGGCGGGCTTGTCAACTGATCTTGTCTTTGAGCAAGTATTGATTCAAAGTGTAAAGTCAACTGGAGGGCTGACTCGTGGTCGCATGGAGGAACATCAGCGTTTGGTGTAGCTGTTGGCTATGCCAGCATGTGCAGAAATCAATAGAGCTATGCAAGACCTGACGAGGACGACGTATGAGACAGGATAACAGAATAAAGACAACACACTAGCTCACCAAATGTGTGACATGAAGGACACACAACTAATACTTGATCTTAGCGAGAGGAATCTTTTAAGTGTTGAACCTACTCTCCGGCATCATCGTAGATCTCGATGTGAACGCCGATCAGGCCAAGGATTTAGGCAAGTGAATGCAATCCAATAGAGGAGTACTCTTTCCGAAAAAAGGACCAAGCAGTAACACTGACCACCAAGTCAAAATCGATGAAGAACAGGTGCACGTCGACTCACAGCTCCTCTTCCAGCATCTTGTCGTGGCCGCCAGAGCAACACAGCTACAGATCTACAGAGGCTAAGGCTAACAAAGACCCTAAGATCCACTCTAAGGTTAGCCCGAGAGAAAGGAAAGAGTAGGGGGTTAAGAGAAGAGAAGAGAATAAGGGGTTAAGTAAGGAGCAACACCTATCATTCGTGGGTTAACATTCATTCAGAAAAAGAGAAAAAAGACTCACCATCATCATCCGCCGGCCACTGCCGACAAGTCAGAAAAATAGTCGGAGAGAATAGGAGCGGGGTGAAAGATGAAAAGAAGTGAAATAAGAACGCTTACAAACCATGCAAACACAGTCTTAACTCACAGTCATACCATGCAAACTACAAACATGCAAGAAAGAGAGTTACAGACATGCAAAGTAAAAAAGTAGGTAAAGTTAAACAAAAAGTGGGTTAGTTTACGCTACAAGCTACATCTACGTTCGTGTTAGTCTAATTTTTTTTTTTTTTTTATTGCTGGCATCACACGCTGGCATGTCACAAGCTGGCATTCATCGTCAACAGACTCATCCTCGAGCACCACCACCAGAGCTCCTGTTGCTAACTTTGTTTTTTATATTAAACAACGTTAATACTTTTAAAATGTCTGTCAAGACGGTTCTTAAACATATTAACGCTGGTAGAAT
The DNA here is from genome assembly GCA_023014485.1 of Bathynomus jamesi. Lineage (NCBI taxonomy): Eukaryota > Metazoa > Arthropoda > Malacostraca > Isopoda > Cirolanidae > Bathynomus > Bathynomus jamesi. Next base: position 592,801 of record JAJOZX010000586.1, on the reverse strand, counting down.
GAACGACTGACGCGGGAAGATTATTCCATTTATCAATTACTTTAAACGTAAAGAAGTTTTTAGCGATATTAGTAATGAAACGTCTGCCACGCAACTTAAATCCGTTATTGCGAGTATTACTATTATCGAAAGTGAACAATTTGTCAAAATTTACGTTATCGATGTTATTAACGATTTTGAAAACTTCAATAAGCTCCCCCCTTAATCTCCTAGTTTCGAGTGAATACAGGTCTAACTCTTTAATCCTATCTTCATAAGGCTTATTGCGTAATGACGGAATAAGTTTCGTGGCACGACGCTGAACCCTTTCTAACCTATCAATATCCTCACGCAAGTACGGGCACCAAAACTGAACGGCATATTCTAAATGAGGCCTGACTAGGGACTTCTAAAGAGGCAATATAATATCCTTCGATTTAAATTCGAAATTACGCGCTATGAAGCCTAACATCCTATTAGCTTTCGCGCAAGACTCCAGGCACTGGTTCCTAACCTTTAAATCCTTAGATACGCATACGCCTAAATCTACTTCCTCGTCAACGCTCGCTAACTCCCTATCATCCATCGTGTACCTGTAATTATTGTTGCGAGAACCTATATGCAAAACTTTACATTTGTCTACGTTAAATTGCATCTGCCACTTATCTGTCCACTCCATAATCCTATTTACATCGTCTTGGATCCTATTTCTATCGTCCTCGTTAACAACCTTACCGCCTATTTTAGTATCGTCCGCGAATTTTGACACGTTACTAGTCAATCCTACATCTATGTCGTTAATGTAAATTACGAATAGCAATGGGCCTAACACTGAAGCCTGTGGGACACCGCTACCTACATCTAACCACCCTGATTCACTACCATTAACTACGACCCTCTGTCTCCTAGCATGAAGCCATTCTTCTAACCATTTAGCTACCTGACCGCGTATACCGTGCGCTTTAACCTTCGCAATTAGTCTCCTATGCGGAACTGTATAGAACGCCTTTTTAAAATCTAAATAAACAACGTCAGCTGCTCTATGCCTATCGTATTCGCGCACTATTTCGTTATAAAATTCTAACAAATTAGTTAAACAAGACCTATGGCGTCGAAACCCATGCTGACTACTATTAATCAAATCTCTACTTTCTAAGTGACCGATAATACGATCCCTAACTACGGATTCCAAAAGTTTACCGACAATTGACGTTAAGCTAATGGGCCTATAATTGCTAGCTACTGCGCGGTCGCCTTTTTTAAAAATAGGCGTGACGTTAGCTAATTTGAAGTCTTCAGGAATAATCCCCGTTTCGAGTGACTGATTAAAAATCTTCGTTAAGGGGCCTACGATAACTTCTTTCAAATCTTTCAAATGTCTGGGATAAAAAGCGTCAGGGCCTGGAGCCTTGCTAACTTTTAGCCTATCGATATAATGCGCAATCTCAGCCTCGTAAACAGTTACTTCATCCAAAATAGTCTCGCTACTAAATGTAACGATATCGTCCACGTCGGGGACATTATTTACGTCTTCTACGGTAAAAACTGTCGCAAAAAAGTTATTGAAAATACCCGCCATCGCCTGAGCGTCAGAAGCCAAAGCGCCATTAACATCCACTAGAGCAGTGGTTCCCAACCGGTTTTGGCTTATGGCCCCCTTAGGAACCTTATTTTTTCCTGTGGCCCCCATAAGCATTATTTTCAGTAGGTAATATGCAGATTTAACTCTATTTTACAAAATAACATTTTCCTGTGGCCCCCTTCAAATGTGCCATGGCCCCCGGTTGGGAAACACTGCGTGACTAGAGGGCCTATGTTATCTTTTACCGGCTTACGATTATTTACGTATTGAAAAAACTTTTTTGGATTATATTTACTATCCGCAGCTATAAGTATCTCTAAATTACGCTTGGCATTCCTAACTGATCTTTTAACCTGACGTCTAAGCTCGATATATCTATTAAAGTTAGCTGCCGTGCCATTGCGCTTACTAAGTCTGTACGCTCTATTACGCTCGTTTATAAACTCTCCTATTTCCGTAGTCCACCACTTCGGCCTACCACGATTTCTAGCGCGCTTGGGCCTACGAGGAATAAACTCTCTTTCAATATTCCTAAAACTTTCTTTAAACGCCACCCAACGCAAATTTGTGTCATTACCCATAAATAAGTTATCCCAGTCCACTACTCTCATCCTATCAGCAAAACTATCAAAATTAGCCCTACGAAAATCAGGGACTTCTATTACGTTACTGTCCTGGGTGTTTTCTATCAATAACTTAAACCTAAGAATTTGATGATCACTACATCCTAAATTCTCGCCTACTTCTAAACCTTCGACTATATTCTCGACGTTCGTCATCATCAAATCTAAAATATTGTCACCGCGCGTTGGTTCGGTAACTATCTGTCGTAAAAAGTTATCGTCCATAAACTCAACCAATCTCAAACCCTCCTCATTACCAGTAAAATTCTCGTAATTAACATTAGGGCAATTAAAGTCTCCGACAATTATACTATTCCGATTGTCAACAAAATTACCAAGAAGTGAGTAAAATCTAGTATCTGTATCGAGGGGTTGAACGGGAGGTCTATAAACAACAACAAAATTAAAACTAATACTACGCGCCCTAACTTCAACACATATCGCATTAATTGCTGCCGGAAAATCTAACTTAACCTCGATAGCCCTAAGGGAATTACGAATGTACAGCAAAACGCCTCCACCAAACCTATGTAACCTATCATTAGTAAAGAGTTTAAAACCCGGTACATCAAGTTCCCCCAACAAGTCCCGAGTCACGGTATTTAACCAAGTTTCAGTGCTAGCAACTATATCATAGTTGCCGGAATAAATTATCGCCTTAAATTCATTTAATTTATTTCTAATACTACGCGCGTTACAATAAAAGACGTTTAAGTTATTTTTTACCACGGGCCCGCGTTTTAAACTATTTATCACGTCGGGCCCGCGTTCCCCGGACCCACAACGTTTAAAGAAGGCTTCGACCTATACAGCTTTCGCACGTTTTCCTCTATTAACCTACCTAGCCTAGCATTACCTATTTCATTAAAATGCACCCCCATCTTTTATAAAAAGGCTAGGATCACTGAATTCAGACCACAGCTTTACGAAGGGTACATTTTCCTCAGCACAAATCTCTTCTAATTTGTTATTCAAAAATATTGTTTTGACGTAATTCTAAGACCCAACCCGTGCCTAGGGGTAATACCTAGAACTAAAGACCTATCTGACCTCGCCTTCAGGGACCTAATTAACCCCTATATCTCTCCAAAAGGTCAGGCACTCTCGTATCGGGCCTATACGAGTCGTTGCCTCCTACCATCGTCACCAACATTGAGTGACGGGAGGCAACGTCAATCCTATCCACTTCGTCTCTAACTCTGTCAACCCTGGCCCCTGGGAGACAGACCCTCCTCCTCTTGGTTGGATTCCGTTTAACGAACTCTTTGTCCGTATGGCGAACTAAAGAGTCCCCAATTAAAATAGTTTCCCCCTCATTCACGTCATTCATGATACTGAAAGTCTAGAGCATGGGTCGGGGAACTTTTTTGGGTATTACCCAAAAATCTATTTGAGTAAAATGAAATTACCCCCAGACTTCAAAGTAAACAAAAACAAGCCAATTGCTCTTAAAATTGTTGCATATGGTGTCTCTCATACCGCACGCATTACCCCCAAAATTTTTAAATGTACCCCATTTTGGGTAATTTACCCCTGTTCGCCGACCACTGGTCTAGAGGTAGTAGGGTAAAGAAGTTGTGAGGTAGAGAAGCAGTGTAGTAGTGTAGCCTGACAGTGATTAGGTTATTAGAGTCTATTATTTCCCACATTAGGTTAGGCTAGGTTATGCTTGGACAACTATGTCAAGCTATAAAAATAAATTTAGTTTCGGTTAGGTTCCTCGCGGACAGCTATGGGTAGTGTGGAAGTGATGTAGTGGTCAGCGAGGTTGTGAGTAGTGAGGTTTAAGTTAGAAAGGTAGTGGCCACACTTTTAAAAATCATTTGTGTATTAATCGGAGCAGAAAATGAAGTTAGGTGACGTTTAGTTAGATTAGATTATAATCTAATCTAACCTAACATAATATATATATATATATATATATATATATATATATATGGGAATAACAGGAAAAGTAGGAAAATGGATATATAATTTCCTTAGTAAGCGGCGGCAAGTCGTTACAGTACAAGGAGCATCTTCATCAGAATCAGAGTTCCTCAGCTCAGACCACAAGGAACAGTATTAGCTCCACTACTCTTCATAATCATGCTAACTGACATAGATGAGGACGTTACCAGAGACAGCACAGTAACATCCTTTGCCGATAACAAAAGATCAGTAGAAAAATAAGAAACCCAGAAGATATAGGATCTCTACAAACAGACATGAACAGAATCTACAAGTGGATGGAAGACAACAATATGAAGTTTAACACTGAGAAATTTCAGCTATTAACGTACAAAAAAAGAAAGGACCTAAAATCCATGGAATATTATACCACAAATGGACAGGAAATTCAGAGAAATTCTAAAGCAAAAGATTTAGGGGTTGTAATGACTGATGACGCGAAATTTGAAACACAAAATAAGATAGCAGTAAACAGAGCAAAGAGAGTAACTGGGCACATACTGAGAACCTTTAAACGAAGGGATAGGAATATAATGATTCCTCTACTGAAAACATTGATCATGCCCAAATTGGAATACTGCTCGATCCCAACATGCCCATATAAAAAAGAAGACATTAAACAGCCAGAAGGGATTCAGAGAAGCTTCACAGCCAAGATCAGTGGGTGCAAAGAAGCTTCACAGCCAAGATCAATGGGTGCAAAGAACTAAACTATTGGGAAAGGTTACTCGAATTAAACCTATATTCACTGGAAAGGAGGAGAGAGATACACCATTATTTACACTTGGAAAATAATGGAGAAATTAGTCCCTAATCTTACTCTGAACCATGTAACTCCCCAAACAACAGTGGAAAGTAGAAAAGGAAGACTGTGTCGTGTTCCCAAATTAAAGGCGAGACAGGGAACATCCTTAACCCTGAAAAAAAATAGTTTTGTTGTGAGAGGACCAAAACTGTTTAATCAACTACCCAAAGACCTAAGGAACACGAGTGGGATTACAGTTACAAGGAGTTACAAGGAAAAGAAGTACCTCAAAGGGCCTTGCGGCCTATACTGAGGAGGTACCAATGGCAACGGGTGCCAGGGAAAATTTTCTACACCCTCAAATAGTGTGCAAGATTTGGTCTAACCTTTTCTTGAAATGATCCACAGAGGAACTGGTTCACAACTTCTGAAGGTAACCTGTTCCACGTGTCACAGATCTTATACGTAAAGTAATTCCCACACACCCTGGTCCTAAACCGCTTCAAATCCAACTTCCAACCATTGTTGCGAGTTGGGTTATCATTTAAATTAAACATGCTTCTAAAATCGACATCGTTGAACCCGCGTAAGAACTTGAAAACCTCGATGAGTTGACCGCGCAGCCTCCGAGTTTCAAGCGAAAACAAGTTCAGGGCGCTTAACCGTCGATTGTAGCCCATATGCCTAACGGAAGGGATTAATTTTGTGGCCCTCGCCTGCACTCGCTCCAGCCTCTCAATATCTTTCCTGAGGGTGGGCGACCAGAACTGCACAACATACTCCAGGTGCGGCCGAACCAGGGAATTGTACAGAGAGAGCACAATCTCCTTGCTCCGAAACTGAAATTGCCTCCTGATATAACCCAACAGCTTCTGGGTTTTCTTTTCCACCCCTATGAACTGTTTCGTAAACTTAAGGTCGCTGCTAATTAGCACACCCAAGTCCTTTTCCAAATCAGTGGCCTCGATATTACTCCCCAACATCGAGTAGTCCGACTTGGGATTGGCGTAGCCAATGTGCATCACCTTGCATTTACCCAAGTTAACGGCATTTGCCATTTTCCGAACCACTCTCCTTTCCTACGTAGGTCCGCACGCAGTTGCTCGATCGCTTCGGGCGTCCCAACATTGGCTCCAAGCTTGGTGTCATCAGCGAATTTGGCGATCCTACTGACGATGCCACCGTCGATATCATTTATGTAAATGATAAACAACAGTGGCCCCAAAACGGGACCCTGAGGAACCCCACTAGTGACCGAGGCCCAACCCGAACTAACCCCTTTAATTACAACCCTCTGCCGCCTATTCTTCAGCCAGTTTTCAATCCACCTACCTACTTCCCCACCAATACCCAGCGCGCGCACTTTGGCTATTAGCCGGCGGTGAGGTACCTTATCAAAGGCTTTCTGAAAGTCGAGATAAAGTATATCAATCGCCCTACTCTTATCATACTCACTCAACATGACGTGGAAAAACTCGAGCAAGTTGGTGAGACACGACTTACGCCGTCTAAACCGATGTTGGGAATCCCCAAGCAGCTTCTAGGAATCCAAATGGTCAACGATCCTATCCGCTATTATCCCCCTCTAATAATTTACCTACAACCGAAGTGAGACTAATGAGACGATAATTCCCTGGACTTTCGTGATCCCCTTTCTTAAAGATAGGGGTCACGTTGGCTTCCCTCCAGTCACCAGACACCTGGCCTGTCTCCAACGATTTGTTGAAGACTGTAGCCAGGTGGGGAGCCACCTGGTCGCGCACCACCTGCAACACTCTGGGGAGGAACTGGTCTGGCCCAGGAGCCTTAAACGCGCTCAGTTTGTCTATTCTATCAGCAACGACTGTCGCGGTACACCGAACACTATCCAGGCCAGCACCTTCGTGCCTGACGCCTGGCTCGGGGATGACGCGGGTGTCCTCCCTGGTGAACACTCCCGCAAAGGGAGGACACCCACGTCATCTTCAAAAGAAGTCTAGACGTCTGGCTCAGAACAATCCCCGATGAGCCGGGCGTACCTGGCTATATGAGATGGAGAGTATGAGAAACCAACTCACTACTTCACCAGGCCAACTCGAAAGGAGGGGCGACAAGCTTGACCTTCGTGAAATGAGGAATCATCGCGCGGAACAGTTGAAAGGTTGAAAGGTGGATATATATATATATACTCGTGGACAGCTATGTCAAGCTATATATATATATATATATATATATATATATATATAGTGTCCTACGTGTCGGTTCACTATAATAAATTAATAAAAATGGTTGAAGTCACCAATTTGGCATACCAAACCAAATGCATAATATTTAATAAGGTAGATAGAAATGACGTTGTGGTTTTTGTTAAATTAGAAAAATAAAATAATTATAATTATAAGAGGGTCATCCACGGATATAAGCTTGCAATAACATGCAATACAGTATTTGCAGTCTTACATTTTCCAGAGGGTCCTCTGAGTCCCTGTTCCACTTCTTCACTGCAAGAGAATGCGGTATTATATTATTATTATTATTATTATTATTATTATTATTATATGACTCATTTTAAATATTTAGCCTCGTAGCACAGTAGTCTTTGCCATTCAGCGATTAAATGAAGATTCTTATTTAATAAATTAAAAAATATCATTAAAAAAAATGCATTCTGTAAATGAGATTGGGTAGTGTAGCGTTTCATACTATCTTTAATTGTTCATTTTTTCTAATGAGTAACTGAGTACACGAAAGAAGTGAAAGCGAGTGTGGAAGAACTAAAAGGCTATTCTTTTAATTTTACTTTTCCTACTTTTCTCTTATTCGTCTTAAATCACTGTTTTTTGTCAGCAGTGACTGGCGGAAGAAAAATAGCCTTCCCCTATTCTGTACAGTACAGTACACTACAGTACGAGCTTTACACGTTTTTATTCTATTGTTTTATATCTTCTCTTTCTCTCACAGTACTAGCTTCTTTCTTTTTTTGGGCTATCCTGGAGTGGGTATTTGGGTTTATTTTAATCTAAAACTCTGTCTCTCTCTCTCTCGCTCATGTCAAGTTGAAACTCGGCGACATTCAGAGTTGGCAGATATATACACAGGTCAGACAATCGAATTACGGAAGACACCTCACACATTCGTATGCCTTGTTAATATGTCTAAGAATAGAGTAGAAAATATTCAGTGGAAACATAATTTCATAACAAAAACCTAAAAAAAAAAAAAATGCATGTCATGGATTAGGTGAGATATACGACAGTTGCATTTCTGCCGACACAAATTTTTTTGTTTTGGTTGGCTGGATGAACGTGACGGGTGAGGGCGTGGTGTGGAAAACCTGATTTCTGTTCTTAATTCTTGTTTCCTTATGTTTAAGGTTTTTGTGACGATATCAAGTGGTTGATGCGCGATCGGCACAAATATATTATTGGTTAGTTATCCAGCGGTGCTATCTAGTGAACGATCTCTCTGTGCATGGCATAACTGCGTAGATAGCTTATATATTCTCCTCTTTCCTGTAAAATTTCCTTGGCTACTTTGACAGGGTCAAGGTATTTTCTTTAGCTTCTTTCCCTATCTGCCTCTGGCAGGGAGGGTGGGGAGAGAGCCTTATACTTTTCTGTCCAATTTCTGCTACTGCCACAATAGTTAAAAAATTAATAGTTTAATAACAGAGACCTCCCCGAATGGACCGAAAGGTCTTTGAGGCTTCTTCTTATCCTTGTAACTCTCTCTCTCTCTCTGTCTCTCTCTCTCTCTCTCTCTCTCTCTCTCTCTCTTCTATAGCTTCTTTCTTTTTATTGGTCTCAGTCTGCAATACAACTTCTATAACTCTAGTATCTTCTTCTGTTTCTTATTATTATTATTATTATTATTATTTGGCTCAATAAGCGAAGGAAAAATACGTCTGAATCTCAAATTTCATTTGGCAACAGTTTATTTACTTCAGTATCATGTCAGATTAAAGTTTATATATATATATATATATATATATATATATATATATATATATATATATATATATACAGTATATATATATATAAAATACACAGTATATATATATATATAAATACACATTCTTTTTTCTCACTGGGTGTATATTTTTTCTAGTTTTAGCTTTGGGTAGTTTTTATTATTTTTGTTTCAGAACGTGTTTTATTTTTTCCTCTTTTAGTCATAATTTTTAGTTTTAAAATTTATTATTGTTTGATTTATTATATGGTTTAATGTCTTCAACAGTATTTATTGTACTATTTTATGGCATTTATATCCTGCCAATAAACCCTTCTTTGGGACAGGCTGAATGAAAGCGAACTTCGAACAAGAAGGAAAAGTACCAGATGTAAGACAAAGACGAAAGACTATATATATATATATATATATATATATATATATATATATATATATATATATATATATATATATATATATATATATATAATGCAAACCCACAAGAAAAGAAAAATTATTCCAAGGGCTTTCATGTATTCAGTAGTACACCTCGTCAAAGAATTCCTTGATGAAGTGTACTACTGAATACACGAAAGGCCTTGGAATCATTTTTCTTTTTCCTTGTGGGTTTGCATCATTCATTCATTTCACGTGTTTAATTGTGAAATTCATTGCATATATATATATATATATATATATATATATATATATGATACACACAGACCGTGCATGGAACAAGGAACTCTTCTGGGAAAATGAAATCCACTATAGTTCGAATAAATAATGGTAAGTAACAAATACTATAGTTTTTCTTTTTCATGATGCTAGCCCGACGTGGGCAACGGGTCACTCGCAAAGAGGTCCCAAAAATATAGCTTCCCTCACCAGCTATCCGCAAAGCAGATAGGATCCAGCTTTGGGACAGGAGTTAGGGTTATTATTTATAATTGTATTATTTATTATTTATTATTATTTATTTATATTTACAGTATATTTATTTTTATATTTATTTTTATATTTATATTATATTTATATTATATTTATTTATATTATATTTATATTATTATTTATATTATTATTTATATTATTTATATTATATTTATATATATTATATTTATTTTTATATTTATATTTATTTATATTTATATATATTATTTATTTATTATTATTTATTATTTATTATAGTTACCCCTTTTTCTTTGATGTATTCAATCTGACGTGAAGGCAGCGAGTCTTTTGCTTATATTGAGGTTCTAAATGTAGCTGGGCTAGGCTGCTTTAAACCCTAGATCCTGTCCCAAAGCTGGATCCTATGTGCTTTGCAGATAGCTGGTGAGGGAAGCTAGAATTTTGGGACCTCTTTGCGAGTGACCCGTTGCCCACGTCGGGCTAGCATCATGAAAAAGAAAAACTATGGTATTTGTCATTTACCATTACTTATTCGGACTATAGTGGATTTAATTATCCTAGAAGAGAGAGTTCCTTGTTCCATGCACGGTCTGTGTGTATCATAAAAAACCTCAGGGAACCATTCTGAGTTTATTCTCATATATATATATATATATATATATATATACAGAGAGAGAGAGAGAGAGAGAGAGAGAGAGAGAGAGTACTGTGCAAAAGTCAAAGACCACTGTCGATCTGATAACTATTAGATAATTTGTTGTATGAAAATTGGTTTTGATACTAAAATACATATTAACTAGAACCTCTGGTTCATATTAACGTATAACTAAGTTAATACTTAAGTGTATAAAGTTGTATGAGCTGGATGACCCTCCAGTCTGCATAAATTGGACTTGAGGGTTGATTCATTATATTACTTATAACGCATGTGTTTAAAGATCTAGCGAACTATTACTGATAGATCTGCAATAAATGCTCCTAAGCTATTGTTATATCAGTATTTACAATTAAAAGTATTGACATATTCACTTAAATTCTGCAAAACAAATTTATCCAAACGTTTCTCATTATAATCCTAATTCATGCTGTTGTTTTCCTTTCACAGGCTTAAGAAATGACAAAAAGTACAATTTCTGATGAGATTAGATATAAAATAATACATTTGCATGGTGAGGGACTGAGTCAAAGAAAAATAAGTGAATCTACAGGCGTTTCCAAAACTGGTGTACAAAAAATCTTGGCTCGTCACAGATCAAATAGGACCCCAGCTGATCGTCCTAGATCAGGGAGGCCCTCTAAGCTTTCTCCATCTGATCTACAATATCTAAAGATTACTTCCCTTCGAGACAGACACAAATCCAGCACTTCACTTGCAGCGGATCTCGATTTCTTGGAGACACTGGAAAGATTTAACGAAAATCAGCATGGATTCCGATCAGGTAGATCATGCCTATCAAAACTAATAGAACACTACAACAATATCCTTGATGCAATGGAAGGCAATGACAACTACGATGTCATATACAGTACACAGATTTTGCTTAAGCTTTCGACAAATGTGATCACGGTATAATAGCACATAAAATGAAATATATGGGAATAACAGGCAAAGTGGGAAAATGTATCTAAAACTTCCTCAGAGAACATCTACAGGTGGTCAGAATTCAAGGTATATCATCATCAGAATCGGAAGTACGCAGCTCAGTACCACAAGGGTCAGTACTGGCCCCACTCCTGTTCATTATCATTCTAACAGATATAGACAGTGGAGTAAAAAGCAACAGCATAGTACCATCCTTTGCAAATGATACAAATATCAGCAGAAAAATCAGCGTTGTAAATGAAGTGGAATCCTTGCAGAGGGACACGAACAAAATATACAAATGGTCAGAAGACAAAAACATGCTATTTAACACCGAGAAATTTCAGTTCTTGAGATATGGTAGAAAAACGGAACTTAAGCAGATGCATATTATGCTCCAGATCGACAGGAAATTCAGAGAAGCATGAAAGCGATCGATCTAGGTAATAATGACCGATAAGGCGAAATTCGAAGCATAAAATCAGATAGCGATAAATAAAGCAAAAAGAGTCGCGGTACAGATACTAAGAACGTTCAAAACAAGGGACAGGACAGTAATGAATCCGCTGCTAAAAACATTGATTATACCAAAACTTGAATACTGCTCAGTTTTGACATCCCCATATAAAAAGGAAGAAACTAATAAACTAGAAGATGATCTCCCATCCAACTATTAACCAGAATTAACGTTGCTTAATATCGCTGAGAGAGAGTACACTGCGTTTTGAAAAATGTAAATGTTTTTGACTTTGCATATTTGACGATTTCGACCAGTGTAAGTATTGAATAGATTTATATATATATATATATATATATATACATTTTAACTGCAAACAACACACAGTATAATTAATGCAAAGAACGACGCTTGTGTAGAAGAACGTTCCGCACAAGATGAGGAGGGAGAACGAACAAATGAAAAATGAGGTAACCACCCGGGAATCGAACCCGGGATCTTCCGATTGCCGGTCAGATATGCTATCCATTACATCATGGGCCTCGATATATAGTCGTAAGTCATTTTTTATATACTGTGTATATATATGGCCACAAACATATTAAAACAATGAATTCTCACACATATATATCATTAAGATTAACTTTAATGAGGTATGATTAGTCTTTGTACAGGAGAGAGATCTAAGCTCCGCCCCTGTATGTTCGATCAATGGTGACGTGATTCCTGCTACTACCTGGGCATATCTCTATCCTGCGTGCTCAGTTGACCGTTGCAAGCCCTGGATCTCAGACGTGTATTTTCCCACGTAGACGAAATATAGTAATGGCTACCTTTAATATTGCGTGTTCAGTGTTTATGAAGTGGTATTCAGCAAAGTGTGAAGATGTGGTGGATACTGAAAAACTCGCTATTCCACCCTCCTTTGATGCTTTTAAGGCTCCATTGAATCGTGCGAAGCTTGATGAACAAGAGGCCCAAATACTCTACGGCTATTCTGGCGAGGGTATTGCAGGATTTCGTGGTACAAACGATGTATTCAACTATGTTGTAGGACTAAACTTTATAAAAGCTCACATATACCGTGAAGTGAAAGAAACAACGCGTGCAGAAGAGAAGCAACGGTTATGACTAGTGAGTCTTCTTGATGAATGGTGTGACAAGCGATATTATGTCATGTTACATCATACCGAGTACTTGTACCCTGCGGTTGAGAATGTAAACCTTGTCATCATGGAGAATCTTAAGTCTTTTTTTCACTACATTAATATATATCATGACGAGGTTTGTAGTGAGGTTGTCTCTAAAGGACTGCGTGAGTTTTTAACAGAATTTAGAGACGAGTATCGTCTGCTAAGCAAAAAGGAAAAATATGGTCATATGTTTCTCTCAAATAGTGAGCCGGAGTATGATTAAAATGTGTTTAGTGCGTGAAAATCTACACGGTTCACTCTGCAGGGATGTTTCTTTATATAATGAACAGCTGTCGTTACGAATTAGAAGATTATTTCAACTACCGCTATGAATTGTGAAGGAGAGTTTATGATTGAAAAGCGCGTATCGGGTAGAATAAACCCTCAATTGGAAAGGAGTGTTTATAAACTTCAATATAATAATGATGTTGTAGCTAACGATGACCTCTTTGTGCGTGCTTCTGATTGTATTCGTTTAAAGATAACTTGCCAACCGAATGTAAAGTGAACACAAAAATTGTATTCAACGATATGAAGGCCATTTACATCGAGTATAGGCATCCCTTTAACTTGAGCGGTGAAATAATGTTAAATCGTATTTACTGCGTAGTGCAAAGCAACAATGATGTGACTGTAGACTCGATTATGTGCGAGTTTAGTGTTTTAGTTAAGCGCAGTAGAACATAAAGTGTATGTATTTTGATGTATATTTATTTTCAATATATTTAATTATTTAATATAATTGTGCATATATATATATATATATATATATATATATATATATATATATATATATATATATATTTCTCCTGTACTATTATTTTGATGATTATATTCCAACGTTTTGTATTTCTTACATTATTACTTTTGATTTTATATGGTGTTCGTTCGTATTTCTTATACTATTATTATTTTTTATTGCATATATTCCTCGTTTGTATAGGAATGTATATTTATTTTCTATATATTTCATGAAATTGATTCCAATAATTCGCCTAAATAAACAGAATGATGTTATGGTGTTTTATTTAATTCTTTTGGTTGTATATACAAACGATATTATTATTTAATTATTTATATATATATACAGGGTGTCCGAGAATTATCTGTACAATTTTTGGCTGTTATTAAAAGTCAACCATGAAGTGTAGAAATTCCAGTGTTGTCCCATTTTACAGAGAATCTCATTAAGTTTTTTCTGATACCAAGTTTTGACAAGTTTTTTAGAAATTCCAGTGTGTCCGAACATTATCTGTACAATTTCATCTTTTAATAAAATTCTTGATAACACACGTAAAATTCTTAAACAAGATTATTTAGAATCTGTATTTTCAAAAGTTTCTTTTATTAAAGTAACGTTGTTACAAACATTCGATATGTGCACCATTAGTGATTCGCAAAACATCCAATCGATACTCCAAATGTTGCCATGTACGCTGCAGCATATCCACATCAATTCGCTCAATAGCAGCTGTGATTCTTGCTTTTAAATCATCAATGTCTGTCACCCGCGTACATTTCTAAAAAACTTGTCAAAACGTGGTATCAGAAAAAACTTAATGAGATTCTCTGTAAAATGGGACAACACTGGAATTTCTACACTTCATGGTTGACTTTTAATAACAGCCAAAAATTGTACAAATAATTCTCGGACACTCTATATATATATATATATATATATATATAATATATATATATATACCAAATGGCTGGTTATGCCTTAACTACGTAAAAGTAATTTGACACGTAGATGATGTTGTTTTGGGGTCGTTTTTCGTAATGGTAAAAATCATGTGACGCAGGGAACCTATATGTAGCTTTACTTTTAATACGAACTACGGGTCACTGCATCATCTGGGCGCGGAGGACGGTCACCCATCGAACTGCTACACAGACCCAGTGTTGCTTAACTTTGGTGTTCTACTGGAAGCTGTGTTACGACATTGGCTACGACGTAGCCCAGGAGAGATGAAAGAATACGTTGGTAGAAAAAATTGTACGAAATTGAGGGCTGATATTCCTTTCTAATTTCATATATATATATATATATATATATATATATGTATGTATATATATGCTTACTTACTTTAGGTTACTTTAGGTATGTCTAGAGTTTCATTGGTGTGTTTTATTTTCCACTGCTTGGATAAGTGTACGCATGGAGTGAATGAACTCGGAAGCTGTTCTTTTTCATTATACTTTTGCATAAATCTTTTTTCACAACAATTTTGGAAAGACTTTATGCAAAAGTAGTAGGGGCACAATGTGTAATGTATATATATATGAGAGAGAGAGAGAGAGAGAGAGAGAGAGAGAGAGAGAGAGAGAGAGAGAGAGAGAGAGAGAGAGAGAGAGAGAGAGAGAGAGAGAGAGAGTTACAAGGACAAGAAGTACCTCAAAAGGCCATGTGCCCCATACTGTGGAGGTGCCACTAGTAACGGTGCCAGGGAAACATTCCTACACCTTCAAATAGTGTGCAAGATTCGGTCTATCCTTTTCATGAACTGACCCACAGGGGAGCTGCTCACAACTTCTGAAGGTAGCCTGTTCCACGTGCCACAGAACTTACAGGTAAAGTAAATCCAACAAACAGAGAAAGAGAGAGAGAGAGCGGGTTATATCAGGAAGCGATTTCGGAAACAAGGAGATTGTGCTCTCTCTGTACAATTCCCTGGCTCGGCCGCACCTGGAGTATGCTGTGCAGGTCTGGTCAATCGTAACACCGATATAACGGACCCACGCTTTGGACACTGAAGTACTGATTGATCGCCTTCACGACTAATGGTGCCTTTATCGGTTCATTCTCTCCGTAGATTTCTCTTCAATGCTCACATCTCAAGGTGAATGAGTGAATTGTTCACTTGCACGCTCTGTCACGACAATATTTTGCATTAATATTTGAAAGCATACTACTCGATCCTCAATTTTCGCCCATTTTGGTTAGGGAAATGGACATAATTTGAGCGGCGGCAAGTCATTACAGTAATAGGAGAATCTATGGGCTGAACCATAGGCCACGTTAGGTTCAGGAGCCAGCATGTGGAGCGAACCAGAGCCTCAACGCCAAAGTCAGACACAGAAATGATGAGCTGCAACATTAAATGTACATGGTTCCTGCATATTTTAGCTGTTAATTGTAACTCTTATTTGTATCTCTATAAGTTTGTTCCCTCTTTTCAAGGGATCACTTGTAAATATCTCCAAGGAACAGTATTAGCGCCACTACTCTTCATAATCCTGACATAGATGAGGACCAGAGACAGCGCAGTAACATCCGATGACACAAAGATCAGTAGAAAAACAGGAAACCTTGAAGATCTCTACAAGCAGAATGTTTTTGTAGAGATAAAACAATATGAAGTTTAGCACTGAGAAATTTCAACTGTTACGATACGGGAAAAAGGGAGGATCTAAAATCCATGGCGTGCAAAAGAAGATTAGACGCATGGTACAGAACCTGCCCTGATGAGTCGGGTGTACGTATGTGAAGTGGAGAGTACAAGAAGCCAACTCACTACTTCATCAGGCCAACTCGAGAGGAGGGGCGATAAACTTGACCTCCGTGTTAAAAATAGGGACCGCATGTACTATTTTGATTCACTTGGGACTCTACTTGTGAGATGTACCGCCTTTCATTTCTCATGCATATGTCACGTGGTGAGGAATTTATGAATTTTTTATGATTTCTTTCATTTAATAAATTGATGGAAATACATTGCGTCTTCTTCTTACCCGAAAAAACCTTGAAACATAAGAAAAAGAAAAACTTACATTATTTCGTTAATGATGTGACAATCGCTGGGTTGGCTGTGCGGAAAAACAGCGCCATTTCCTGACTTGTCTGTTAAACTGATGCAAACCCTTTAAGTTGATTTCTGATAATTATTATTTTTAACAGTGATTTCGAAATAAAATCAATAATGTGTGTGTGTGTGTGTGTGTGTGTGTGTGTGTGTGTGTGTGTGTGTGTGTGTGTGTGTGTGTGTGTGTGTGTGTGCGCCGTCTTCAGTTTTTCGAGAATGAACTATCGCTCTCTCTCTCTCTCTCTCTCTCTCTCTCTCTCTCTATCTCTCTCTCTGTATATATATTAGAATTTAAAATTGAGTTTTTACTTCATTAGTAATAATAATGACTGGAACAATATTTGGTGTGAGCGAGGCGGAAAAGGGTTTTTGGAGTGAATTTGGGTCAACCGCAGCCTCGTGCAATCAGGTGCCGAGTGTTATACATTTTTGTCCAGAGATGCATTCAAAGAAAGGATTGGCAAAAGTAAATAGACACTTTCAGAGAAGTTAGTTAAAATGTTTATTGCTTTTCTTTTATATATATATATATATATATAAAATGTGTACTGTTATATTTATAATGTTTATTGTTAATTGAATATACTAGCATGAAAGTACGAAGAAAACAAATGAACTGCTTAGGTTAGGATTTCCCTTTGAGGGGTGAGGACATCCCAACTTCTCCCCAAAAGACCCTTCTCTTTCTCCTTTCTCTCCCTCTCTTGGGTTAAGGTTACCCCTTTGGGGGGAGGTCATCCTCCCTTCTCCCCCCAAAGCTCCCCCCCCTTCATTGCAGCTTGGGGGATAACCACTCACCCCTTTTCAACATCCCCTTCCAACAACCCCCCTCCCCTTAGTGCATAACCCATTGCAACACCCCTTCCCCTTTTGCAACAATGATCAACATTTGCAAAATTGCAATTGTACCCTTCCATTTTGCGCCCATACTACTAGTAATATATAAATCATGAATAAGAAGTACCGTAAATCCTCGATTTAACGAACTAATTCCAGCCACCCCATTCCCTTAAATCGAATATTCCCTTAAATCGAAAATTCCCTTAAATTGTACAAAATTTCAGGCATTGAAAAACATTATGCATAGTGCTTAAGAAGAATTCCCTAGACAAAAAAAGTAGACAAGGCTTACCTTAAAATTTGGGGGTTATGGTGTTTGTTGTAGGTGGCCTGACACAGGTATGACCCCCCAAACCTGTGCCAGGCTTGAGGGGGTGAATTACTCTGTCAAAATATCAACCTCCATCACCCACCTATCAGCACTGCATCTTTCGCCGACAATCTTACGGTCCATGATATTGTGCCGGGCCATCACCTCTGCCATCACAGCAACCACTGACGTTCCTTTCTCAAGCTTTTCAGTTATCTCTAACTTCTGCGCAATAGTTAAACGCACTCTTTTCACCTTCTCACCACCACTTGTTCTCTGAGATACTTTCGACATGATAATAAAAGCACAGTTAAGCACAAACACAGGCACAAACACAGTGAGCATCAATGCAACACAGCAGCGAAGCGACAGGGTACAGACTGGCCACATGTAAACAAAACACGAACACACGAAAACACGTGCGTGTCCGTCCCTCCTTTTTACGGAGCACTATTCTGATTTAACGAACTAGTTCGCTAAATTGATCACTCAATAACGGAGAAAAATCCTTCCGCTAAATCGCTCCTCCGTTATATCGAGTTCCGTTATATCAAGGATTTACTGTATTAATTAATTTAGAATACCTAAACGAGCTAATAGCTGAAAATCAGAAATGAATTTTGTAATATAGTATACATATATTAAATCGTAGAAGTCATTATAACAGATATGGTACAAATGCAGAACAAAGAATTTATAGTTTAATAATAATACGAAAAATGGAATAAGTAATCCATTAAACGAGAGATGAACAAGTTGTTATGAATAGATGTGATTAAATTATGATTAGGTAATATAAAAATCATGATTAAGTTTATGATTAAATAATCTATAAATTCATAAAGAAGAAGTATGAATTACATAACTTAGAATACACAAACGAACTAATAGTTGAAAATACTATGTATTAAATATTAAGTCATTATTATAGATATGATACAAATACAGTATGGAGTGGCCACAAAGACCCTTTGCAGTGAAACACTTCAGTATATCTGTATGTTGCCGTCCATTCATGCAAAGGAACTTTGTGGCCACCCTGTACATAGAAGTGATGTTAGATACGAGAAATGTTTCGAGTAATACAGTATACGAGAAATGAGCAAGTGCTAATACAGTAATGTACTTTCAATCCTAAATTTTTTCAGTATTCTATTATTAAAAAATATTTTAACTTGTTTTCAACGAATTTACATTAGAAACATTTCTAGTATCAGCATTTAAATTATTGCATCGTTTCATTCCATCGAAAATGCATGATTTTTGGGATGAAGACAATTTAAACTGAGGAATAACATGTTTTGATGAACTCCCAGTGTGAGTGAATTTTTTGTTACAAAATATTTATTTATCCACTGTAAGTAATAATTCTATTCAGACATTTGTAAATAAAAATAAAATTTGCCACTTTGATCTTTAATAATTTTAGCTCTTTAAAAAAAAAAAAAACACTTAAATGATCATGAAATCATCATCAGATAGTAACTTTATTGTTCGTGTATGGATGACAAAGATACTGTTTCAAGCGTTGTCAGCAGAATTTACTCATGCATGGATGCAGTACGTCATATAAATAAGAACTAAAGTATGACAGAGTGTTAATAAAACCTGTTCGGGTATTGTATTATGTGCGAGTTTAAACATTGTAGCAATGCTCCTAGAAACCTTTTTTGAGACGTAATTTACTGTACATGGTCAATCTACACTACAAATTCTTGTCTACCATTACAACAGGAAACTTTACAGTACATTCCTTTACAGCGACTTCATCAACCTTCCGTTCATGAAGATACACATTTCGTTTGTTACTAAAATTAAGAAATTTGTTTTATTGATATTTAGAAATAGTTTACTGGAGGTCAACCACTTCATAACTTTGGTATATTTTGTTTCACATATGTCCCTAACGTCTTTGCAAGCAGGTCACCCAGGGCGCAATGTAACGGTGGCGCCAAAATACGAAAGAATAAATTAAACGTGCATGGATTACTGGCGCCAATAATCCATGCATAAGGAAAAGTTGGAATCATGTCAACCTTTTACACAACTAGCACGCCAGTTTTCATTTTCCTGGTTTTCTTCTACTGGTATGCTGCGAGTAAAAAGTGTAACAGCAAAATAAAACAGTGAATAAGTGGCCACAAAACCTAACAAAAGTGTTCATTGAGGTATACGAGCAACATCCCTACTTATGGGATTGTCAGTCACCAGACTATAAAGACTGAGAAAAACGAGAATCAGCCCTTAAAAGTGTAGCCGATTCTTCAGGTATGAATTTTGAAACTGAAGATTTAGAAATAAGATAAAGGTATTGCAAAGATGTAAATGAGTCTCCCGAAGATAAAAATCTCAGCGTTACTTCCAATTTCAACTTAGCACTTAAAGTGTTTCTCATGTGCGTGTCTGTTTTTTGTATTTTCCTAGTAACGCACTGCAGTAAATAATTAAATTTATCCACTGACATTCTCAAATGATTAAAAAAATTTGTGCTATTTTTCATTAACAAATTCTTTCAACAAGCTTTCCGATGCCCCGAGTTTATGCCTTCTTAATATCCATTTACGTACCCACCAACGAGGCTTCTTATGTTTCTTTCTCTCTAGTAAATCTAGGAATTCACTCGATATTATTTGCACAACTACATTGAATGACGCGCGTAAAACGTCATTCGACGCCTTCTTTTTCTGTTGTGTGCAAATAAAATCACTGGCGATGTGAAAACATTTCATGGCGCCAATAATAACTGGCGCCAGCTCTTTGCACTGTTGTTGGTGCCAATAATCCAGGCTTGTGGAAACCAGCCTTAAGTTACTGTAGGTTAGAACAGGCGGCAAGACCTTAAACGAATAGAGAGCATTTGCAAAAGAACACAGTATTTGGAGTAGTTGGCTTTGCTCAATGTGTTATTGTGTTTGTGCCAGTGAGTAGTTTTAGTAAATCAATAAACTTTATTATCCGTTCCATCATCATTAAGTCCTCAAATTCTTATTTTAGTTTTCGACTAATGAATAATGTTAATTTGGAATCGAAATTATCAAGCTATCAAATTAATTAAAGCACGGGCAATCAACAGCAAGTGCGTTTTACCATTTTTTAATAAAATCAAAGAAATATGTAACAATGTAAGCATACTCATGGTTAGAGATGATGATAACAGTGGATTTAACTGAATGCGTATGAAATGCAGTCATAATTTGAAAATAGCTAAAGCATATATGAGGCGCTCCGGACCACAACCTGAGTTATTGACTTATTTATACCACTATATTTCCCCACCCTTCCTTTATCCCGTGGGTGAGTCAGGGAGCAGAGTGTGGACCTGTACGTATGGTCGAAACCAATCAAATAGCGTTATTGGTTCAAAAGTTATGGCATTTTGCAAGTTGACAAACTTTAACTGCATTTTTCTCCATTTTTTAATTTTGGCGCTTGGCAGCTTGTGGTCCGGAGTGTCTCATATGTATAGCCCTTAGTTCTGAAAATTCGAGATACAGTTATAATAAGTGCATGTAGGATTATGTGGTACTGGGACATTTTATTACAGAATGGTAAACTGTCATTCACTTTACATTTGGTTTTTTTAATTTTTATAAAGTGTATATTTTTTTGATTGAAAATGCCTCCAAAAAAGTTATCAGGATGTGAAAAAGGCACAAGAAGGTAACGAGAAGAAATTAAAAAATATCCTAAATTGTCAGAATTTTTCAGTCACAAGCCTAACTCTGGAAGCGATGCAGGGTTACCTTCTTTATCCTCTATGTCTAGTTCGACAAATTTGTCATCAGAAGTAGCCAAAATGATTGAAAATACAGGCTTCTGAAGAAAATAACGAACCTAATCATGATTCCAAAAATTACGAACTATCTACCGCAGTTTCATTAATGGAGGGTCACTAATTACACAATTGAGTATAGTACAAACGGATATCATTGGGCGCTCACATCGGCAAAAGAATTATCTAAAGAACTAGATGTAAAACCCGTATTTAAAATTACAAGAGTAAAGCGCAAGAAAAGGCAATTTATTTTGATAATGTTGAAGAAGTTCCAGATGCAGAAAATCCAGAAAGCCAGTTCAAACATTATGTGTTTAATGTTATAACTGACAGACCTATAAATTCATTATCGGAAAAATTCGAACAATTAAAAAAATTTAATAACACCTGGAGATTTTTAAGTAACATAAAAAATTGACCAAGTAAAAATGAACTAGTGAGTGCATGTCAAAGTTTAGAAGAGAAGCTAAGGTATCAAGTAGTGACATTAATGTCTGCGACTTAATGTCGGAATTGGACACCGCAAGTGCAATATTTCCTGAAGACGGAAAGTCCGCAGTACAAGCACTTAAATTTATTAACACTAACAAACTGCAGGATGTCATGCAAAATCTGTGGGTTGCATTAAGAATAATGGTAACAATTCCAATAACTGGCGACGGGAGAAAGAAGCTTTAGCAAGCGAAAACTTGGTAAAGACATACTGACGCAAGAAAGATTAAAATTTTCAGCAATTTTGTCAATAGAAAATGACCTTGTCAAAAACATAAATATGGAAAGTGCTATAAAAAATTTCTCAGATTTAAAGTCAAGAAAAAAATGTTTTAAGTACTGGACGGATTTTTTGTCTTTTTGTTTTTATTTTTTAATATTTTATTTGCAATAAACTCTTTATGCCTATATTTGTAGATTTTTATTCCTAATGAAAAACCTATTTAAATGATAAAACGTCTTTAGGGCGCTGAATTTTCATTTGTCCGGAGCAATGAAACACCTTCCGCCGGCCCTGTTTGCAAGAAAAAGACAGTTGCATAATCTACAAACACTATGAAGTTAAGAATATTACAAGCCATTTCCGTTTTCATTCTTATAAAAACCATACTGATTGAGATAAATTGTATGATTCTAAATATTGTTGCATTCTATTTTTATACAATTTTCTCAAAAATTTTGCTGAATACAGGTAATGAATACACCGGCCTGCTGTTGTTATTTTTTCTCTTAGATTGGGTTCGGAATCCCAGCTGAACCTCGAACGACTAAGTTCTGAAGGGTTGACCTTAACTTATAGCCTAATTTAAGCTATACTAAAACACTCTAGGGACCTGTGGGTACTATTCGGGCCTACCTCATGGTTGTTAACGCAACGCAGGCCTATTTTAGGGCTCAGTGGGCCTAAATAAAAGGGGGCACTATTTATGGTCTTGTTTCTAAACCTTGCAACAACAACACAATTGAATTTGCGCTTTTGCACGGTGCACCAATCCTGTATCTAGACTACCAAACTGAATTGCAAAGGAGCTCTCTATAGGACTACGTCCTATCAGTGCCACATTCAACAAAAGAGTAGAAAGGACGCTGCCAGCATTAAAAAATTATGCCACAAGAACCCAAAGCTGTTGGATCTAAAATGAATAGCAATTTTTCACTAACCTTACAGTTATGAGATGGCTATATATACCTTATGAAAAAACTGTACAGGCTTGTCATACAGTTTACATTACAGTTCACAACAAGGCCTAATTCAAATCCAGGCTTAAACACGCCTACAGTATGGTATCGTATACATACCTTTATTTCATAATTTAAATATTAATTTATCGTATTGAATAACTACAAATTGCCTCGGGATTTGGGATATACTGTAAAGCCCATTGGGAATAGGGAAGATTGCCGTAGGTGGAACTAAACAACACTGGACCTACATTAACAACAAGCAAGAATCCATTTTTTCATACCAAAAATTTTCCATCACACTGACTAATGAAAACCATTTGGAGAAGAAAAGTAATGAAAATATGTAAATTATACTGTACGTCTGGTGATTTTCCGTCTGCGAACGTAAGCACAAAAATTAAGCAAGCAGGAAAGAATTATAAATCGGGGCTCCCTAGCTGGAAACGTTGCTTTAGGCGAGGAAGGTGTGTTAATCTTTTTACATGTCCTGAGTGAAAAAAAATAACAAAACCATAAGTTGCCTGTATTAATTGAAGATGGGCAACCGCGCGATTACAACCAGACGCGGACTTTAACAAGAAAAAAGTGTGGTATTTTCCTTTTTACCATTGGGTTGCGCTAAATACCCGAAGGCAAATAAATTTAATAATTTAACTAAAAAAACTACTTAACAAGGTCTTTTGAAAACCTCCACATACACACAACTTTTTAACGAAAAAACATAGGCTTTTTGCTGTAGGCATTAAATCTACTGGATTTTCATCGGATCGCCAGGTTGAAAGTAATCAACCATAGGCCTATATAGGCCTAATATAAACAAGCAATGCTGCATAATCAGTCTGATCATGGAATCGCTTTGGCATAACAATGGCTCCTCCTCTTCTAGATTTTCTAACATTCCCACCGAAGAGGCATTGTTTTCACTATTTCTGCGATTTTAGCCACACTTTTTCACGAAGACTGTAACCCAAATGCCTCATCAAGACTATCTGTGTGTTTGTTGATTTCTAAAGGATAGAGTTTTTGTATAGGTCTTTTTAATTTTCCCCCTGAAATCCTTACCAATGCAAACCTAACTAAACTGTCTTTGCTAACAAACAACTCTTCAATTATGCCAAGTTTCCAGCATAGCCTTGGTCCTTCATTCCCAATCGTTACCATTTCTCCCACCTTGATACATTTTGGTTTGGAGCCCTTTAAATTGCCTGATGGGTAATAATTGAGTTCTAGCATGTATTCCATCTGCCACCTCTTTTATAAATGATTTTGTAACTCTTTCAAGTATTTGAACTTTCTGGTTAACTCTTCATGACTGGTCTGGATAGGCTGTAAGTATACTGGCAAACTGGAGCTTGATGTTAATCGTTTACAACAAAGAAAATGATTTGGTGTCAATGGCTCTACATTCTGCATACTATTATAAACAAAGGTGACGGGCATGCTATTCACCATTGCTTCTACCTCACACAAAACAGTACAGAATTCTTTTTTGCTCAAGTGAGCATTAGCCAAAAGTTTCTTTAACGAACTCTTTACACTTCTCACTAGCGTTTCCCAAAATCCTCCCCTCCTTGGTACTCTCTCTACAATAAACTCCCACTGTACCCCACAATATGAAAAGTAGGATTGGAATCCCTCCTCTTTTAGCAAAGCTAAAGCCTTTACCGCTTTTTGAAGGTTTTTGCATTATCAGATATGATTCTATTTGGGAAACCCCTTCTGTTCACAACCCTTTTAAAGGCCAAAATAAATACATCACTACTTAAATTGGTTACCAACTCTAAATGAGTTGCTCTGGTGGTTGCACAAGTGAAAAGACAACCTTTATTGGACTCCCATTGTTCATAAACATACTGTAGACTGGATCCGCAAAATTTACTCCAACTACATTAAATAGAGCAGTATAAACACACCGTTCTTTGGAAGTGGAGCCACTTTTTCATGATAAGGCTTCGCCCTCCAACGTTTGAATAGTATAGTGAAAGTGCCAGAGTCTGTGCCAGTGCCAAGAGCCGAGGGGAGTGCCAATAGACATTTCAACCTTTCAAATGTTCCCTGCGATGATTCCTCATTTCAGGAAGGTCAAGCTTGTTGCCCCTCCTCTTGAGTTGGTTTAAGAAAGTAGGGAGTTGATTTCTTGTGGTCTCTCCTTCATATGCCCAGGTACTCCCAGCTCATCTGGAATTGTTCTCAGCCAGGCGTCTAGTCTTTTGAAGATTTCTATCACTACACCCCTTGTGTTTCGTCGTTCCTTAGGCAACTGGTTCAAGTCACGGGCTCCTCCAGGATTTGGGTGAGGGAGGTGGCTAGTATTAAAATCTGCCTCATATAGCTCCTAAGGAACGTTTTTTGGTGTCTATTTCGCTCATTGATGAGCTACACATTTTGCCATGCTTTCAAAGAACATAAGATAATATCTTTTGTACATAAAAATGTTCTTTTGTACATAAAATTTTCCGTTACAAAAAGTTAGCATTGTGAAAAAAGTAAATTTACTAAGGCAAGGGGATTGGCTAGTCACCTCAGTCCCTCCCCCCTGGAGGAGCCCCTGACTCTTGACCCTCGCACAAAAAACTGTTTTCCTTAATGGTTGAGGATGTTCTTTGTCTAGCCTCTAGTTTGGGAACACGACATATTCTTCCTTCCCTACTTTCTACTGTTGTCTGAGTGGTTATAGGGCTCAAAATAAGATGAGGGACAAGCTCCTCCATTATTTTACAAGTGTAAGTAATGGTGTACCTCTCTCTTCTTTCCAGTTAATATAAATTTAATTCACGTAACCTTTCCCAGTAATTTAGTTCTTTGAATCCATTGAGCTTAGCTGTGAAGCGTCTCTGAATCCCTTCTACTGTAGTTAACTAATGTTTTTTTTTTCATATGGGGATGTTAAAACTGAACAATACTCCAAGTTGGGTATGACCATTGTTTCCAACAATGGAATCATTACATTCCTGTCCTATCATTAAAGGTTCCCAGTATCTGTCCAGTTATTCTTTTTGGCTTGTTTACTGCTATCTTATGTTGTGTTTCAAATTTTACATCATTATCAGTGTTAGTTTTATATTATACTTGTTTACGACCGTAGCACTATCGTCGACATACAGTTAATTTTAAAAATAAAATATATTACGATACTTGTAGTTTCAGTAGTAGTATGTCCGCATTTGAGGAAACAGAAATGGATCTATTTGAGAATTTCCCCCTTGAGTTTCTCACTTCCGTTTATGAGTTACAGCTCGGTATGATGGTGTCACACGATCCTCACGACCTTTTATGACAGGTATTTGAAGATTTAAAAAACAAAAACAAAAACAAATAAAAACAAAAACAAACAAAAACAAATAAAAACAAAAACAAACAAAAACAAAACACCGCTGATGAGATGTATTTGAAACATAGGGTAAGAGATAGGTTAGATTAACCTAACCTAAGAGTAGGCCGAGTTGGGGAGGAAAGGAAAATTTCATGAATATGAGTTTTATTTAAAAGCTAATATAGCCTTTCAGAAAACTGCCATACCTCACACGTGTACCCGCCGTCGTACGCACCGTAACGTCCGAGTACACCGCGCCCGCACGTCTACGTTGACCCAATGTACCAAATTCGCAGCGTCTTAACCGCGTCTACACCCATTCTGACTGCACGATATCATTTCCAGTGCGTTCATGGAAGATGAAAAGGAGACTTATTTGTGCATGCTGGGGAGCAACGTTCTCACGCATCAGTCTGCTGCTGCTGATATATATATATATATACATATTAGTGATGGACCGGATATCCGCATCCGCATAATTTTTAACATTCGCATCCGCATGTTAAAATCTGACTGCGAATGTTATGCGGATATTACCTCTAATAAATTATGCAATTTATAATTAAATTAGCTTATAAAGTAGCTTATAAGGCCCAGTCATGCACATTTCATGTAAAGTATTAATTATTAATGAACAAACAAATATATAAACCTCAAAATATAAATACCTGGTAACACAGAAAATTGAATGAAACTTGTTTCATTGAATTTTCTGTGGCTGAAACTCTTGAGAAAGTTATTATTTTTATCATAATGAAAACATTAATATTAATTTTAATTCTTATGCATTGCCTGCCATAATAGTAATATCACGAAATTTGAAAAATTATGTCATATATTCATAATTCTGTATTATATTGATAGATTAACTAAATATCCGCATCCGCATCCGCGGATGTTGAAAAACTGGCATCCAGTCCACCACTAAATTATATATATATATATATATATATATATATATATTATATATATATATATATTAGTAAATGTAATTCAGAAATAATATATAATGTACAGTTGCGCTGATAAATAATTCTTAGGACACTCATAATTCTTAGGACACACTTGGCATATATTTGTTGTGTGTACTACAAACGGTTGTAACATTTTATGAATGAATCTGGGGGTTAGCGCTGATTGGTTGATTCATTGCCAAATGTCTTTAGAACATAATTATTTCCATTCATCACTCTGGTTTACATATCACCAAGGAAACATAAATTAATAATTAAATATAAATTCAAGAAAGGGATATATGTTAACAATGAAGTGAATAAAAAATAGTCTTGTAAAAACTAAAAAAAAAACCTTCGGACGTGATAACAGTGTTCATGGTATTGGCAAGCCTGTCATCCTGAACGAACAGAACCGTTGGTAGCCATTATTGCGCTCTGAGCAAATTTCAAGTTGATTCATTTATTTATTTATTTATTTACATTTAATGATAGATTCAGATATTATTTTCTGTTATAACAAAGACAGAACAAAAACCTGATATATATAACTATATATATATAGGCGGTTTATGAATGAAAAAAAAACAATGTTTTGATGCATATTAAATTTTAATATTATAACATTACCAGGTTGATGGGTATCTGTAGTTTTCATACGCCATTGCTTAGAATATCTTCCAGTTGGCAAATGGACGACAACTGAATGGGTACTACTGGTATGGCATTGTTATATCTGGAGCAAATGCTATTTCTAGATCAGCAACACTGACATAGTAATAAAGAGTCACTGAGAGAAATATTACTGAGAAACGAAGAATGTTTTATATTGAGGCAGCATCATAAATGCATATAACTGTTTTCTATTAATAAGTTCCATGTTACAACTTAAGTGTTGAACCACTGCAGCTGTGACTCTTGGCGGTCTCTCATCTCAAAGGAGAGAATTACAGAAAACAAAGTTATTACAGTGATTCATATCACTAAACATAGAGCCATTTAAACGACATTTGATAATTTTGCAAAGGTGTTACACATTCATAATTATCATTGTATTTGAGATATTTTATACATGAACACAAAAAATTTAATATCTTGTCCAGCCACTGCTGTTGTCTATGTCTTCTTACAGTCGCTGTGGTATAGAAGGAACATGATTATATACCAGCTGTTGATTCTTCCTCAGCAACCCCACTCACTGCTCACTAAATGTGTTGTAAAAGCTGGTCCGTTGTTCGTTCCTCCGCTGGTTCCTAAGGGGGCACAGAGAGTCAGGACGTGTTGAAATGGAAAATCCAGACTGCAATGATGGGAACTTCCCTGCCCTTCTCAGATTTCGTGTGGATTTCGGAAATGAGCAAGATCTGGAGAAGATCTGGAGAAAGCGCCTGGGAACTGTCTCCTAACAAGTCTCCAACTCAAAATGAGGTCATTGAAACCTGTAGCAAAGTTGTAGCTGAACAGGTTTGTCAGGAAGTCAGAAAGTCCGGGATGTTCTCGGTAATTGTAGACGAGATAACTAACGTTGCAACAAGGCAGCAACTTGCCATCTGTATTCGCTACGTAGATGGCAGTGCATCATTCCCGGTTGTGCGAGAAGACTTTGTGACCATTCTCAACCCTGAGTCAATCACAGAAACACACTTAGCCAAGGAAATCCCGATAAAGCTTCGTGTACATCGGCATCGCTTTTGTGCGTGGTCAGGGTTACGATGGTGGCGCAAACATAAGCGGCGAATTTAAAGGAGTGCTTGCAGAAATCCAGAAAGAGCAGCCGCTGGCACTGTACACCCACTGTGTTTCACAGACTTAACCTGGCTGTAGGGAAGGCCTGCACGGTACCACAAGTCCGAAATCTTATCGGGGTGATCGGATATATCGGCACCTTTTTCCACAAATCTGCAAGTCGGGCTGCTGTTCTGGAAAAGCACATCATAGAAAGGAACAGTGAGATGAGGGCGAAGAAACTGAAATCTGTCTGCCACACGCACTGGGATGAGGGACACGACTATATTCTCCCATTTCATGCCCTTCTGCCATTTGTCATATCTGCTCTGAGGGAGATCGAAGAGACCAGCAATCCAGAATCTACGTCCAAAGCAACATGCTTTTTGGCTGTCTTAACGAAGTTCGAGTTCATTGTGACACTGATGGCGTGTGTCCTTGTCTTCGGCAACACGATGCCGTTGTCTGTCGCACTCCAAAGTCTGAACGTCGAGCTCACCGAAGCATTCCGGATGGTAAAAGATCCTGAGAGCGCAATCATGGCTGAGAGGGAGCAGCATGATATTCAGGTGTTTGAGTCAGCCGTTACACTAGCTAAGTAGTTTTACATAGAGATCTGTATTCGGAGACATGCTGGGAAGCAGATCCATAGAACAAATGTACCGGCACAGCGAACACTTTCGCATCAACATGTTTCTTCCCTTGGTCGATTACCTGGTGTCTGAGCTTAAGGACAGGTTCCACCACACCAACCCGGCCGTAAAGCTAGAAGGTATCGTACCGAACAGGATAGAAGGTATGCAAAAGTAGCAGTCATCATGGTGGTTAGTGGACTCTCTCCAAACTCGAGGAATTGCAAATGGCATAAACTTGCGACTACCACGTAACTACCTTTCCAATGTTGATCGGCAGCTACTGCAGCAGAAGTGAGGTGCCATGATTTGTCTTGGTCGCCCATAGCCATTCCAAAATAAGTTTCATATATTAAGTAAAACTTAGTGCCAACAACACTCTTTTGATAAATGCAAAAAACTTCACTTTTCTACGTGAAGGTCAAAATATGATAATAAAAACCCACTCTAATAGACAGAGTTTATTTCCACAACAGTTTCGATGCCCAGTGCCATTTGTTTTTCTGTATCCACCCGAAGAGGATGCCAGTGGGCATCGAAACTCTTGTGGAAATAAACTCTGTCTATTAGAATGGGTTTTTATTATTATAACACTCTTTTGCTTGACCTGGTTTCAGCCAGTGTAAGATCCGCAATCATAGCAAAATGAGTCTGGACAGAGCTTACAAGCCTTAGTGCTCAGTGGCGGCTCGTGATAAAATAAAATGGAGGGACTGCAAGCTTCACACAACTTTAGGGTACACAAATTTGACCTACCTCAGGTATGAGTTGATGTCCACGGATTTCCAGGGCATGGTAGTAGTAGTGGTGGTAGAAGGGATGGTGGCGGTGGTAGTGGTGGCGGTAGGGATGGCTGAGGTGGTGATGGTAATATTACTTGAAAATAAAGTCGGTGCGTCGGCTCTTCGATGTAGCAAAATGGTTTATTACTTTTTCATTAAAATCCTTCATTTCTGTTATCATTTTATTTTCAATGGATATCATTGCTAAAGCAGACAGTCTGTCATTCACCATGGTACTGCGCAAAAAAGTTTTAATTCTCGTCAAAGTTGAAAAGCACCTTTCTGCTTCTGCCGTCATCAGTGGAGTTGTTATTAAAATTTTCAGCAACTTGACAGATGTTGACTATAGATGATTGTCGTTCATCATCTCCAACAAGTCTATGAGACTTTCTGATTTACACAAATCTTCTCTTGTGTACAGTAGAGTAAGTTCAGTTCTCAATTTGTCTTTTTTCAAGCAAAGGATAGGCTGCAACTGCTTCCCTGCTTGTGCAAGTTCATTACTAGGGAAATTTTTGGCATACACTGGAAAATTATTCCCTAAAAGTAACTTGCTTGCTTCCAAATGATTAGTAAAGTTGAATCTCTCTCTGCACTGCAGCAAAATTATGTCACAGACCTCCTTTGCAGCAGCTGATCTATCTGTATTAAATTTTCTTCTCTTCTGCTCAGGAGGCGACACTATGGCATCACATTCATCTCTTAACTTCTGAACTGCGGAATTAAAAACTTTTAAAGAGGCGTTAGCCTTAGCTGCATCAATATTTCTAGACTGAAGCTGAGAGAACATGATGTCAACATGAGGCATTACTTTGGAGAAAAATTCCAACCAAAATTCGAATTCAAGATCATTCACAATTCTTTTGATACCAGCTGCTGAAGATCCAGTGTCTCTTGAGTTAGAAGCTTCCAGTGTGCTACAACATTCAATTCGTGTATCTTTAATTTCATGCACAGCATTGACTGCTCTGCTCTTGAAATTCCAACGTGTTGCAGATGGCCTTGGAATTCGATGGCCAGGAACATTCTCCAATGCAGCCATTCTTTGTGGAGACTTAGAAAAAAATGCTGGTATTCCTGACAAGCTATTGAAAAATACTCGAACATTAGTATTCTGTGATGTTGCCTTTTCCAAAATCAAGTTCAGTTGGTGTGCATAACAGTGGATAAAGTGGGCATTGCTATACACTTCTTTTATTCTGGTTTGCACACCTTCATTGACTCCACTTACAGCAGCTGCACCATCGTAAGTTTGAGCAATGAGATTGTGTGGACAATCACCAATTAAAGTCTGGAGCTCTTTAAGTAACACACTTGATAAGGCATCTGCTGTCTGGTTGATAGGGTTAAAAAATCCCCAGAATCTCTCAACAGGCTTCCCTTGTAGCTCATACCTTAGAACAATTACCATCTGTGTTTTATCGTAAATATCCGTTGTCTCATCACACATAACTGCCAAATATTCTGCATTCTTTACTTCTTCCTTGATCTTATTTTTGCAGATTTCCAACATAGATTCTAAAAGTTCATTCTGTATTGATTTAGACGTTCCTTTAAAAACTGTAGCGGTCTTTAAATGAGCATCTAAGCTAGAATCCAGTTCACAGGCAAAATCAATTAATCCACGAAATACTCCCGGATTCTTGGAGCTCGTAGTTTCATCATGTCCTCTAAGAGGGAATGCAAATTTTCCATAAAATTTTACACAGTTTATGATTTTGGATAACACATCTCTGTTTTTCTTACCTGTTCATTGTGTTTTGCAACTGAGAGCTTGTATGCTGTGTCAATTTGAGCTGCAATGTTCACTTTACCCAGTAACGATAAATCAATCATGTTATTCATGTGTTTGGCTGACTGCTCATGTTTCATTATTTTCTGTGGAAAGTGCCTCAAGTCAGTCACACCACTTTTCGTCCATGACGAGTCCACACCAAACAATAAGCATGGAAAGCAGAGTAAAGCATTTGCCTCGTCACAACCACAGAGCCATTCACATTTCTGATAAACACTGATGTTAAACTGGCGTGTATATTCTTTGTTCCTGCTTGTACTATTCTGTTGAATGGATAAAACTGGTGTAGGTCTTCCTCTTGCTTTTATTTCAGTCTTCATTTAATGTCAGCTGGGTAAAGTTGATGCTTTGCAAATACTTCACTCGATTTTCCATCGTCAAAGGGTAATTAAAGAAAGCACGACTTAACCGCACCATCCGCACGCAATGTAAACACGAGACTGAGCTGCACCGACTGCAGCTCATTGTTTCCAGATGTGGCGCCAATTAATAACAGACATGAATCGTACAGCAACTATGAAAGTAACTTAAATTTTTGTTTGGTTTTAATGAAAATTCACTTAGTAACGTATTGAAAATAACATATAATGACTTTTTATTACGATATATTTGTTAGTAGTGTATTATTCGGCCCTGTCTAAAGGAATCATACGCCTGGCAGTGAGTGTCTGGGGGAACTGCAGTTCTGCAGCTCCTAGGCACGAGCCGCCACTGTTAGTGCTTGCCATGAAATCTGAAAAAATTCAATAACAGTTAAAAATTACTATTAAAATGTTGAAATATACATACAATAACAAAAGAAAAGTTGAGATACCTTCAGTGTATTTAATATATGCAAAAATCATAAAAATTCAAAATTTGTATTTCTATAAAAATCTAGTTAGAGTAGAGAAAAACGAATGCTAAAATTAAAGTGATCATAACTAAATAATCACAAAAACATTGAAAAATTAACATAAACAATTTTTTGTTTCGCTGTGATAGTCCATCATAATTTATAGTGCACGTTACATTATATGATTTATTTATTCTATGCTACTTTATAGTAGAATAGAGTAAAATTATAAATTGAACTTACCATTAAGATTTCCTTGGGTCTCCAATTAGAGGAAGAGCTTAACTTTCAACTGCATTTCCCATGAAAATCTTAGTCAATCTTGTTATATTTTGTAGACATAAAATTATTCCTGCCATAGCTTTGGACAAGGAAGTTCAACCTCATCCCTTTCAAATTTTGTCATAACTTTCGGCCAAAGTGGATCTCCCTCTTCTCCTTAACTCTGACTTTCAGCAAATTTAGAAGCTCTCAGATTTGCACAAAGACAATTATTTAACTGCTTCAAGTTAGCCAAAGGTTGAATGTAGGCAGTAGTCCTGCCTTCTCTAGATAACTTCTTCTTTAAAAGTCCTCGGGTGAATTGCGACTCTTATGGAAAACTTTTCAGTTTACATCAGTCTTAATTATAATTTTAGTTTTCTAATTTATGTGTCAGGACCACATTATCGGTTAAAAACTGCTCTGATTCTATTCTCGGCCAAGGCCGCGTCAAACATCGAGGACCAACATCTTTATCAGATAGTCCACAGTGAAACTTTAAACAAGTCTTGTGCAGAAATTGGCTGCACGCGCAGCGTGAGCTTGCGAGTACTAAGCAATACTCAATTATGGGAAGACGGAACTCTTCCATAATATTAGCACGAAGTTTGTTTTCTCCTATGGAAGCTCCTCAACATACAGTAATTTCTATTATTTTTCTAGCTTTTGTAATTTTGATATTTTAGTGTTCTCTGAATTATACATCCAATGACATTATGACACCAAGATCTCTGATTTGTGAGTATGATGTTATCTGTTTGCCTTTTTAATGTTTTGCAGTGTTTTTTATATCCTTTAAAGCTCGTTTTCCTTACCATATCTTATGAGCTGGAATTTCTTGAATTTCTGGAATTTTATATTGTTGTCTTCCGCCCACTGCAATAATATTTCACCGTCGTTTTGAAAATTTTCGGTCAACTACATTTGATATTTCGTTGCATGTCTTTGTCATTTGGGAAACATGACACAACGCTGTCATTAATATTTGCCTGAACGATTGCAGTCATTATGATAAACAGCAAGTGAGGTGAAAGCTACATGCAGATAGTTCTTAGGTATTAACTTCTTTGAAAAAGGCGGCAATGTTTCCCTTCTTCAATCGAAGTGTAATTTGTCCCGTGTCGAGTGATTTCCTCCAGAATAGGTATAATGGCTTGGCTGTGCTCACTTTGTAAAACATCAGAAGTATTATACAGGGTGTTCGGAAAGTCACTGTACACTTATATAATCGAGATCGTCCACTCACGCTTGATGACCTGAAAACTGCAATAACTGCGTACATAAGGTCCATTTCAAAAGAAGAACTGACAAAGGTGTTTCAAAATAAAATGAGACGGGTCCAGGCCTGTATTGCTGTTAAAGGACATCACTTTCAACACCTTTTATAAGTTCTGATGGTCCCATCCATAACCTCTATCATATATGCAATGTTATACTATTGTATGCTATTAAATAAATATAAGTGCATAGTGACTTTCCGAACACCCTGTACTTCATACGTCTGATCCTGGAGCTAAATTTTCTCGTGTTTACGCGAAAGCATTTATGTTCTCTCAAAAAATTCAAAGTTCATTTATAGATTCGTGTCTGTATTCGTTCGTATTTCCATCTATGTCAAAGATTTCATGCGGATATCCTATTTTCATATCGAGGTTTGGGGAGATGAACACCGAGTTGAATTAGTCCTTAAGGAACTCGCTCACTTCCTCTGGGTCATGTATATATTTATTTACTCTCTCCTTCAAAGGACCAATATTATATTTACATTTCAGTTTTCTTTTCGTAAAGATGTAAAGGTATTTTTTTTCGGTTTCCTGCTTCCTTGACTTCCTCCTCCTTCTCGCTTGTTTCTCCTTGCTTCAGTTTTGCATTCGTGGATGTTTTTTACAGCTTTTTTCGTTTCTCTACAGTAAATACTGTTCCAATCCTCGAGTTTGCTACGTTTACTTTATATTTCTCATCGGAACAGGGTTAAAAAATGTTGGTTTAGTTTTGTTTTTTAATATTAGTAATATTTCTTCTGGAGTTTCTTTACGAAGTAGCAATTTCCAATCTACTCCTATTAATTCTGAATTTATACTACGTAAGAGCATAATTTTCCATAATATCAAATAACTTTTGTGCACGAGTTTCATCGTCTTTTCTGTTACAGTGGCAATTCTCAACAATTATAATTTTAAATTCTGCACTTGAGGACAAATTCCTTAGGTGTAGAGAAGCTACTGTAAAAACTTTATATGTACACACACACACACACACACACGTGTATATATATATATATGTATATGTATATATATACACAGGGTGTCCTAAATCTCAGGACACATAAAGGAAAAATTCTGTTTCACGCATTATTTTCGTTTATTCATAATTGATGGTAGAAACCAGCTGGTCTGTTGCTCTTTGGTGTCCTTTGTATTCCTTTATATAAATATTGAAACTAAAACCCATTAACTTCGATACACTTTTACAGTAAATGTCTCCTCTAGAAGTGAGAAAACAAACAGTATTAACCTTTTATATATATATATATATATATATATAATATATATATATATATATATATATATATATATATATATATATATATATATATATATATAAAATTACTTGAATTTCAACATAGAAAATTAATTTCGAATTACTTCAAATGTGAAATAAAAAAAAGAAAATTGAAATTTTTTTCAAAACTTTTCGTTATTTAAAAACTTTTTTTTTATCCCTGAAATATATAACCGGTTTCTGAGGTTTCAAAAATAAAGTGCCATATATATATGAAGGGTATAGAGAGAGAGAGAGAGAGAGAGAGAGAGAGAGAGAAGAGAGGAGAGAGAGAGAGAGAGAGAGGAGAGAAAAAAGTTTATTGACACAATATTTTGAAGGTTAAATAATATACCTCACAAAGGCATATATATATATATATATATATATATATATATATATATAATTAATATATATATATATATATATATATATATATATATATATATACACACACACGCAGGGTGTTTCATAACATGTGGGACGCACTTTCAGGATGGATTCAGGACCTGAAAACAATGGAAAAAGTATATATAAACATATGCCCGAAATCGCTTTATTTCCGAGTTACAGCCCGTTATGTGTTCCAGCAAGTATCCACCTTACCTTTAAAGGAAGTTCTCAAAATGACCGCCTTGCGCTTGAATACACGCCTGAACACGCCTCGTCATAGACTGCCTGACGCGTTCAAACATTTCAGGTATTGCTCAGATTTTCTGGCATCCTTGTTCTACACGTTGGCGAAGCATTTCAACGTTGTCAAGGGGTGTCACGTAAACGATGGATTTCAGATGACCCCACAAGTAAAAATCGAGTGGATTCAGGTCCGGGGAGCGAGCAGGCCAAGCAATTGGTCCTCCACGGCCTATCCATTTATCAGGGAAATGGTCATCCAAATAGTCTCTGGCTACTCGACTAAACTGTGGTGGAGTGCCTTGATGTGTCAAAAGTCTGGAAACATAGGAACTATGTTTTTCAATGCAAATATATATGTATATTTGCATTGAAAAGCATAGTTCCTATGTTTCCAGACTTTTGACTCACCCTGTATATATATGATATATATGTTAACCCCTCCGTCTATGGCCCTGGGTTGGTTCGAATCGACGGGGGTTCTGGTTGGGAGGCAGCAACGGATATTTTCTCGCGATACTTTTCTTCTATAATATTATAAATTCTTTCTCTCGCTATAGGGTCGACAGTTGTTAATTCTTCTCTGTCTATAATATTCTGATACTCGAGGCACGGCTCGAAGAAAAAGATAAAAAAACTTTCTTTCACTGTAATTTACTTCTAAAAATGTACAGGTAGCGCTCTGAATTTACAGGGGTAGAGGTTCGACCTCTTTCGACCATTGCTCAGGCCTGAATCTAAAAAAATTAAGGAGACAAGGGGCCTCTGCCCCCTCCTCGCAGCGAGGCTGCTAACAAGGGAGTGATTCGAAGTAATCGAAGTCGGAGTGAAGAAGTAGAAGTAGAAGTGACATTATTTTACAATTACATGATTTATATACAATCTAAATTTTTGGGGGAATGCAGTTTGAAGGTTAAGTTTCCCCTCTTTTAAACACATGATCAGATGAAAGATTCCAAATAAAAAAAAATAAAAAAAAATAATCGTATTTTCTGAAGGCGATATAATTTCGTAGTAGTACATAAGTACAATCTAAGTACATCATTAAGTACGTTGTAATTTTTGGTTCATTACAATTATGATACAATTATCAATGATTGACATTCGCTTATTATCGTTAATTATCGTTATTAAAGTACATTAATTACATTATAAATTATTACATTTATTGTAATTACAATTTTATTAAAGTACATTACGTCGTTTACAATTCGTACAGTGTTTTTATATTTATATATGGTTATTATATATGATTATTAGTAAAACACAAAGTACATGGGAACACACGAGATATAACATAACGCATGATACTGTGTTATAAATCCGAGGCAAGCGAAGGGAGGTTTTTAGTTCAGAAGAGCTTGCTTTTGCTGTGGTTAGCGGAATTTGACCACTTCCCTAAGCGTTTTCGAGTTCATTGCGGGAGGCGAAATAATTAAAAATAAAAATAAAAAAAAATAATACACGAGAACGTATTTGCACGATTTCGAACAAACAGGTATGAATGCATAAAGTTTTGCATTTCATAGACTGACACGAGTAAAATGAATATTTAATAAAATTGATATAGGATAATGGTCAAGATAAGATATGGACGTATAGATGAATACGGTTGAATAATAATATTTATACTACATAACACCACAACATATAAATAATGACGTATAGAGTGTAAGTTTTTTTTATTATTATTAAAGAATTTACCATACATTGAACATGAAAGATATCCACATACCAAATGGGTGATTCAGTATTCACGGTATGGAAAACGTGAAGAGAATTAAGTTACTTTATGACGTCATAGTTATTCACATTATGTTATACGTACAGTATAAGTCATTATTAGAAAAGATGAATTAGAGAAATACAGTAATGAATAAAGAAGTACAAATCGAAATTCTCTCCAAAACTCGCTTAGGCGATTTTGGTTTTCTCATGTAAAAAATTAATATTGATTATTCATTGTTCATTTTTTACATATATATATATATATGGAGGAGAGCTGAATATCTACAAGTATACATATCTACAGTAATTTAGACGTTTCTGAAAAAGGTGTTACCATCTTCAGCAAATAAAAGTAGAAAAATTCAAAACAATGAAAATAAAATTTTAAATCCATAATTAAAATGGAACTAAAATTTCCATGGAATTAAATCACAGAAAATATTCCACAAAATATTTAATCCAAAATTTAAGCTTATTTTTCATCCATGAAACAGAACGAGAGATCCTTGGTTGGAGGTTAAAATTCAAATTATAATATGGAGAGAGAGGAGAGATCAAATTGGTTGCTAAAATTTATTTATTAATTTTCTTTTTTTTTAAGTAGGGAGGAGGGGTCAAAGGCGAGGTCCTGTAAAAATGATCCTCCACCCTATACTTTATAAGAGAGAGAGAGAGAGAGATGAAATCATTGTTTATAATGCTCATGATGCCATTGATTTTTTTTTACATTGATTGTTCACTTTAGTGCAGTGGTCGGCGAACAGGGGTAAATTACCCCAAATGGGGTACATTTAAAAATTTGGGGGGGTAATGCGTGCGGTATGAGAGACACCATATGCAACAATTTTAAGAGCAATTGGCTTGTTTTTGTTTACGTTGAAGTCTGCGGGTAATTTCATTTTACTCAAATAGATTTTTGGGTAATACCCAAAAAA
Source organism: Bathynomus jamesi (assembly GCA_023014485.1). NCBI lineage: Eukaryota > Metazoa > Arthropoda > Malacostraca > Isopoda > Cirolanidae > Bathynomus > Bathynomus jamesi. The sequence goes on along the minus strand of JAJOZX010000586.1, from coordinate 553,316 downwards.
GTTCCCCGACTCATGCTTTAGTGTGTAAAATGTGCGTATGTGTAGTGAAAAGATCAGCTAAAAAGGACAGTAACGGGAGAAATGGGAGTGCCAGCACTCCCTCTCTCTGCCCCCCCCCCCCCGAGTACTTTTCCCTAGTCGAGTGGTGTCCGCAATCTTCTCCTATAAAAGAATCCTCTTCTTGTGTAAGTTGTTAAACTGATGCTTTTTAACTGATGATGTAAGTTCATTAAGTGTTGTTTATATGATATATGAGAGAATTTAGTCTCAAATGAAGCTGAATTTGGTTTTCATTTGTTAACTTCCGCGATAATAGCAAGAATCTTATATAATATTCTTCGAAATGTTCACATCTTACATTGATTTAGGTTAAGGTCGTCATCAATGCGGATAATGCTAACACCAATGCACCAATGGTGACACCTTTGTTGGTGCTGACAGTGGTCACTGTGAGAGTGATGCGTTTCGTTCAACACAAAGTTAACGTTACGTCTTCCTTCGTTGATTCTCTTGGAAACCAAGAGCCAATTTATCCTTTCCGGATTTGAGGATACTTGAATGAATTTGGAAATCGGAAGTTTTAGAGATTTGCGAAATGAAATTAATGACCATCAATTTCATGAGTATGAATTAGTTCTCCAATAATAATAATAATATATAATAATAATAATAATAATAATAATAACAATTATTATTATTATTATTATTATTATTATTATGATTATTGTTCAATATTTCGAAATTTTAATTATATAATATTTAGATGTATGATGTATTGTCTTATTATATTTATATTTAATTATATTAATAATTAATACTGATATTAATAATATTGAGATTAATAATATTAATGAAAATTAACTATATTGAATTATATTTGAGCGTCTAATATCCAAATAAATAAGAAGGTATAATCTTACCTGAATACCTATATGTAATTCTGTGTAGTTTTATGAATGTATAATTCTTGCAGAATATCGTACTTGTAATGCGCCTCGGTGGTGTAGTGGTTAGCGTCGCTGACTACGAATCTATCGGCCCCGGGTTCGAGACCCGGTAGCTGCAGCCAGCGCGCAGCAAAACCCAGCTGTTCATCCTTCCACACACTAAAGAAAGTGGTTGGTAGATAAATGGGTACCCTGGGTGGCCTAGACGCTGGGCTGCTGGTGAAGCGTGGTTCGGATTCCACGTTAAACTGTAGGTCTAAGGTGGAGTGAAAAGCTTGACCTTCGTCAGAATGAACAATTCGGGCGGAAGCTAACCAAAGGTACCAAAGATGTATGTATTTCTAAACATGTTTGAGACTTACAACAGATAATCTCTATGTACTTCTCTCTTTGCCTCAATATCTTTAAAACATTGTCTATCAACATTTACCAAACAACTCCATCCTGCCAATAAAGTTTAAAATTTGCTTGCTAATGGCAGTTATTTCCTCTGTAAATCTATAAAGGCATTACCATCCTATTTCTCCGAATGTATAATGAGCAAGCGAGTGCTTCTATACGTATGTAGGTATATGTGCGCATGTATGGACATATGTATTTATGTATGTCTATGTGTGTGTGTGTGTGTATATATACAGAGCTATTCAAACTGATTCACCTGATTTCAAATGAGAATATTTTTTAATGTTACAAATACAGAGTGATTTGTGATACATCAACCAAAAGAAAAACTGTCCAAATTTTGTCTCTCACCTCATAAATGCTCTATGTGACTTCCCCTAGTTACACGAGCAACGTCGACACGATAGTCGAATTCCTCCCATACTCGCTCCAGCATGTCCGTTGTCACTGACTCTACGGCAGTAACAATGCGAATGTTTCCTCGAACTGCCGATACCACCGACGGATGCTCTGAGCACCCGGTGGATCTGTTCTGTAACGTCGACGAAACTCACGCTGCACTGTGACTACCGATTTACAGCTCGAAAACTGCAACACACAAAACGCCTTCTGCTGTGCGGACGCCATTTTCACACTGACTGTTTGTTGCTAGGCTAGGCCACGGCGTGACTTTGGAGCCCTCTCGCGGTAATCTTGTAAAACTCGGAGATTTCCTCTTTCATGTGGTGTTTGCCCAGTTGATGCACGGTTGATAGGTACGGAAGTATTCTCAGTTGAAATCGGATGAATCAATTTCAATAGCCCTGTATATATATATATAAAACTTCGTTAACCTCGTTGCTGTTCCGTGCGTTGGTCTCTCTTCACACGAAGGTCAAGCTGGTGGCCTCGCCTCTAGGTCTGGCTTGGTGGAGGAGCGAGTTGTTTTCTTGCGCTCTCCACCGTACATAGCCAGGTACACCCGGCTCATCTGGTACCGTCTTGATCCAGGCATCTAGTCTTCTCTTGAAGACTTCAACTTTGACCCCTGTAACGTTTCTGAGGTTCTTTGGAAGCTGGTTAAAAGTTTTGGCCCCATGACAACCAAACTATTTTCCTTCAGTGTTGAGGAGGTCCCTTGTCGGGCCTTTAATTTGGCAACACTACACATCCTGCCTTTCCTATTTTCCAGTGTTGTTTGAATGGTAATTGGGTTCAGTTTGAGGTTTGGTACCAGTTTTTCGATCATTTTCCATATGTAGATTATGGTGTACCGCTCTCTTCTTCTTTCCAGGGAGTACAGATTTAGTTTACGTAGTCTTTCCCAGTAGTTGAGCTCTTTGCAACCATCAGTCTTTGCTGTGAAATGTCTCTGAGTTTATTCTAGTTTATTAGTTTCTTCCTTTTTATATGGGGACGTCAAAACTGAGCAGTATTCAAGTTTTGGTATAAGCAGTGTTTTTAGCAGGGGAATCATTACTGTCCTGTCCCTTCTTTTGAACGTTCTTAGTACCCGTCCTGTGACTCTTTTTGCTTTATTTATCGCTAACTAATTTTGTGTTTCGAATTTCGCATCATCTGTCATTATTACCCCCAGATCGATCGCTTTCGTGCTTCTCTGAATTTCCTGTCTATCTGGAGCATAATCTGCAGTCTGTTTAAGTTCCGCTTTTCTACCATATCTCAAGATCTGAAATGTCTCGGTGTTAAATGTTATGTTGTTGTCTTCTGACCATTTGTATATTTTGTTCGTGTCCCTCTGCAAGGCCTCCACTTCATTTGCAGCGCTGATTTTTCTGCTGATCTTTGTATCGTCTGCAAAGGTTGTTCCTATACTGTTGCTGTTTACTCCGCTGTCTATGTCTGTTAGAATGATAATGAACAGGAATGAGGCCAATACTGTACCTTGTGGTACTAAGCTGCGTACTAGCGATTCTGATGATGATATACCTTGAATTTTGACGACCTGTAGACGTTCTCTGAGGAAGTTGTAGATCCATTTTCCTACTTTGCCTGTTATTCCCATATATTTAATTTTATGTGCTATTATACCGTGATCACATTTGTCGAAAGCTTCAGAAAAAATCCATATATATGACATTGTAGTTGCCATTGCCTTCCATTGCATCTAGGATATTGTTGTAGTGTTCTATTAGTTGTGAGAGGCATGATCTACCTGATCGGAATTCGTGCTGATTTTCGTTGAATCTTTCCAGTGTCTCCAAGAAATCATAAATTTTCTCTCTAACTATTCTTTCGAATACTTTGGTGAGGTGGGACGTCAATGACACTGGTCTATAGTTCTTTGCTTGAGATCTGTTCCCTCCTTTATATATTGGGACAATGTTTGCTCTTTTCAAGATGCTCGGTATTTCCCCAGTGTCTAGGGATCTTCTCCATATCCAGTATAAAGGTGTAGCTATTTCATTTTTACAGTTTTTAAATAATAATGCGTTCCATTTGTTAAGACCTGCAGCTGAATGTGGTTTCCTTTGTCCTGTAGCTCTCGATACATCTTCTGGTGTAAAATGAAAGTCTGTTATACACTCTCCTTACAATTTCTCTTCAAAGAATGCATCTATGTCAGGTATCGCTTTATCACTTTTTGGGGTACTGAAAACTGATTCATACTGGGCTCTCAATGTTTCAGATATTTCTTTTAGATCGTCAGTTAGTTCATTATTTCTCTTCCTTAAGAACCCAATAACGGCGCGCGTTTTTGTTTTCCTTTTCGCATAGCTATACAAGTATTTTGGATTTTCCTTTATTGCTTCTATCCCCTTTTCCTCTTCCCTCTCTGTATGGTCCTTAATTAATCAGGGCTTGTATTTCCCTATCGATGCCTCCAGTTTTTCTTCTATTATTTTCCTGGCATTATCTCCGCAGTTGGCTCACTTCGCCTCCACTTTATTTCTTTTGCGGAATATTCTTCTCTTTTGCCTCTCTAGCCAGTTCCTCTTTCCTTTTGGCTGTGATTTCGGAGCATATTTTTCTAAAATTCTCAGCTTTTTTTATTCCAAAGTTGTTGCATTCCTTCAGTTGTTTTATTCTCTAAAACTGTTCTCCACTCTATTTGGGCCATGTGCAATCTGATTGCTTCCCAATTTATAGTCTTGGAATTTAAGTTAAAGGCCCCAAATTTGCTTCTTTCCTCAATATGTGTATTGTCTTTTAATGTTGGCGTCATATTTGTTGATATCTCCATTAAGTTATGGTCTGAGATAATGGTTGGGGTTATTTTTATATCAGCAATCAAGTTCGTGTTATTCGTGAATACCAGATCTAGGCAGTTATTTTTTTCTGGTACGTTCTGTTATCTCCTGTGTCAGCATAAACTCATTTGTGAGAGCCATCAACATTTTTGCTTGCTCCTGGTCTTCTCTTGTGCCGTCCTTGTACTGGTGTATATATTTATTTTTTTTATCCACTTTTTGTATTTTATAAATGGGAAGTTAAAGTCTCCGCAGATCATTATATTTGGGGATGGAGGGTTTATGGCCTTTACTAGCTTTCTGATAGCATCAATGGCCTCCGAGTATATATATATATATTATATATATATATATATATAATATATATATATATATATATATATTCTTTCCAAGTTTCCTTGTAAGTTCCAGAAATTTTGTACACAAGTAGTTACATACTTTTTTTACAAGTGTTTATTTTTCCACATAGTCTCCATCCTTTTCTACGGCTTTCCTCCACCTCAAAACAAGGGCCTTTATTCCTTGCTGGTAAAAATCCGCTGGGTTCCGCTGGAGCCACCTCTTAGCCTCCTCAACAACCTCATCGTCACTCTGAAACTTTCTTCCACGAATAGCATCCTTCATTGGCCCAAACAAATGGAAGTCTGAAGGTGCCAGATCCGGGTTGTATGGAGGGTGGGGTAACTCAGTCAAGCGCATTTTTGTGATGGCCTCTCTTGTTTGCAAACTGTTGTGTGGTCTTGCGTTATCGTGCAAAAGAAGGACGTCTTCCAGTTTTCTCTCCGGTCGAACTCGCTTTATACGTCTCTGGAGTCGCTGTAAGGTAGCAATATATGCCTCTGAGTTTATTGTTTGTCATTTCTTCTTAATGTCCACCAGAATAACCCCATTCATGTCGCAGAAGATGGTGGCCATAACCTTTCCTGCAGAGGGAGCCATTTTGAACTTTTTCTTGCTTGGGAAGTCTGCGTGATGCCACTCCATGGATTGGCGTTTTGTTTCTGGTTCAAAGTGGTGTACCTAAGTCTCATCCCCAGTCACAATTCGTCGTGAAAGGAAGTCATCCCCTTCTGTCTCGTATCGAACCAACGACTCAGAAGCAATTTCTTTTCTTTGGGCTTTGTGATCTACAGTCAGTTGGCGAGGAACAAACCGTGAACACACTTTTGAGTATCCCAGTTGCTGAATTATCTTATTCACACTTCCTTCACTATTTCCTAGCTCCAGTGATAGCTCCTTGTATGTGACGCGCCGATTTGATCGAATGATGCTGTTAGCACGTTGCACAGTGTGAGATGTCACAGCCGATGCCGGGCGATCGCTGCGTGGCTCATCATCGAAGCTGGCTCTCCCTCTCTCCGATGATCTCACACGTTTAGACCAGCGTCCAACTGTGCTTCTATCAATAACAGCATCTCCGTAAACGTTTTGTAGACGTTTGTGAATATTTCCAACTGTTTCCTTCTCTGCGGTTAAGAACTCGATAACAGTTTTCTGTTTACGACGCACATCACTGTCAGACGCCATTTTCGAAACTGCGTTAACCATCGGTTTTATACAAGGGCGTTTGAAAGCGGTTTTATACAAGGAGGATAGGTTCAAACTGGAAAAATCCGGTTATGTGAAGCGCAGAAAGTTGAAACTTACCGCCCAAAAGACATTTCAGCCCCATGGCCTATGATTTAGCTAAGAAAAAAGCGTGGGGCAAAATATATTGAGTGCCCTAATAGATATATATATTTATGTAGGTACAGTTGCCCGCATATGTAATGTTCCTCGCCTCACAGGCGAATCCGTACGTGTGGCTACGCAGCAGTGATAGTCAAGGTACCCTAACTGGGGAAAGGTAGGGTGGAGGTGGGGACAACCGAGTCCAACAACATATAACACAGACATAGTACGTGAGCCAGACCCCAAATTTTGACCAATCGGTACCATTAAGGCAAACCAGATGAAACAATGCTTTTTGGAAAGCTTATAATTTGTAGTTTCCAAATATACTTGCTGGACATCTGTATCTGGTAGTGTTTTAGTGTAAATCTTCATCAAACGTAGGCACCTAATATTTTAATATTGGGCGCAAACTTAAAATGTTGATAAAACAATAAAGCTTCTCTTTTGAAATGTCTAGCAAGCATTATTATCATCTACTTAGCATCCTTCATCATTGGTATGAGGGACATTTGGTTCCCCCAAGTGGTACCGATCAACCCTTCTGGCCCACGGACTAATGAAAATGAAAAGGTTTATTGGCAGACTATAGTCCATATGACAAATATTATTAATACAATGAAAGTTCACATACTAAGGATAGAAATATATACAGCTGATTAGAAATAATACAGTAATATCGAAGTTAAGTGGAGCTACAGACAGACGTTTTCGTACCAAGAATTCCATAGCTTAGAGGATAAACGGCAGGACTCATGGATAGCTTGGATAATCGGGTTGGTTGATTTTTTAATTCTTTGCATCAGACTGTATTGAGCACGTCTTGTTACCTCCGGGAAGCTCGGGACATTGCGGGTAGCAAACATTTGCGAAGCTGAGCATCTCGGAGGTAATTTATGTAAGAGTCTAAAAAGACCTGTTGTACAGAAAATTTAGGGTTCTGCCAGAACGTTTTTTATAGTTCACCCAGAGTTGCTGTCCGTAAATATTACTGCAGAAAGTACGAAAGAGAGTGTCTTTAGCTGCACTTGTACAGAACCGAAAGTTCCTTATAGTCATATTCGCTTTAGCACAAAGGCTTCGAGATTGTTTTCTTATATCCGACTCATCACTCAAGGAGCTGGTAATAGTTTGATTACAGTACTAATATATCTAAAGGACAACTGAATGCGCGGTCATTGACATACAGGTAATTATAATGTAATTAATATCTGTGTTCATAAAGATAAACAATTAATATGATCGTGACCAGCGCTGAACTCCATGTAGTTTACTAGTCTTATACAGTAATAAGGTTCCATTATGATTACTGCAAGTCTATATGAACAGCTACCACAATACAACTTTTATATACTGGTGGATTTAAACCAAATTTAACAAATTAGATAATATTTTTAAAGAAACTTGCGATTACATGACGGTATAAACAATATGTATGATTCATTGAATCTATAAAACATGTTATTACATCAAACTGAATAGTATATTTACCAGAAAGAACCTGGCCCTCAAAATTAGCAAAATCAATACAAACTAGTATTCAAACTACTGATTCATCGGCATTTGCAGAATAGGCAATTTTTTGGGCATTGGCATCAGCCAAATTTAGCTGATTCTCTTACTGATTATTTGAAATTTTAAAATTTTCATTACAAAACAAAATCTATATTTACAGAAAATTGAACACCAAAATACACTATGATAAGTTATACTCATTTCAAAGCGTTATTATATAAAATATTTTACATTCACAAAAATGGCAAAGCATAATGAGTTAAGTTGTCCATAAATTTACATTTTCTCGACTAGCTAATCTCTAAATATTATAAACTATTTTAATGTAATTGTAATTGGTTGTGTAATGTCTATTTTTGGTTCAAATTCACTAGCATATAAAAGGTTGTATAGTGATAGCTGTTCATATAGACTTGCAGTAATCATAATGGAACCTTATCTATACTAATTTTTGTGACGGTCGAACTGCCTGCCTGCGAACTTTCTTTCTTTGTTTCTTATGGCCGGCCAAACCACTAGCCAGATTTGGATGAGGCTTGGAGGATAGGGGTAACTGAGGCCGGGGAAGAACATAGGCTAGGTGGCGTCGGCTTCTGAGGTCATCTTAGGCCGCTGGAGGCCTCTGTATTCCTGATTGGTTGAAAGATAGTGACATCATAGTCACGGCATAAAACATAGTGACATAAAATGGGCGGAGTTCTAGCATATATATATATATATATATATATATATATATATATATATATATATATAAGAACATAGGCTATGTGACGTCGGCCTCCGAGGTCATATATATATATATATATATATACACACTAAAATCACGTGATCACGTGATCTTATTAATAAGCAAACAACCACAGGGAAAAGAAAACGAAACACGAAGACCGAGCGCTTTCGTGATATACTGTATTCACATCTTCAGGGAAAAACAAGAAAAAATATTTTTCTTGTTTTCTCTGAAGATGTGAATATATCACGAAAGCGCTCGGACTTCGTGTTTCTTTCTCCTTTTCCCTGTGGTTGTTTGCTTATATATATATATATATATTATATATATATATATATATATATATATATAATATATATTAGGCCGGGTCGAAAATGGGAAATTTTTTGGTTCTTAAAAAGTACACTATGTGAGAAGTTTCATTTTATCAGCTTAACAAAATATTAAACTATCAAGCATGTGCTACCCCTGCTACGACTAGCACATACCCCCTCCCCTTTTTTTACCCTCATATTTGCATATATTTAAATGGGAAAAAATGTTATTTCTTAAAAAGTACACTATGTGAGAAGGTTTTTTTCTATCACTTTAACAAAATATTAAAAAATCAAGCATGTGCTACCCTACTACCCCTATCACATGCCCCTCCTTCCCTTTTGTACCTTCATATTTGCATATGTTTAATGTTGTTATATGTTACATGATAAGTTGTTTGTTTCATGCTTGATATTTTTAAGTTTCAGATAAACAGAAATAATTTTTCAGATAAATAGAAATAATTTGCATTTGCTTTAATTAGAATTTGAATTATCATAAATTATAAATTACATATAATTTGATTTTAATTCTGAATATACTATAAACTATGACTACTAGAAGCAAGTGCTCAAATGCAGCCTTTGGATATCCTACGGAATTCCCAGCAGCCATGACTCCTTCACAAGCAGATGTTATGAGACACTACCTTTTTGTTCGCCGTCGCGTCGTGAAGAAGCTAAATCAAAAGGATCAGCAACTGCTAATGATTGTTACAGGGTTGTTATAAAAGATATTGAAGACATTTGGATGAAATTTTCTTTTCCTACGATTAACACCAAAGGACTCTATCTTAAAGTCAGTCGACTAATAGATATGTAACAAGGTGCCGTTACATCGAAGAAGTGAAAGCTTTGCCTTAAAAGTAGCTCAGTATGACGAAATGTTTGATATATCTTCTTGTGAATGCTATGATAAGAGAATTGATAGGAAATCTTGCAGGTGTAAGGATAAAATATCATTGGCAGAATGGGAGTCTTTTGTGGGTCAAAAACAAAGAAAAAATCAGTTAGGACCAATTGATCGCACAGCTAGTTCAACAAAGAAGAGACCTTTAGCAAGAGCCCAAGAAGCACAAAACCGTCAACTAAAAGCACAAGAAGAAACGACTGAAGCCACCAATGTTTTACCATCGGAATTTATAGAAAATACCGAAGAAGACATGGATGTAGATTCAGAGAGTCAGGATGTAGATTATGAGGCCGATTTAGAATTGACTGAGAATATTCAGAACAGGCACTCCTATAAAAACCTAGCATTAACAGCAGATCGTTATCGTGTAAGTTGTAGAGCTGCAATTGCAATAGTCAATACAGCTTTAAAAGATATGGGGATCCTTAACCCCACCAACATGCTTGACAGAAAGAAATTAGAAAGAGAAAGAAATCGCATGGGTGAAACAAATACTTTTTGGTCTAAATCCGAAAATCTGAAGATGGAGTGCCTTGGATTTGATGGAAGGAAAGATAACACCTTAAATAAAAGTGGAAAGATAAAAGAAGAATACTATGTTATTGTGAAAGAACCTGGAAGCATCTATGTAGACCATGTCACACCAGATAATGGAACTGCTCGCTGCATAGCAGAAGAGTTAATAACTATTATTACAGACTCGAACAGCACTGATACTATCAAAGCTTTACTGTGTGATGGTACTCCTGTAAATACAGGAAAAATTGGTGGAGCCATAAAACTGGTTGAAATTCATCTCAACAGACCAGTGCAGTGGTTGGTGTGCCTCTTGCATTTGAATGAGCTGCCTTTTATGCACGTCTACAAAGCCATTGATGGTAAAACAACAGGTCCAAATACTTTTGTGGGTTCAATTGGGAATAAACTGTAAACAGATTTAACAAAATTGGAGGTGTCAAATATTTTCGCGTAAAGGGAAACATTAAAGAAATTCCAGCAAATGTTGTGAAGGAGCTAAGCAGTAATGAAAGATATCGCTATGATATGTGTCTGGCAGTGCAAACTAGAAACACTTCTCAAGATCTGTCCCCTCGATAAAAAACTTCAAGATATAGTCAAGATTATTATGCAGTTCGATGCTCCAGGGTGGTTTTGGATAAAATCTCATCCTAATGCAACTGATGGTGCATATAACTTTTGGCATTTACTGTGCTTGCTTCGAAATTTAGATGAGCAACGTAGATCAAGCATAGAACCAGTAATAAAGAATAACGCCTACTTTGCCCACCCAGAAAATATACTCATATCAATGGTAACTGACAAGAGACTAAAAATTAGGGAGAAGGCTATTCAGAAATCAGCCTTTCAAGAACAGGATTTTCAGGTACCAGAACCCATAGGTACCAGAACCTTCAACTTCCAATCTACTGACTACACCGAAATGATCGATTGGCAAATGGAGATCATCACTCCTCCACGGCTGCTAAACAATTTTAGCGACGATGAGCTACTACAGGCTCGATGTAAGCCACTGGAGATAGCTTTTTTTCCATGCCACAGTCAAAGTGTGGAAAGGGCAGTGAACCTAGTAATAAAGGCATGTCAGAAAAGACTAGGATATGACAGCCGTCAAAAGTTTATCTTAAACTCATTAGAATCAAGGTGAAAACTGCCCAAGTTTGAATGGAAGGCCCACTGGAATGAGTAAGAAACATATGAAATGAAATTTCCTAATGATAATGAAAATTTCTTCCCTTTTGATGTAATAAGGAACAATGAAAATTGAATTGAATTTTAGCAAATTTATTGTCTAATTTTTTCTTCTGAATATATTGTTGTACTTAACTAATTTTCCTAATACTGTACATTATTAAATAAAATATTATACGTTAATAAAGATTTATGTCATCAATAAACGTGAATGTAGAGTAAGTCTCGTATAAATGGAATATTCTTCAATATAGGTCAAAAAGTGAAAAATTGTGCCAGGGGTAGGAGGCTTTAAACAGCGAAAATAATTTATGAGGGGGTTCCTGTGTTCCATTCAACCCCCCTCACAATATGTACCTTTTCAATATAAAATTTCGACCCGGCCTAATATATATATATTATATATATAATTACACCAACCCGCAAGGAAAAAATATATAATTAATTATAAAACAGTGTTAAAAAAGCTATTTAATTTCGGCGGCTGGTCACAACCAAGCCCTTTTCAAAGCCATAAACTAATTAAAATATTGAAAAAAGTTATAAAAATTGCGTCCTGCGGAAGAGCTAAGGTTAAAATGACTGTGTGAAGGCATAAACACGGACAGAGAGATGATAGCTGTCGTACGTCTGGCAGTTGGCAAAGCCAAACTATTGCCCAGATGAGATAAGAAATCTAAAAAAATCAATCCTCTACATCTGGCAGCCGGTCAAGACCCGAAATTGCCCTAAAATATTTTAAAATGTTAAAAATAAAGCTATCCATACTGTAGGACAACTTAATATTGGAAATGGTGTTTTCTGCCAAAATATAAAATGCCTCGTATATTTGTATCTGTTCCGAACGATTAGATGGTCGATTGGTCGATTGTCGTGTGGCCTCGCTGGAGGTAGAGATCTTTTCTCTTCCATCCTCCGAGAAGGTGTCGGTGGTTCTGCTATCGGCATCTGTTGTCACTTTTTTAGGGGGCCTGCTTCCTCCTTGTGAGGTTAGTAGGCCTCGGGGTTCGGATCCCCAAATCTACAAGAGAGCCTGCTCTTAACGCCTGCGCGTGCCTGGTTGAGCCCGGGCGCCTGTCTTCTTCTACTCACGCTCTCGCCTCTGTTCCACTCTTTCTCTATTTCTTTCCTATTTCTTCGTCTGTTCCAGTTTCTCTTCTTCACTATCTTCTTTCTTGGTCACATCGACCTATCTGTTCCTGGTCCCTGACTTTTATGATAGGTTTAGAATCCTGGAAGTTAAAAATATGATTATGCTGTTCCCTATGCTGAACTAGGCTACTATAAGTATTACCCGATCTCAGGTCACGTTTGTCGGTTTGTGGGGATGAATTCTTCTCTGAAAATGAAGTCTCCCCGATGTATTTTTTAGGGTAGCCTCCACATGGGATTTCATAAACTACGCCAGAATTGTTGGAGGCTTTAGTAATAGGATGACGAATGAACGAAGCCAATTTATTTGGCACAACGGAGACCAACTTAATCTGCTTTGGCAAAAGTGAGGAAATCCCTTTGTTAACCTCAAAGGGCACTTTCAGGAATGAACAATTCGGAATAACCCAAACATATAAATATACTTTTAATATGTAAAACTTCATCGTCAAGATAAATGGGGTCACAAATCCTGAAAGCTCTCAAAAAGAGACCGGAAATTAGAGACCTGCATGGGTACGGGTAAGCCCGTGGGCCCGTGTCCGGCCCGTCCCACGGGCGGGTACGGGCGGGCCGAATCATGCTTATAAAAAGCATGCAACGCCGCAGCGGGTGAGGCAGCGAGGCAAAGCAGGAACTGGAGCCGCGGAGCGCATGCGCCATGCATGCGTGCCTGCGTGGGACATGCAAACGACAAACAACATCCATGCCTGCGTTTTGGTTGTTAATTATGAATTTTATTACCTCTGCCAAGGAAGTTATGTTTTCACCCGCAACTTATAAATAACGTATATATAACGACGTGCAAAAATAATGAGAAATAACTTAGAAATTAAACATTAGAAATTAGAGTATTTGTATCATACGCCCGGCACCACGTGACCAAAGCCAACCTGACCAGCTGACCTTACCGAGGCTAAGTAGCCTATGTTTCCCTGCTGTATACAGTCACAGTGTATAGCAAAACTAGAACTTATCGTACAGCGATACTGACCTAATTTCAATAATTACCATAATAACAATGAATATGAGAATAAGGACAATAGATAGTAATAATAATTATTTTTTTTTGGCTAATGGAAGAAATGATATAGGTGGGTGATTTTCGCTTTTCGATACGTCTTACGCTTATGGTTTTGCAAATGAGATCGAGTAAGATGCCGACCAGCGCGGCAGCGCTATTTACGATTGCATAATGTTCAACACATGTTAGCTACATTACATTGCCACAGTATATAATTGAATGCCAAACCTTTACCTATGTTGATTATGCGTATTTAAAATATATATAAACATTTTCTTTTCTAAAGTTTTTGATTTTGTTTGAACGATGATAAGAAATTTTTTGAACATAAGTATTTGCTGGAACTAACTGGCATTTTTTCAGCTATGCTACTATAATGCTAGCCTCTCTCGCCTCTGGCTGTAGTCGCTGTACCCTTTTGTACAAATAGAATTTGTTCGTGATGGTCTGACCATTTCTGCGTAATTAGTGCATATTGTACGACAAATACTTGTCTTAATTACCTTAATTGTTTATTAGTAGATGTGCTTTCTAGTTTCTATCCTATGTTTAGTATGTTATACATTTTATTAAATTAAAATTGCCCCCAAAATGCAACATCCTATCAGTGAAGCAGTGATTAATTCAAAACTGCGTTCGGGTGAATTAATTCTACAGCCAGTTTCAAACAGAAAAAGCAAAGTATGGGATAATTTTGACTTAGTTATTGATAAGAACAGTAAAAAGGAACAAGGATTTGTTCAATGTAAAAAGTGCAAAAAAAAACTGACATATAGTGGTTCTAAAGGAGGCACTTCCCATCTCTCTCGTCACAAATGTGGCACAAGTACTTCACAATCACAAAGCTTAGCTTCATTTTTCCAAAAGAAAGTACAAGTGACAATGAAGACCAAACAAGAAATGCTAGATGCATGTGTCAACTTTTGTGCTAAAGACATAAGACCATTTGAAACTTTAAAAGGTGAAGGCTTCCTAAATCTTGCACAAAAACTTATTGCAGTTGGCGCGTCTTATGGTAATATTGACGTAAATGAGGTTATTTCCCATCCAACCACTATTTCTAGACATGTAGCAGAAACTGCAGTAACTGTACGTCAAAAGATTTATCCAAAGATCAAAGAAGTTATGAGTAATTCATGCTGTGCAGCTACAACAGACTTGTGGACAGATGATTATAAAAAGATTTCGTATATTTCAATGACTGTTCATTATATTGATGATGATTGGACACTGGTAAATAATGTTATGTTTACGTCCAGTTTTCATGAGGAACGTAAAACTGGTGAAAACATAAAAAAAGGAAATAACAAGAAGATTTGCAAAGCTAGGCTTTGAAGATGACTTAGTGCAGAAACTAACTTTCGTAACAGACCAAGGAGCAAACAGTAAAAGCGTTGCAGAATTATAACAGACTTAGTTGCTTATCTCACATTATAAATACAATTCTTCGTCATACATTCAATGAAGATTATTTGGAAAAATATGCCCCAGAAATTCAAAAGGTTATACTGCAGTCGAAAGCTCTTGTCACTTTCTTGAAACAAAGTGGATTAGTAAGCAAATTGAGACATACTGTTCGTCAAGAAGTAGAAACAAGATGGAATTCGAAGCTTGCTATGCTAGAGTCGATTCTAGATCAATATATGTAGTAGCATCGAGGATTTGATGGAGGAAAGAAATTTGAACCACTTAGAGAACATTTCAAAAGGCAGTCTTGAAGAGTTAGTATGTTTTCTGAAGCCATTTAAAGATGCCAGTGATACGCTAGAAAGTGAAAAATCTCCAACTCTACAGCTAATATTGCTTTATCACTTGAAACTTCTTAAACATTTGAACGTTTCTGAAAATGACACAATAAATATAAAAACCTTGAAAGAACGTGCAAAAGAATTTCTTCATGCTAAATATAAAGTGTTGCCTATTCATAAAATTTCTCTATTTCTATGGCCTAAATTTCGTCAGCTTAGAATGCTAACTGACATTGAGCGTGCAGAAGTGCTAACAAGTATTCGTGAGCAAATTCATGTTGACCTTATGGACAATGAGAAAGTAACTGATGAGCCTGAAAGAGCTTGTTCATCTCCGAAAAGAGTAAAGACTTCAGAATTTGATGAATGGGAAGACATACGATGTCATAATGAGGAATCCCAAAGTTCTGTTTCTTGTAAAGAACTTGAGCAGTACATGAGCTACGAAATTGATGAGGAAAGTGATGTTCTTCAGTTTTGGAAAACTCACGAATCAATGTTCCCATTGCTTGCTAAACTGGCTAGGAAATACTTAAATATTCCTGCATCCAGTGCATCCAGCGAAAAGAACTTTAGTACTGCGGAAATTACACTTGCACAGAGGAGAACTAATTTAAAAGAAGAAAATGTCGACGATCTTTTGTTTCTGCATTGCAATTTGGAATTTTAAAACCTCCATCAATTCAGTGAGTACAAAATTAAATAATTTTACTATCTATTTAATTTTCATAGGTATATTTTTGAAAGAAGTACTTAAGTAATTATCAACAAAAATATTACTGGTCGTGCATATCTTAAATTTAAATACACAGGTTGGTTTAGGTTCCAAAACAAAATAAATCACGAGCCGCGGGTACGGGCGGGCCCCAAAGCATGAAAAAAATTACGGGCCGGGTATGGGCGGGCCATAAAACATGAAAAAAAAATACGGGCCGGGTACGGGCGGGTTATATAAAAAGATTACGGGTACGGGCGGGTGCGGGCCGCAAAATATCGGCCCGTGCAGGTCTCTACCGGAAATAACGTCTTTCTTAGTACAAAGAGAATGATTGGAAAAAGCATGACTGTAGCTCTCTGAATGAGTAGGCTTTCTAAATACTTTGAAAGAAGGTCTTTGGTTGGGATCTCTTAAAATAAGAACATCCAAAAAACGAGAGAGATCGACTATTTTCAACTTCATACGTAAACTGTATTGAGGGTACAAATCTATCATATTAAGAACTCCCACCAGCTCATCCAGATCCACATGAGATTCCAAATTAACACAAGTGTCATCAACGTAACGGAACCAAATGACCCCCGGCACCAAAGATTCCGGCAAAAAATTAACTTCAAAAAATTCCATAAAAATATTAGCTAAAATTGGAGAGAGCGAAGAGCCCATAGGTAAACCTGTCCTCTGTCTAAAAAATGACCCGTTAAAAGAAAAATAGTTATGTCTAACAAGCTCCAAAATAATTCCATAATCAAATGGAATGGTCTCAGGATGATCATGAAGCCACTCTTCCAGGAACTGCAAGATTAGATCCAAAGGGACTCTGGTAAACAAAGACACCACTTCAAAACTCACCAATTTCTTTCCCGATAGGTCTGTACCTCGAAGTTTGTCAACAAACTCTGCAGAATTTTTAAGATATGCTCCAGAGATTTGGCCTACTAATGGCGAAAGGTGGCTCGAGAGCCATTTAGACAACTGTTCAGTAGAACTTCCCACATTAGAAATAATAGGGCGCAAAGGTACTGATGGTTTATGCACCTTTGAAAACCCATATATATAAAAGGAAGATGAGGAAAATAAGATTTAAATCTTTGGAAAAGTTCGGGAGAGTCTTTAAGGATTCTTCCCAACTCCTTATTAAAAGAAGCCTGGGAGGTCTTTAGTGGACCATTGCTGACTTTGGAATAAACGGATTCATCGGCCAACATGACATTCATTTTAGCGATATAATCACACGTGTCCAAAATGACTACTTTATTTCCCTTATCAGACTTCACAAGCGTAAGGTTCGGGTTGTTTTTCAATCTGGAAAGGGCATCCAACAAAATCTTGGGAAACCTAGAGCCCATACCCAAAGAGTGAAAGATTTCATTTAAAAGCAATTCCTTCAGAGTAAATAATTTAAGATTAGAGGCTTTACAGTATTTGGCAAAGTACTCGAACGAGCTTAAAAAGCTAACCAAACAACTGGCATTCGCAGTAAAGGAAAATTTCAATCCGAACCCCAAGGCAGCTTTTTCCAGATCAGAAAGATGTACATTTGTAAGATTGACAACCGAGTCCAAATTCCTAAATTTAAACCATGGACTGTTCCTGAATAGTTTATCAAACTTCGAATCCTGGTCTCGTTTAACTGACACCAAAGAAAAAATTTTGCAAGAATGAACGTAATCTAAAATCTTCGTAAGTGTAAAATTGTTAAAATTAGGAAAAGGTTTAATCGCTCTCAAAAAAAGCCTCAAACGTGGTTCTATCCCTGTAAAAAGCTTGGTGTTTGGAAAACTTAACCTAGTCAATCTTATTAATTAAAATGTGTTCAGCCCAAGGCGGAAAAGGATCTGAACGGTCAACGTGAGTAGAACCAAAAGCCAAGGATTTAGGTAAAATCTTGTTATTTAGACAATTACTGTATATAAAAAGTCCAATTGCAATTTTGTTTTATGGCCTTTAATCACAGCATTTTTATAGGTGTAAAAAGACTCCCTCAAAACGTGAAAGACGTTAAAAAGGTTAAGAACAAATAGTCTAAGTTCAGCGGGTATCATTATATAAACATTAATTGCAATAACCACAACAATAAAAAATTACATTAACCCGCAAGGAAAAAATATAAAATTAATTATAAAACAGTGTTTAAAAAGGCTGGAGCACATCTTAAAAATTTTGCAGAGTTTGTTGACAAACTTCGAGGTACAGACCTATCGGGAAAGAAATTGGTGAGTTTTGACGTGGTGTCTTTGTTTACCAGAGTCCCTTTGGATCTAACCTTGCAGTTCCTGGAAGAGTGGCTTCATGATCATCCTGAGACCATTCCGTTTGATTATGGAATCATTTTGGAGCTTGTTAGACTTTGATCGAAACATACTGTAACTATTTTTCTTTTAACGGGTCATTTCTTAGACAGAGGACAGGTTTACCTATGGGCTCTTCGCTCTCTCCAATTTTAGCTAATATTTTTATAGAATTTTTTGAAGTTAATTTTTTGCCGGAATCTTTGGTGCCGGGGGTCAATTGGTTCCGTTACACTGATGATACGTGCATTATTTTGGAATCTCATGTGGATCTGGATGAGCTGGTGGGAGTTCTTAAGAGTTTTGTACCTTCAATACAGTTTACGTATGAAGTTGAAAATAGTCGATCTCTCGTTTTTGGATGTTCTTATTTTAAGAGATCCCAACCAAAGACCTTCTTTCAAAGTATTTAGAAAGCCTACGCATTCAGACAGCTACATTCATGCTTTTTCCAATCATTCTCTTTGTACTAAGAAAGGCGTCATTTCCGGTCTCTTTTTGAGAGCTTTCAGGATTTGTGACCCCATTTATCTTGACGATGAAGTTTTACATATTAAAAGTATATTTATATGTTTGGGTTATTCCAAATTGTTCATCGATAAAGCTTATTTCGCCGCTAGGAAATCTTTCTTTTCTCCCAAAACTGGGAACCGGGATAAAGATGTTTCATTCCTGAAAGTGCCCTTTGAGGTTAACAAAGGGCTTTCCTCCCTCTTGCCAAAGAAAGCAGATTAAGTTGGTCTCCGTTGTGTCAAATAAATTGCCTTCGTTCATTCGTCATCCTATTACTAAAGCCTCCAACAATTCTGGCGTAGTTTATGAAATCCCATGTGGAGGCTACCCTAAAAAATACATCGGGGAGACAATTCATTTTCAGAGAAGAATTCATTCCCACAAACCGACAAACGTGACCTGAGATCGGGTAATACTTATAGTAGCCTAGTTCAGCATAGGGAACAGCATAATCATATTTTTAACTTCCAGGATTCTAAACCTATCATAAAGGTCAGGGACCAGGAACAGATACAAATATACGAGGCATTTTATATTTTGGCAGAAAACACCATTTCCAATATTAAGTTGTCCCAGTATGGATAGCTTTATTTTTAACATTTTAAAATATTTTAGGGCAATTTCGGGTCTTGACCGGCTGCCAGATGTAGAGGATTGATTTTTATAGATTTCTCATCTCGAACGTTTGAAATCTGGGCAATAATTTGCCTTTGCCAACCGTCAAACGTACGACAGCTACCATCTCTCTGTCCATGTTTATTATGCCTTCACACAGTCATTTTAACCTTAGCTCTTCCGCAGGACGCAATTTTTATAACATTTTTAGATATTTTAATTAGTTTATGGCTTTGAAAAGGGCTTGGTTGTGACCAGCCGAAATTAATTAGCCTTTTTGAACACTTTTATAATTAATTTTATATTTTTTCCTTGCGGGTTGATATAATTTTATATTGTTGCGGTTATTATAATTAAAGTTTATATATACCGGGTGTCCGAGAATTATCTGTACAATTTTTGGCTGTTATTAAAAGTCAACCATGAAGTGTAGAAATTCCAGTGTTGTCCCATTTTACAGAGAAACTCATTAAGTTTTTTCTGATAACAAGTTTTGACAAGTTTTTTCTTTTTTGTACGCGGGTGACAGACATTGATGATTTAAAAACAAGAATCACAGCTGCTATTGAGCGAATTGATGTGGATATGCTGCAGCGTACATGGCAACATTTGGATTATCGATTGGATGTTTTGCGAATCACTGATGGTGCACATATCGAATGTTTGTAACAACTTTACTTTAATAAAAGAAACTTTTGAAAATACAGATTCTAAATAATCTTCTTTAAGAATTTTACGTGTGTTATCAAGAATTTTATTAAAAGATGAAATTGTACAGATAATTTTCGGACACACTGGAATTTCTAAAAAACTTGTCAAAACTTGGTATCAGAAAAAACTTGATGAGATTCTCTGTAAAATGGGACAACACTGGAATTTCTACACTTCATGGTTGACTTTTAATAACAGCCAAAACTTGTACAGATAATTCTTGGACACCCTGTATATATACAGTATATACAGGGCGTCCCAAAAAAATGTATACACACTTTAAATAATTATAAAGGCAGTGTTTATTGAAATACATTTCATTTTCAAAATGTAATAGAATCTACAGACATTATTTAATTGTTTTGTCAACGCCTGTTTTCAAACTGACGTCCGTTCTGGTCCAGGCACTGCTGATAACGCGAAGCAATGGAATCGCAAACATCACGAAACATTTCGTTTGGTATTTGTGTGCATTCTCGTTCAATGGCTGCTCTCAATTCAGCGACTGTTGCAGGTTTTATAGCGTAGACTTTGTCTTTTAAGTATCCCCATAAAAAAAAGTCTAGTGGTGTGAGGTCTGGTGAACGCGGAGGGTATTCTACGAAACCCCTTCGTCCAATCCACATCCACATCGTGCCAAGTACCACTCGCAATACTCCACTCTTCGGTCCGGATCATCTTCATTAATAGCATGGACTAATCTTGGAATGTAACTTTTCCATTGACAGCGCTTCAAAATGCGTTGGACAGACGATTCAGAAATTCCTACCTCACGACTCGCTTGCCGCACAGATTTTCTTGGACTTTGGTGATACGTTTCCAGTACTCTTTCTTGCTTTGTGGGGCTTGTCGATGTCCGTGGTCTTCCGGAACGCTTCTTGTGGACATTCTGAACAGTTCCATCGGCTTCAAACTTATCTCTAATTCGAGTGATGGTAAGTCGCGTTGGTGGATCTGTTTGAAACTCCCTCCTAAACTGTCTTTGCACTTCAACTGCGTTTTCACACTTCCAGTAGCATTTTAGAATGAATTTCCTTTGTTCAAAGCTTAGTCTGACTGCCATTATTAATTCTAATGGGTTTAACTTGGAAAGAAAGAAACATCAATTGAGCTATCAGCTGTTAAAGTGTGTATACATTTTTTTGGGACGCCCTGTATATATATATTTTCTTGAACACAGACCGTGCATGGAACAAGGAACTCTTCTGTGAAATTACATCCACTATAGTTTGAATAAGTAACCCGGTGCCCACGTTGGCCTTTCCATCATGAAAAAGAAAAAACAAAAAACAAAAAAACTATAATATTTGTCATTTTGTCATTACTTATTCGAACTATAGTGGATATAATTTCCCAGAAGAGTTCCTTGTTCCATGCACGGTCTGTCTTTAATATATCAGTTTCTCAGGGGACCATTCTGAGTTTGTATATATTAAACGGACGTGTTATGTGTCTTGAAAAGTGGAAGCTCTGATTAAGGACCATACAGAGAGGGAAGAGGAAAAGGTGGTAGAAGCAATAAACGAAAATCCAAAATACTTCTATAGCTATGCAAAGAGGAAAACAAAAACGCGCCGCTCTTGGGCCCTTAAGGACGGGAAATAATGAACTATCCGACGATCCAAAAGAAATATCTGATACATTGAGAGCTCAATATGAATCAGTTTTCAGTACCCCAAAAAGTGACAAAGCGATACCTGACATAAATGCATTCTTTGAAGAGGAATTGCAAGGAGAGTATATACCAGACTTTGATTTTTCACCAGAAGATGTAGCGAGAGCTATAGGACAAATGAAACCACATTCAACTGCAGGTCCGGACAATTGGAAGGCATTATTGATTAAAAACTGTAAAAATGAAATAGCTACACCTTTATACTGGATATGGAGAAGATCCCCAGACACTGGGGAAATACCGAGCATCTTGAAAAGAGCAAACATTGTCCCTATATATAAAGGAGGGGACAGATCTCAAGCAAAGAACTATAGACCAGTGTCATTGACGTCCCACCTCACCAAAGTATTTGAAAGAATAGTTAGAGAAAAAATTTATGATTTCCTGGAGACACTGGAAAGATTCAACGAAAATCAGCATGGATTACGATCAGGTAGATCATGCCTATCACAACTAATAGAACACTACAACAATATCCTAGATGCATTGGAAGGCAATGACAACTACGATGTTATATACACAGATTTTGCTAAAGCTTTCGATAAATGTGACCATGGTATAATAGCACATAAAATTAAATATATGGGAATAACAGGCAAAGTGGGAAAATGGATCTACAACTTCCTTAGAGATCGTCTGCAGGTCGTCAAAATTCAAGGTATATCATCATCAGAATCGGAAGTACGCAGCTCAGTACCACAAGGGACAGTACTGGCCCACTCCCGTTCATTATCATGCTAACAGACATAGACAGCGGAGTAAACAGCAACAGTATAGTAAAATCCTTTGCGGACGATACAAAGATCAGCAGAAAAATCAGCGATGTACATGACGTGGAGGCCTTGCAGAGGGACACGAACAAAATATACAAATGGTCAGAAGACAACAACATGTCATTCAACGCCGAGAAATTTCAGCTCTTGAGATATGGTAGAAAAGAAGAACTTAGACTGCATATTATGCTCCAGATAGACAGGAAATTCAAAGAAGCACGAAAGCGATTGATCTCGAGATAATAATGACAGATGATGCGAAATTCGAAACACAAAATCAGATAGCGATAAATAAAGCAAAAAGAGTCGCCGGACAGGTACTAAGAACGTTCAAGAGAAGAGACAGGACAGTAATGATTCCCCTGCTAAAAACACTGCTCATACCAAAACCTGAATACTGCTCAGTTTTGACGTCCCCATATAAAAAGAAAGAAACTAATAAACTAGAAGAAACGCACAGGCATTTCACAGCCAAGATTGATGGCTGCAAAGAACTCAACTACTGGGAAAGACTAAGTAAACTAAATCTGTACTCACTGGAAAGAAGAAGAGAGAGGTACATCATAATCTACATATGGAAAATGATCGAAAAACTGGTACCAAACCTAAAACTAAACCCAATTACCATTCAAACAACACTGGAAAATAGGAAAGGCAGAATGTGTGTTCCCAAATTAAAGGCCCGACAAGGGACCTCCTCAACCCTGAAGGAAAATAGCTTGGTTGTCAGGGGGCCAAGACTTTTCAACCAGCTTCCTAAGGACCTCAGAAACGTAACGGGGGTCAAAGTTGAAGTCTTCAAGAAAAGACTGGATGCCTGGCTCAGGACAGTACCAGATGAGCCGGGCGTGCCTGGCTATGTACGGTGGAGAGCGCAAGAAAGCAACTCGCTCCTCCACCAGGACAGACCTAGAGGCGGGGCCACCAACTTGACCTCCGTGTGAAGAGAGACCAACGCACGAAACAACATAAGGTTCATAAGGTAAGGTGTATATATATATGAAAATTATTTCACGAAAGTAACACGTGAAAAATATTTATGATGAATAAAACCACGAAGGAAAGGAAACACAAAATCTGTACATCAGTGTTCCTGAGGATGTCATTAGACGAAAGCGCTTGAGCACCTTTTTGTGTTTCCTTTCCTTCGTGGTTTTATTCATCATATATATATATATATATATATATATATATATATTATATATATTATATATTATTATTCTATGTGGCGTCGGCCGCCGAGGTCATATATACTAGGGGCACTCAATATATTTTGCCTCACCCTTTTTACTTTGCTAAATCATAGGCCATGGGACTGAAATGTCTTTTGGGCCGTAAGTTTTAACTTTCTGCGCTTCACATATCCAGATTATTCTAATTTGAACCTCCCCTCCTTGTATAAAACCGCTTTTAAACGCCCTTGTATAAAACCGATGGTTAACGCAGTTTCGAAAATGGCGTCTGACAGTGATGTGCGTCGTAAACAGAAAACTGTTGTCGAGTTCTTAACCGCAGAGAAGGAAACAGTTGGAAATATTCACAAACGTCTACAAAACGTTTACGGAGATGCTGTTATTGATAGAAGCACAGTTCGACGCTGGTCTAAACGTGTGAGATCATCGGAGAGAGGAAGAGCCAGCTTCGATGATGAGCCACGCAGCGATCGCCCGGCATCGGCTGTGACATCTCACACTGTGCAACGTGCTAACAGCATCATTCGATCAAATCGGCGCGTCACATATAAGGAGCTATCACTGGAGCTAGGAAATAGTGAAGGAAGTGTGAATAAGATAATTCAGCAACTGGGATACTCAAAAGTGTGTTCACGGTTTGTTCCTCGCTAACTGACTGTAGATCACAAAGCCCAAAGAAAAGAAATTGCTTCTGAGTCGTTGGTTCGATACGAGACAGAAGGGGATGACTTCCTTTCACGAATTGTGACTGGAGATGAGACTTGGGTACACCACTTTGAACCTGAAACAAAACGCCAATCCTTGGAGTGGCATCACGCAGACTTCCCACGCAAGAAAAAGTTCAAAATGGCTCCCTTTGCAGGAAAAGTTATAGCCACCACTTCTGGGACATGAGAGGGGGTGATCCTGGTGGACATTAAGAAGAAAGGACAAACAATAAACTCAGAGGCATATATTGCTACCCTACAGCGACTCCAGAGACGTATAAAGCGAGTTCGACCTGAGAGAAAACTGGAAGACGTCCTTCTGTTGCAGGATAACGCAAGACCACACAACAGTTTGCAAACAAGAGAGGCCATCACAAAAATGCGCTTGACTGTGTTACCCCACCCCCCCATACAACCCGGATCTGGCACCTTCAGACTTCCATTTGTTTGGGCCAATGAAGGATGCTATTCGTGGAAGAAAGTTTCAGAGTGACGATGAGGTTGTTGAGGAGGCTAAGAGGTGGCTCCAGCGGAACCCAGCGGATTTTTACCAGCAAGGAATAAAGGCCCTTGTTTTGAGGTGGAGGAAAGCCGTAGAAAAGGATGGAGACTATGTGGAAAAATAAACACTTGTAAAAAAAGTATGTAACTACTTGTGTACAAAATTTCTGGAACTTACAAGGAAACTTGGAAAGAAAAAAAAAGTGGAGCAAAATATATTGAGGGGCCCTCGTATATATATCGAAACCTACGGTAAAATTATTGACTGCCCGGTTAGGTCAATTGTACACCCTTGACGAGTGGTTAGGTTAAGTCGTGATATATTCGTTAAAACTAAGGAAAATATCACGACTTAACCTAACCAATTGTCAAGGGCGTACAATTAACCTAACCGGGCACTCAATTAACCAAAGCTGGGCACAAACCGTTAATCCGTTAATCGTTAATTAACGAAGTTAACTTTTTCGTTAACGATTTAACTTTTAAGTTAACTTTGAAAATCATTATCGGACTACTTAACTTCCGTTACATTTAACTTCCGTTAACTCAAGTCCGTTAACCCAAAAATTCATAAATAAACGTTTAAAAGTTTCTATTATTTTCAGTGCTGAGCAGGTGCGCAATTAATCCGCCACTGTTAATAGTGATGAACGAATTTCCATTTCCGCAGTGCAAAATCAGGCGATATATTTGTTTCCGTCGCCACAATTTGTGTCTTACCAAATATGGTAGTTATTTATGGCATTGGTTTGAGCAAAACATGGTCGACTGTAAAATCAGGCGGAAAGATTTGCCATTTGAGTTGAATGTTTCAACTTCTTTCAAGAAATATCACGAGCATTTTAAGGCACTTTCAATAATATATATGTAACAATTACAACAAATAACTACATTCGTTTCATTTGCAGTCTGTCTCTTGCGCAACATGTTTGTGCTAGTGAATATTTAAAAATAATCGTTGTCAAGTAAGTCATGTATATTTATAATATGTCTGTGAGTACCTTATTAGTAGTCTCCTTGATACATTTCAAGAACCATAAAACTGATCAGGTAAGATTTCAATTCTCATGTCACTTTGATGACATAAATTAAGTCAATTGATGTCTTACAATGGGAGCGTTTTCACCTTAACCCTTTATGTCCTGGCGGTACTTCTAGGTACCACATCTTTAAAATCTCCATAATTATTTTTCTACCCGGTTGATCCTGCCGGTACTTTCAAGTCCCAATGTGAATTAGTTTCTTTATGAGATAATAGATAGCGTTGAGAAGTAAATATCCAAGGGCCTCGTCTACTGCAGCGCCTTGGTCGACGCACTTTTGGCAGGCATCGACAAAAGGTTTGGGCCCCTCCTGGAGGATGACGAATGCCAGCTGGCTGCTGCCTTCCATCCCAGGTTTCGCCTCATCTGGTTGGACAAGTATGACAACACCAAGGTCGCCAGGGTGAGGGAAAGCATGGACGGTACAGTCGAGGAGGCCATGAAGCAGCAGTCCAAAGAAGTGGGCAGCAACAGTGGAGGCAGCAACAACGAGGAGGAGGAGGAGGATGACTTCTTCAGTGCTGTCATCCAGACAAAAGAGAGCAGCAGAAGCCACAGGTCACTCAAGGGCAAGGCCCAGAACTTGGTCAAGACCTGGCTGGAGACCAACTCCAAGGACTTGCTGACAGATGCTGCCTTCTTGGGTGAGCAAGTGTTGGTGGACTTGTTCATCAAGTTCAACACAGCCATCCCCTCCAGTGCTGCAGTGGAGCGTTTGTTCTCTATGGGCAAGGACATCCTGAGGGCCAAGAGATCATCCCAGTCTGATGAAAACTTTGATATGCTAATTTTCATGAAGGGCAACATGCATCTCATAGACAAAATGGAGAACGAGAAGAGGGAAAATTAAATTTTATATATATATTGTGTTTTTCATTTTTTTTATAATAAAAGTTAACGTTAACGGTTTATCGGTAACTTCCGTTACATGTTTAACGAATTAACGGATTAACGGTTAACGAAGTTAACTTTTTGGTTAACGGATTAGCGGTTAACGAAGTTAACTTTTTGGTTAACGGTGCCCACCACTGCAATTAACTTACCCGGGCATTCAATTAATCTAATCGGGCATTCAGTTAACCTAACCGGGTTAACTGACTCTGTACTCATTCGTCAGCCAGACTCTGTATTCATTCGTCAGCCAGACTCTGTATTCATTCGTCAGCCAGACTCTGTATCATTCGTCAGCTAGACTCTGTATTGATTCGTCAGCCAGACTCTGTACTGAACGGACGCATTTCCTGAGCTCTCTGATATTACATCTAACTTCTGCATATTGCTGAGAATTTTACTTTTGGACAGTTTTGTATTTTATATACTTGCGTTTATATTCACATTGTTATAGTTAAGTACTTGAATAATTGAATAATATGAATAATAGTATTGAATATTAGTATTTTTTAGCGATTTAGAAGTTTTCATAGCGTGCCGGCTTAATTTAACTTAAACTTGTGACGGTTATAAACTAATTTTTAACTGCGCGATGCCGTCGCAGAAAGTGTCGTACGTGAGGTGTAGGGTAAACCGGTGGTATTCGGAATTTAAAGATTATAACGGCGGTCCTATGGCGATTACCGAGAGATCAGTTTGTTTCTTTTGCGAGTTAATGGAGGAAATAGTTGACATGAAACGCAGTGTACGTGAGGTAACGGAAAGACTTGCAACGCTTGATGAAGGCAGGGGTTAGTAATTTGAAGGGTGAGGTGCGTAACCTAGTTTCTAGTTTAGGTAGCTTATTGGGAAGGTTGGATAGAGTTGAGGAAGGGTTAAGGTTGGTCTGAGATTAGTAGATGGGGAGGGATTTAGAGAAGTTAAGGGTGGAGCTAGGCCGCGTACGTTAGGTGATAGGAATCCCCCCGCTATCGAGGTTTCGAATCCTTTCGCCGCCCATTTGGAAAGGGACGTGAATGAGGGTGGGAACTATTTTAATTGGCGACACTTTAGTGCCCAACATGGACAAAGAGTTCGTTGAACGGCATCCAACCAAGAGGAGGAGAGTCTGTCTCCCAGGGGCCAGGGTTGACAGAGTTAGAGACGAGGTGGACAGGATTGACGTTGTCTCCCGTCACTCGATGTTGACGATGATGGTAGGCGGGCAACGACTCGTATAGGCCCGATACGAGAGTGCCTGACCTTTTGGAGAGATATAGGTCTTTAGTTTTAGCTATTACCCCTAGGCACGGTTTGGGTCTTAGGATTACGTCTAAAACAATATTTTTGTATAATAAATTAGATTTGTGCTGAGGAAAATGTACCCTTCGTAAAGCTGTGGTCAGAATTCAGTGATCCTAGCCTTTTTATAAAAGATGGGGGTGCATTTTAATGAAATAGGTAATGCTAGGCTAGGTAGGTTAATTGACGAAAACGTACGAAAGCTGTATAGGTCGAAGCCTTCTTTAAACGTTGTGGGTCCGGGGAACCCGGGCCCGACGTGAAAAATAGTTTAAAACGCCGGCCCGTGGTAAAAAATAACTTAAAGATCTTTTATTGTAACGCGCGTTGTATTAGAAATAAATTAAACGAATTTAAGGCGATAATTTATTCCGGCAACTACGATATAGTTGCTATCACTGAAACGTGGTTAAATACAGTAACTCGGGACTTGTTGGAGGAACTTGATATAGCGGGTTTTAAACTCTTTACTAATGATAGGTTATATAGGTTTGGTGGCGGCGTTTTGCTGTACATTCGTAATTCCCTTAGGGCTATCGAGGTAAGATTTTCCGGCAGCAATTAATGCGATATGCGTTGAAGTTAGGGCGCGTAGTATTAGTTTTAATTTTGTTGTTGTTTATAGACCTCCTGTTCAACCCCTCGATACCGATACTAGATTTTACGTACGTCTTGATAACTTTATTGACAATCGGAATAGTATAATTGTCGGAGACTTTAACTGCCCTAATGTTAATTACGAGACTTTTACTGGTAATGAGGAGGGTTTGAGATTGAGTTCATGGAGGATAATTTTTTACGACAGATGGTTACGGAACCAACGCGCGGTGACAATATTTTAGATTTGGTGATGACAAACGGCGAAAATATAGTCGATAGTTTAGAAGTAGGAGAGAGTTTAGGATGTAGTGATCATCAAATTCTTAGGTTTGTTATCGATAGAAAACACTAAGGATTGTAACGTAATAGAAGTCCTTGATTTTCGTAGGGCTAATTTTGATAGTTTTGCGGATATGATGAGAGTAGTGGACTGGGATAACTTATTTATGGGTAATGACTAATGACACAAATTTGCATTGGGAGGCGTTTAAAGAAAGTTTTATGAATATTGAAAGGCAGTTTATTTCTCGTAGGCCCAAGCGCGCTAGAAATCATGGTAGGCCCAAGTGGTGGACTAGGGAAATAGGCGAGTTCATAAACGAGCGTATCAGAGCGTATAGACTTAATAAGCGCAGTGGCACGGTAGCTAACTTTAATAGATATCTACAGAAGGTAAGGCTAACAAAGACCCTAAGATCCACTCTAAGGCTAGCCCGAGAGAAAGAAAAGAGTAGGGGGTTAAGAGAAGAGAAGAGAATAAGGTGTTAAGTAAGGAGCAACACCTATCATTCGTGGGTTAACATTCATTCAGAAAAAGAGGAAAAAAGTCTCACCATCATCATCCGCCGGCCACTGCCGACAAGTCAGAAAAATAGTCGGAGAAAATAGGAGGGGTGAAAGATGAAAAGAAGTAAAATAAGAACGCTTACAAACCATGCAAACACAGTCTTAACTCACTGTCATACCATGCAAACTACAACATGCAAGTAGAGTTACAGACATGCAAAGTAAGATAGGAAAAAAAAAAAAAAAAAGTAGGTACAGTTAAACAAAAAGTGGGTTAGTTTACGCTACGAGCTACATATACGTTCGTGTTAGTCTAATTTTTTTTTTTTTTTTATTGTTGGCATCACACGCTGGCATGTCACAAGCTGGCATCCATCGTCAACAGACTCATCCTCGAGCACCACCACCAGAGCTCCTGTTGTTAACTTTCTTTTTTAATTTTAAACAACGTTAATACTTTTAAAATGTCTGTCAAGACGGTTCTTAAACATATTAACGCTGGTAGAATGAACGACTGACGCGGGAAGATTATTCCATTTATCAATTACTTTAAACGTAAAGAAGTTTTTAGCGATATTACTAATGAAACGTCTGCCACGCAACTTAAATCCGTTATTGCGAGTATTACTATTATCGAAAGTGAACAATTTATCAAAATTTACGTTATCGATGTTATTAACGATTTTGAAAACTTCAATAAGCTCCCCCCTTAATCTCCTAGTTTCGAGTGAATACAAGTCTAACTCTTTAATCCTATCTTCATAAGGCTTATTGCGCAATGACGGAATAAGTTTCGTGGCACGACGCTGAACCCTTTCTAACCTATCAATATTCTCACGCAAGTACGGGCACCAAAACTGAACGGCATATTCTAAATGAGGCCTGACTAAGGACTTGTAGAGGGGCAATATAATATCCTTCGATTTAAATTCGAAATTACGCGCTATGAAGCCTAACATCCTATTAGCTTTTGCGCAAGACTCCAGGCACTGGTTCCTAACCTTTAAATCTTTAGTTACGCGTACGCCTAAATCTACTTCCTCGTCAACGCTCGCTAACTCCCTATCATCCATCGTGTACGCGTAATTATTGTTGCGAGAACCTATATGCAAAACTTTACATTTATCTACGTTAAATTGCATCTGCCACTTATCCGTCCACTCCATAATCCTATCTACATCGTCTTGGATCCTATTTCTATCGTCCTCGTTAACAACCTTACCGCCTATTTTAGTATCGTCCGCGAACTTTGACACGTTACTAGTCAATTCTACATCTATGTCGTTAATGTAAATTACGAATAACAATGGGCCTAACACTGAACCCTGTGGGACACCGCTACCTACATCTAACCACCCCGATTCACTACCATTAACTACGACCCTCTGCCTCCTAGCACGAAGCCATTCTTCTAACCAGTTAACTACCTGACCGCGTATACCGTGCGCTTTGACCTTCGCAATTAGTCTCCTATGCGGAACTGTATCGAACGCCTTTTTAAAATCTAATTAAATAACGTCAGCTGCCCTATGCCTATCGTATTCGCGCACTATTTCGTTATAAAATTCTAACAAATTAGTTAAACAAGACCTATGGCGTCGAAACCCGTGCTGACTACTATTAATCAAACCCCTACTTTCTAAGTGATCGATAATACGATCCCTAACTACGGATTCCAAAAGTTTACCGACAATTGACGTTAAGCTAATGGGCCTATAATTGCTAGCTACCGCGCGGTCGCCTTTTTTAAAAATAGGCGTGACGTTAGCTAATTTAAAGTCTTCAGGAATAATCCCCGTTTCGAGTGACTGATTAAAAATCTTCGCTAAGGGGCCTACGATAACGTCTTTCAAATCTTTCAAATGTCTAGGATAAAAAGCGTCAGGGCCTGGAGCCTTGCTAACTTTTAGCCTATCGATATAATGCGCAATCTCAGCCTCGTAAACAGTTATTTCATCTAAAATAGTCTCGCTACTAAATGGAACGATATCGTCAACGTCGGGGACATTATTTACGTCCTCTACGGTAAAAACTGTCGCAAAAAAGTTATTGAAAATACCCGCCATCGCCTGAGCGTCAGAAGCCAAAGCGCCATTTACATCCACTAGAGGGCCTATGTTATCCTTTACCGGCTTACGATTATTTACGTATTCAAAAAACTTTTTTGGATTATGTTTACTATCCGCAGCTATAACTATCTCTAAATTACGCTTGGCATTCCTAACTGATCTTTTAACCTGACGTCTAAGCTCGATATATCTATTAAAGTTAGCTACCTGGCCATTGCGCTTGTTAAGTCTATACTCTCTATTACGCTCGTTTATGAACTCGCCTACTTCCCTAGTCCACCACTTCGGCCTACAACGATTTCTAACGCGCTTGGGCCTACGAGGAATAAACTCCCTTTCAATATTCCTAAAACTTTCTTTAAACGCCACCCAACGCAAATTTGTGTCATTACCCATAAATAAGTTATCCCAGTCCACTACTCTCATCCTATCAGCAAAACTATCAAAATTAGCCCTACGAAAACCAGGGACTTCTATTACGTTACTATCCTGGGTGTTTTCTATCAATAACTTAAACCTAAGAATTTGATGATCGCTACATCCTAAACTCTCGCCTACTTCTAAACCTTCGACTATATTCTCGCCGTTCGTCATCACCAAATCTAAGATATTATCACCGCGCGTTGGTTCGGTAACTATCTGTCGTAAAAAGTTATCGTCCATAAGCTCAACCAGTCTCAAACCCTCTTCATTACCCGTAAAATTCTCGTAATTAACATTAGGGCAGTTAAAGTCTCCGACAATTATACTATTCCGATTGTCAATAAAATTACCAAGAAGTGAGTAAAATCTAGTATCTATATCGAGGGGTTGAACGGGAGGTCTATAAACAACGACAAAATTAAAACTAATACTACGCGCCCTAACTTCAACACAGATCGCATTAATTGCTGCCGGAAAATCTAACTTAACCTCGATAGCCCTAAGGGAATTACGAATGTACAGCAAAACGCCGCCTCCAAATCTATGTAACCTATCATTAGTAAAGATTTTAAAACCCGGTATATCAAGTTCCCCCAACAAGTCCCGAGTCACGGTATTTAACCAAGTTTCAGTGATAGCAACTATATCATAGTTGCCGGAATAAATTACCGCCTTAAATTCATTTAATTTATTTCTAATACTACGCGCGTTGCAATAAAAGACGTTTAAGTTATTTTTTACCACGGGCCCGTGTTTTAAACTATTTATCACGTCGGGCCCGCGTTTCCCGGACCCACAACGTTTAAAGAAGGCTTCGACCTATACAGCTTTCGAACGTTTTCGTCTATTAACCTACCTAGCCTAGCATTACCTATTTCATTAAAATGCACCCCCATCTTTGATAAAAAGGCTAGGATCATTGAATTCGGACCACAGCTTTACGAAGGGTACACTTTCCTCAGCACAAATCTCTTCTAATTTGTTATTCAAAAATATTGTTTTAGACGTAATTCTAAGACCCAAACCGTGCCTAGGGGTAATACCTAGAACTAAAGACCTATCTGACCTCGCCTTCAGGGACCTAATTAACCCCCTATATCTCTCCAAAATGTCAAGCACTCTCGTATCGGGCCTATACGAGTCGTTGCCTCCTACCATCGTCACCAACATTGAGTGACGGGAAGCAACGTCAACCCTATCCACTTCGTCTCTAACTCTGTCAACCCTGGCCCCCGGGAGACAGACCCTTCTCCTATTGGTTGGATTCCGTTTAACGAACTCTTTGTCCATGTGGCGCACTAAAGAGTCCCCAATTAAAATAGTTTCCCCCTCATTCACGTCCCTTTCCAAATGGGCGAAAGGGTTCGAAACCTCGATAGGCGGGGAATTCCTATCACCTAATGTACGCGGCCTAGCTCCACCCTTAACCTCTCTAAATCCCTCGCTATCTACTACTCTCGGACTAACCTTAACCTCTCCCTCGACTCTCTCTAACCTTCCCGACAAGCTACCTAAACTAGAAACTAAGTTACGCACCTCACCCTTCAAATTACTAACGTCTTCAACGTTAGTATTGGTTCGGCTTCCGTCAACCGTAGCCCTAACCCTGCCCTCATCA
This sequence comes from Bathynomus jamesi, assembly GCA_023014485.1. Lineage (NCBI taxonomy): Eukaryota > Metazoa > Arthropoda > Malacostraca > Isopoda > Cirolanidae > Bathynomus > Bathynomus jamesi. The sequence continues at coordinate 519,591 of JAJOZX010000586.1, read as the reverse complement.
AGCGTTGCAAGTCTATCCGCTACCTCACGTACACTGCGTTTTATGTCAACTAATTCCTCCATGAACTCGCAAAAGAAACAAACTGATCTATCGGTAATCGCCATTGGACCGCCGTTATAATCCTTAAATTCCGAATAGCGCCGGTTAACCCTACACCTAACACACGACGCTTTCTGCGACGGCATCGCTGAGTTAAAAATTTAAACCGTCACAGGTATAAGTTAAATTAAGCCGGCACGCTATGTAAACTTCTAAATCGCTAAAAACCACTAAATCAATTACTTAACTATAACAACGTAAATTTAAACGCAAGTATATAAAATTCAAAACTATCCAAAAGTAAAATTCTCAGCAATATATAAAAGTAGATGCAAAATCAGAGAGCTCAGGAAATGCGTCCGTTCAGTACAGAGTCTGGCTGACGAATGATATATCGAGCTTAGACGTCAGGTTAAAAGATCAGTTAGGAATGCCAAGCGTAATTTAGATACTTATAGCTGCGGATAGTAAATATAATCCAAAAAAGTTTTTTGAATACGTAAATAATCGTAAGCCGGTAAAAGATAACATAGGCCCTCTAGTGGATGTTAATGGCGCTTTGGCTTCTGACGCTCAGGCGATGGCGGGTATTTTCAATGACTTTTCTGCGACAGTTTTTACCGTAGAAGACGTAAATAATGTCCCCGACGTGGACGATATCGTTCCATTTAGTAGCGAGACTATTTTGGATGAAATAAATGTTTATGAGGGTGAGATTGCGCATTATATCGATAGGCTAAAAGTTACCAAGGCTCCAGGCCCTGACGCTTTTTATCCCAGACATTTGAAAGATTTGAAAGACGTTATCGTATGCCCCTTAACGAAGATTTTTAATCAGTCACTCGAAACGGGGATTATTCCTGAAGACATCAAATTAGCTAACGTCACGCCCATTTTTAAAAAAGGCGACCGCACGGTACCTAGTAATTATAGGCCCATTAGCTTAACGTCAATTGTAGGTAAACTTTTGGAATCCGTAGTTAGGGATCGTATCATCGATCACTTAGAAAGTAAAGATTTGATTAATAGTAGTCAACATGGGTTTCGACGCCATAGATCTTGTTTAACTAATTTGTTAGAATTTTATAACGAAATAGTGCGCGAATACGATAGGCATAGAGCGGCTGACGTTATTTATTTAGATTTTAAAAAGGCGTTCGATACAGTTCCGCATAGAAGATTAATTGCGAAAGTTAAAGCGTACGGTATACGCGGTCAGGTAGCTAACTGGTTAGAGGAATGGCTTCGTACTAGGAGACAGAGGGTCGTTGTTAATGGTAGTGAATCGGGGTGGTTGGATGTAGGTAGCGGTGTCGCACAGGCTTCAGTGTTAGGCCCATTGCTATTCATAATTTACATTAACGACAAAGATGTAGGATTGACTAGGAACGTGTCAAAATTCGCGGACGATACTGAAATAGGCGGTAAGGTTGTTAACGAGGACGATAAAAATAGGCTCCAAGACGATGTAAATAGGATTATGAAGTGGACGGATAAGTAGCAGATGCAATTTAACGTAGACAAATGTAAAGTTTTGCATGTAGGTTCTCGTAACAATAATTACACGTACACGATGGATGATAGAGAGTTAGCGAGCGTTGACGAGGAAGTAGATTTAGGCGTACGCGTATCTAAGGATTTAAAAGTTAGGAACCAGTGCCTGAAGTCTTGCGCAAAAGCTAATAGGATGTTAGGCTTCATAGCGCGTAATTTCGAATTTAAATCGAAGGATATTATATTGCCCTTTACAAGTCCCTAGTCAGGCCTCATTTAGAATATGCCGTTCAGTTTTGGTGCCCGTATATGCGTGAGGATATTGATAGGTTAGAAAGGGTTCAGCGTCGTGCCACGAAACTAATTCGGTCATTGCGCAACAAGCCTTATGAAAATAGGATTAGAGAGTTAGGAGATTAAGGGGCGACGTTATTGAAGTTTTCAAAATCGTTAATAACATCGATAACATAAATTTTGACAAACTGTTCACTTTCGATAATTGCAATACTCGTAATAACGGATTTAAGTTGCGTGGCAGACGTTTCATTATTAATATCGCTAAAAACTTCTTTACGTTTAAAGTAATTGATAAATGGAATAATCTTCCCGCGCCCGTCGTGAACTCTACCAGCGTTAATATGTTTAAGAACCGTTTAGATAGGCATTTTAAAAATATTAACGTTGTTTAAAATAAAAAAAAACAATTGGCAACAGGAGCTCTGGTGGTGGTGGTCGAGGATGAGTCGGTTGACGATAATGCCAGCTTGTGACATGCCAGCGTGTGATATGCCACCAAAAAAATAAAAAATTAATAAAAAAAAAAAAAATTAGGCAAACACGAACGTAGATCTAGCTCGTAGCGTAAACTAACCCACTTTTTGTTTAACTTTACCTCTTTTTTCTTTTTCTTATCCTCTCCTTACTTGCATGTCTGTAGTTTGCATGGTATGACAGTGAGTTAAGACTGTTTGCATGGTTTGTAATCATTCTTATTTTACTTCTTTTCATCTTTCACCCCTTTGCTATTCTCTTCGACTATTTTTCCGACTTGTCGGCAGTCGCCGGCGGATGATGGTGCGTCTTTTTTCTCTTTCTGAATGAATGTTAACCCACGAGTGATAGGTGTTGCTACTTACTTAACCCCTTTTTCTCTTCTGTTAACCCCCTACTCTTTCCTTTCTCTCGCGCTAACCTTAGAGTGGATCTTAGGGTCTTTGTTAGCCTTAGATTCTATGTATATATATATATATATATATATATATATATATATATATCGAAATCTATGGTGAAATTATTGAATGCCCGGTTTGGTCAACTGTACGCCCTTGACGATTGGTTAGGTTAATTCGTGATATTTTCGTTAGTTTTAACGAAAATATCACAACTTAACCTAACCCATCTTCAATGGCGTACAATTAACCTAACCTAACCGAGCATTCATTTGACTTAACCTGGCATTCAATTCACCTAACCGGGCATTCAGTTAATCTAATCGGGCATTCAGTTGACCTAATATATCTCGGATGGGCGAAAAAAAAAGGGAGACCTCGAACTTTGGCTGTAAAATCCAAAGTTATGGTCAGAGTTCAATATTTTTTTCACACCCACAATTAAGTAAATTTCCTCTACGGTGAACGGATTATAAAGAAAACTAATGAAAATTACGGATTTAGTGAACATTTCTTTATGCCACTGGAAATTCTCCATTCACACTACTACTGCATTGTCGGGTCGGCAAAAACAAAAAGGGAGACCTTTTAAATCCTTCATATCTCGGCAAATACAGTACATAGAACCATGAAATTTTATTATGTTAGTACTAGGTAATTTTAGGTTTGTATGCCATATTAAAGCATTTTAGCTGAGAAATTGGATTTATGGCGAATGTTCCAGAAAAATCTTGCGATAATTAGTGATTTTAATTAACGTCAGCCAACTGCAGGAGGTTTGGACAAGCTTCTCAAGAAAATCGATAAAACATGAGATGCTAAAAGATGGCATACAAACCATAAAATTGCCATAATATTTACTTGACCAAAGTCGATTTGGAATAAGGTCGACTTGGATAATAAGTCGACATTATATGAAATTTAATTTAATTCATGTAAGCTATTGATTGCAATAAATTCTAAAATAAAGCTATTTTAACGTGATAAGGTATACAATATATATATATATATATATATATATATATATAGGGTGATCCATAAATGTTTCATAAATCGCAGTGTGTATTCTTGAGACAAAAAGTAAAGAAAGAAGACTATATAAACATAGGTCGAGAAACTCGTAGGTTTCGAGCTATAGCACGTGACAGAAAAATGAAACTCCTAAAGATTTTTATAACCCTTTTCAAGGGACGGCATTTTAACACACTCAACATGCATACTTGGGCAGAGGAAAATCCTCATGGAACAACTAGTAGAGCGCATCAGGAACGATTTGCAACCAACGTGTTGGGTGGCATTATTGGAAATCATCTTATCGGCCCATATCTGCTACCGCAGCGACTGACTGGAGACTTGTATAGGCATTTCCTTGAGCAGACTTTGCCAGTGCTACCTGAAGATGTGCCTGTCAGAACTCCACTATAATGTCGTTCATGCATGATGGTGCACCAGCTCATTTCACCCGTTTAACGAAGGAATATATCAATGCCGTGCATCCTGACAGGTGGATAGGGCGCGGTGGTCCTCTTCCCTGGCCACCTCGGTTACCAAATTTAAATCCTCTTGATTACTTGTGGGGTCATTTAGTATATGTTATAGAAGTCTGAGCACGTGATTAATTGTGCAAACAAGTCGAGACAATTGCGAAACGATTCGCAATGCTCCAGGAATTTTTAAATGTGCCGGACAATCACTGGTGTAGCGCGCTGAGGCATGCATTCACGAAGTAGGAACGAATTTCGAACATTTACTTCAATAAAGCAAATGTATTACACTGTGTATTTGCATAAAATGTAAAAAATCTTTTGGAGTTTAATTTTTCGGTTGTGTGCCATAGCTCGAAACCTACAGGTTTCCGAACCTATGCTTATATGGTCCTTTTCTTTACTTTTCTCTCAAGAATACACTGCGATTTATGAAACACATTTAGACATCACCCTGTGTGTGTATATATATATATACACAGTATATATATATATATATATATATATATATGTATACTGTAGTATTCCTTATTTGTTAGCTATCTATTTAGAGACTTGCGTTCCCTTAATTTAATCCATAATTAAGATCGGTTTTAAATTAAGGTTGGAGAAATATGATTCTAAATATTTTGTCCATTTCTGAGAATTTCAATGAAAATGTCGAATGTAAATACTACGCAAAAGGGAACTGCAAATATCGGGTTGGGCAATGCATCTATTCACATTCCACATTATGCAACACACAGTACACAAGTGGATATTGCAAATTTGATAAGAAGTGCAAGTTCCACCATCTTACGGTCTGCAACACCTATGCAAAATATGGGAGGTGCAAATACGGACGAAAATGCCGTTACCACCACCCTCAAAGGAACGCAACGGGTGAACAGGAAAAACGAACATCAAAGAAGGGTACCAATGTTTTAGACGTAGCCAGCACAATTCAGCTGCTAAATGCTATCCAACAAATACAAAGTCAGCTGACAAATATAGGAATCCGAGAGCCGGACAGAAGGCACGCACAAAGGCACTTCATGCGTCATCGGGATAACAGGTACCGACAAAGAGTCCCAGGTACCGACAAAGATAAAAAGAGGTAAATTCTCGGAGGACCACAAGGCAACGAAACCGGCACTCCCACTGGAAAACAAATCGGAACCACCTGTATGCGAAAACGAAAGAGAAAACATAAAAATAATCTTAGCCAACATTCAGGGCCTTAAATCAAACCATTCCCCGAACAAAGTTTTATACCTGAAAGGACTCATGCAAGAAACCGGAGCAGACTTTGCATGCCTCACGGAAACTCATCTAAAGGACTGCCAGGCGAACTGTAAAAATTGTGAGTCCTGTATTGACAAAAAAGAAATACAAATTGACAACTATAACATCCTCCGAACCGACAGAACAGTGAAACGTAAAGGAGGATGTGCTATTTACACACGCGAAAGGCATATGGCAGAAATGACTATAAGTACCTCAAACAGCTACGTAGAATGTGTAGCAGCAAAAGTTGAAAAATTAATGTGGTACTAATTGTAATGTACAGACCCCCAAACACGCCAAACTCAAAATTTTCAGATTCCATTACAGAGGTAAGAAACTGAGTAAAAGATCCACACTCTCCAACCCCAAATATTTTTCTCTGTGGTGATTTTAATTTCCCATTCATGAAATATAAGACGATAGGAAAAAATATATGTATACACCAGGACAAAGGGGGCACACGAAAAGACCAGGAGCAGGTAAAAATGCTACTAGCTCTAGCTGACGAATTTATGTTAACGCAAAAAATAACAGAAAACACAAGAAAAACAACTGCCTAGATTTGGTATTCATAAACAACAGTAATCTAATTGATAATGTAGAAATATCCCCAACTATGATATCGGACCACAACATCATTGAAATAACAACTAATATAAAGGCAACAGGAAAGGAAAGAACACGCACAACAGAAAGAAGCAAATTCGAAATTTTTAACTTTCACTCCAAAGCTATAAACTGGGAAGATGTGACATCCAGCATGGAAGTAATAGATTGGAAAACCATTTTCGAGGGCAAGACAACGGGGGAGATGCTAATGACCTTAGAGGAGAAGACGTTAGAAATTGTGGAAAAACATGTCCCAAAAATACACCAAAGAGGAAAGAGAAGCAGGTTCGAGAGACAAAAGAGGGCATTGTTTCGAAAGAGAAAAAGAGTGACTGCAAAATTAAGTAATTGTAAAGATAACATCAGAAAAATATTGAATGATAAACTGCAGAGTATCGATGATGTCACAGAGGAACTAATCGAGAAGCATACGGAAAAAGAAAAAGACGACGCTATAGAAGCGATAAAGGTTAACTTAAAGTATTTCTATAATTTCGCAAAAAGAAAGTCGAAAAACCATGCGACTATCGGACCTTTAAAAAATGAGAACAGTGCTTTATCTGATGATCTAACAGAAGTATCCGAAATATTAAGAGCTCGGTACGAATCATCTTTCAGTATCCCAAAACCTGACAAATTGATATGCGATGGAAACGCGTTCTTTGAAGAACTACAAGGGGAAAGTATAACGGATTTCGACTTTACGACGGATGATATTACACAAGTCATAGGGAAACTAAAAACACACTCAGCGGCAGGACCGGATAAATGGAAAACCATACTGATCAAAACCTGCAAGAATGCAATCGCTGAGCCCCTATACTGGATATGGAGACGATCACTAGACACGGGAGAAATACCGGGCATCCTGAAGAGCGCGAACATAGTCCCAATATATAAAGGAGGAGATCGATCCGAGGCCAAAAACTATAGGCCAGTGGCACTTACCTCTCATCTCACTAAAATATTTGAAAGAATAGTTAGACAGAAAATCTATGACGTTTTGGAAACTCGGAAAAAATTCAGTGATAACCAACACGGCTTTCGGTCAGGCAGATCATGCCTATCACAACTAATGGAACACTACAACATTATTGATGCACTTGAAAGTAATGAAAACTATGATGTACTATACACAGACTTTGCTAAAGCGTTCGACATGTGTGACCATGGAATCATAATACATAAACTGAAATATATGGGAATAACAGAAGAGTAGGGAATGGATATAATTTCCTTAGTGAGCAGCGGCAAGTCGTTACAGAACAAGGAGTATCTTCATCAGAATCAGAGGTCCTCAGCTCAGTACCACAAGGAACAGTATTAGCTCCACTACTCTTCATAATCACGCTAACTGACATAGATGAGGACGTTACCAGAGACAGCACAGTAACATCCTTTGCAGATGACACAAAGATCAGTAGAAAAATATGAAACCCAGAAGATATAGGATCTCTACAAACTGACATAAACAGAATCTACAAGTGGACGGAAGACAACAATATGAAGTTTAACACTGAGAAATTTCAACTGTTAAGGTACGGAAAAAGAGACCTAAAATCCATGGAATATTATACCCCAAATGGACAGGAAATTCAGAGAAATTCTGGAGCAAAAGATTTAGGGGTTGTAATGACTGATGATGCGAAATTTGAAACACAAAATAAGATAGCAGTAAACAGAGCAAAGAGAATAACGGGGAAGATATTGAGAACCTTTAAAAGAAGGGATAGGAATGTAGTGATTCGGGTCTGTATCGAAGGAGTGACATTTCAAAGGAGTGACATAACAAAGGAGTGACATAAATACCGTAACGAAGGAGTGACATAACGAAGGAGTGACAAATCCCAGTAGATTTCAATAATTATTTAAGAGAGGTAAACTAACCCACCATAAACATATAATTGACCTAACCTACCTAACCTTACCTAACCTAACTAACCTAACCTAACTAACCTAACCTAACCTTATCAACTTATCTCCGATTTGTCACTCCTTTGTTATGTCACTCCTTTGAATTTTATCTCCGATTTGTCACTCCTTTGTTATGTCACTCCTTCGTTATGTCACTCCTTTGAATAAGACCGAGTGATTCCTCTATTGAAAACACTGATCATACCCAAATTGGCATACTGCTCGGTCCTAACATGCCCATATAAAAAAGAAGACATTAGACAGCTAGAAGGGATTCGGAGAAGCTTCACAGCCAATATGAAGGGGTGCAAAGAACTAAATTACTGGAAAAGGTTACGCCAACTAAACCTATATTCACTGGAAAGGAGAAGAGAAAGATACACCATTATTTACACGGAAAATAATGGAGAAACTAGTCCCTAATCTTACTCTGAACTCGGTAACTCCCCAAACAACACTGGAAAGTAAAAAAGGAAGACTCGTGTTCCCAAATTAAAGGCAAGACAGAGAACATCTTTAATCCTGAAAGAAAATAGTTTTGTTGTGAGAGGACCAAAACTGTTTAATCAGCTGCCGAAAGACCTAAGAAACACGAGTGGTGTTGCAGTAGACATCTCCAAAAGAAGATTAGACACCTGGCTCAGAGCAATTCCTGATGAGCTGGGCGTATGCGAGGTAGAGAGTACAAGAAACCAACTCACTACTTTACCAGACCAACTCGAGAGGAGGGACGACAAGCTTGACCTTCGTGAAATGAGGAATCATCGCGCGGAGCCTTTGAAAGGTTGAAAGGAAAGGTGTGTATATATACACAGTATATATATATATATATATACTATATATATATCGTAAAGAACGACGCTTGTATAGAGATATTCCGCGCAAGACGAGAAAGAGAAAACAACAAATGAAAAAATGAAGTACCACCTGGGAATCGAACCCGGATCTTCCGATTGCCGTCAGACGCGATAACCACTACACCATGGACTTCACTCTTCCAATGCCGTAATTCCTCTACATACTCGCAGAAACCAATGCCCCAAGGGGCACCTCCCGCATGCCGTAACATTATTACATTCAACTGCAAAGAACACGCAGTATAAATAACGTAAAGAACGACCGCTTGTATAGGAGATATTCCGCGCAAGACGAGAAAGAGAAAACAACAAATGAAAAAATGAAGTACCACCTGGAATCGAACCCGGGATCTTCCGATTGCCGGTCAGACGCGATAACCACTACACCATGGACTTCACTCTTCCAAATGCCGTAATTCCTCTACATACTCGCAGAAACCAATGCCCCAAGGGGCACCTCCCGCATGCCGTAACATTATATACATTCAACTGCAAAGAACACGCAGTATAATAACGTAAAGAACGACGCTTGTATAGGAGATATTCCGCGCAAGACGAGAAAGAGAAACAACAAATGAAAAAATGAAGTACCACCTGGGAATCGAACCCGGGATCTTCCGATTGCCGGTCAGACGCGATAACCACTACACCATGGACTTCACTCTTCCAAATGCCGTAATTCCTCTACATACTCGAGTATGTAGACATTAGACGCTTGTATAGGAGATATTCCGCGCAAGACGAGAAAGAGAAAACAACAAATGAAAAAATGAAGTACCACCTGGGAATCGAACCCGGGATCTTCCGATTGCCGGTCAGACGCGATAACCACTACACCATGGACTTCACTCTTCCAAATGCCGTAATTCCTCTACATACTCGCAGAAACCAATGCCCCAAGGGGGCACCTCCCGCATGCCGTAACATTATATACATTCAACTGCAAAGAACACGCAGTAGACATTAGACGCTTGTATAGGAGATATTCCGCGCAAGACGAGAAAGAGAAAACAACAAATGAAAAAATGAAGTACCACCTGGGAATCGAACCCGGGATCTTCCGATTGCCGTCAGACGCGATAACCACTACACCATGGACTTCACTCTTCCAAATGCCGTAATTCCTCTACATACTCGCAGAACCAATGCCCCAAGGGGGCACCTCCCGCATGCCGTAACATTATATACATTCAACTGCAAAGAACACGCAGTATAAATAACGTAAAGAACGACGCTTGTATAGGAGATATTCCGCGCAAGACGAGAAAGAGAAAACAACAAATGAAAAAATGAAGTACCACCTGGGAATCGAACCCGGATCTTCCGATTGCCGGTCAGACGCGATAACCACTACACCATGGACTTCACTCTTCCAAATGCCGTAATTCCTCTACATACTCGAGTATGTAGAGGAATTACGGCATTTGGAAGAGTGAAGTCCATGGTGTAGTGGTTATCGCGTCTGACCGGCAATCGGAAGATCCCGGGTTCGATTCCCAGGTGGTACTTCATTTTTTCATTTGTTGTTTTCTCTTTCTCGTCTTGCGCGGAATATCTCCTATACAAGCGTCGTTCTTTACGTTATTTATACTGCGTGTTCTTTGCAGTTGAATGTATATATATATATATATATCTATATATATATATGGGAATGAACTCAGAATGGTCCCCTGAGTTTTTTATGATACACACAGACCGTGCATGGAACAAGGAACTCTTCTGGGATAATTAAATCCACTATAGTCCGAATAAGTAATGGTAAATGACAAATAACATAGTTTTTCTTTTTCATGATGCTAGCCCAACGTGGGCAACGGGTCACTCGCAAAGAGGTCCCATAAATATAGCTTCCCTCACCAGTTATCTGCAAAGCAGACAGGATCCAGCTTTGGGACATGAATCTAGGGTTTAAAGCAGCCTAGCCTGGACTACAGTGGATTTAATTATCCCAGAAGAGTTCCTTGTTCCATGCACGGTCTGTGTGTATCATAAAAAACTCAGGGGACCATTCTGAGTTCATTCCCATCTTGAAACGGACATGTTATGTGCCTTGAAAAGTGGACGCTCAATTCTGCCAGTTGAGGTTTAAGTTTTGGTTTTTGGCTAAAAATATAATAGTTACCCCTTTTTATTTGATGTATTCAATCTGACGTGAAGGCAGCGAGCCTTTTGCTTATATTGAGGTTCTAAATGTAGCAGGGCTAGGCTGCTTTAAACCCTAGATCCATGTCCCAAAGCTGGATCCTGTCTGCTTTGCAGATAGCTGGTGAGGGAAGCTATATTTATGGGACCTCTTTGCGAGTGACCCGTTGCCCACGTTGGGCTAGCATCATGAAAAAGAAAAACTATGGTATTTCTCATTTACCATTACTTATTCGGACTATAGTGGATTTAATTATCCCAGAAGAGTTCCTTGTTCCATGCACGGTCTGTGTGCATCATATATATATATATATATATATATACACACATTTACTTATATAGAGGTTCTAAATGTAGTGGGACTAGGCTTGCTTTAAACCCGAGATCCATGTCCCAAAGCTGGATCCTGTCTGCTTTGCAGATAGCTGGTGAGGGAAGCTATATTTATTATATTTATGGGACCTCTTTGCGAGAGACCCGTTGCCCACGTCGGGCTAGCATCATGAAAAAGAAAAACTATGGTATTTGTCATTTACCATTACTTATTCGGACTATAGTGGATTTAATTTTCCCAGAAGAGTTCCTTGTTCCATGCATGGTCTGTGTTTAACATATATATATATATATATACACACATTTCAACTGCAAACAACACACAGTATAATTAACGTAAAGAACGGCGCTTGTATAGAAGAACGTTAGTAGTATAGCCGCAAAAGGGTAGCGTGCAGGAATGTTGCAAATTATTACGTAATGTTGCAAATGTTGAAACGGGGTGGGGGTTGCAAAGGGGGTGGGGGTTATGCAACAACTCACTGTTTGCAAAGGGGTGTAGGGTGTTGCCAAAAAAGGGGGGTGGGGTGGGGGGATGCTGCAGGTGCAACAAGGGGTCATGAAACTTGGAGGCGGCGTTATCCCCCAAGAGAAAGGAGAAGGAGAGAAAGGAGGAGAGGTGTTCACCTGGCAGGAGCCAAGTGCATATTAAGACTTCAGCCGAGTAGGCGTTGTCTTATAGACTCCTAATCAGCCAGTTGGCTTAGAAGGCGTAAATGGCTTGTTCAGGTTGAGTTGCCAGATACCACTTTTATTGTATACATTATTATGGAGAGTTGCCAGATACCATTTTAATTGTATACATTATTATAGACTCCTAATCAGCCAGTTGGCATAGAAGGCGTAAATGGCTTGTTCAGGTTGAGTTGCCAGATACCACTTTTTATTGTATACATTATTATGGAGAGTTGCCAGATACCATTTTAATTGTATACATTATTATAGACTCCTAATCAGCCAGTTGGCTTAGAAGGCGTAAATGGCTTGTTCAGGTTGAGTTGCCAGATACCACTTTTTATTGTATACATTATTATGGAGAGTTGCCAGATACCGTTTTAATTGTATACATTATTATGGAGAGTTGCCAGATACCATTGTTCAGGTATACAGTTGCCAGATTGTACCATTTATTTTCTTAAAGTTGGTTTAGAATTCCGCTAGTAGGTTTAGAAGGCGTAACATGATATAATTAACCAAAAGAATTAAGTAAAACAACATTGCATCATTCTGTTTATTATAAATATATAGAAAATAAATATACATTTGAATGATCAATAATAATAGAAATATGAACGAGGAATATGCATATAATCAAAAAATATATACACACACACACACACACACACACACACACACACACATTATGGAGATATATAGAAATAAATATACATTTGAATGATCAATAATAATAGATATGAACGAGGAATATGCATATAATCATATATCCTTCAATATAACAGTACAGGAGAAATATCACACAAATATGTTAAATATATAAATACATTTCACTTTTTTTTTCAAAATACTAAACTCGCACTTAATCGAGTCTACAATTACATCATTATTGCTCTGCATTACGCAGTATATGCGGTTTAATAATATTTCACCGCTTAAAGTATAGGGAAACCTGTACTCGATATGAAGGGCTTTCATATCGTTCAGTACTATTTTTGTTCCCACTTTACAACCGGTTGGTAAGTCATCTTTAAATACGTCTAGAATACAATCAAAAGCACGCACAAAGAGTTCATCGTTAGCTACATTATTAAACACAAGTTTATAAACACGCTTTTCCAATCGAGGGTTTATTTCTACCGACCCGAGCTTTTCAATCGTGAACTCATCTTCACTCAACATAGCGGCAATTGAAATAATCTTCTAAATCGTTACGACAACTGCTCGTTATATAAAGAAATAGTTCTTCAGGGTGAACGGTGTAGGTGAGCTCAGCCTTGTACCGATCAATTGCTTTGTACCAAAGTTCATGGTATTTCAAAGAGTCTAAACTTTTTAAATAAACGTCCAGCTCTAGACCATTCTCACCTTGTTCAGCCCTACACTCGGTAAACCCATCGAGCAGAGCGGTGTATGCGTATTCAAGTACTGTATCAAAATAAAGCATATCCGTAACACGCGCGTCTAATATAGGTTTCAGCTTGCGGAATCCGACGATTTCAAACATTCTGTCGAGGATGAAACGGTTTCGCGTAGGAACAAGAGCGTTATTATCAGAAGCATTCTTCCACATCAGCCGTATATCAATGCATGGCCGATCGTTATTTATACACAACGTACATACAACGGCGTATGAGGGTGCGTCACTAATCTGCTCTCTTCTTGTACCTACGTTAGCAGGTATTTTATAACGATCTTCACTCCACTTCTCAACTATCACGAAGATTCTATTCATCTCCTCGACACTTAAATAAACCCGTTTGTTTGTTTGTCTACATTCCGTTTCCAGTACATAGCTAACGGTACCGGATTTACGCCTGAACACGCGCAACGATTTCGTCACGGACACATCGTACGAGGCGTTGAGAATGCTGCTCAAAGGAAGTTCCATCGTATTCGAGGAGCGCGCGTCCACTCGGTTCAAGCTCTGAGATAACTATGAGCCGTGTGAGGCACGCAGGTAGGCAGGAACGGTTCGATGGGCGGCTGACTCGATGATACGTGAATGGGCTTGTTCGAACTCGTATGATCCGCGAGTCGCACCATAATCGTGCGGCGAATTGTTGTACATATTGGGTAGGTGTTTTTCCGGTACAAGAATTAATTTCGGTTTTATCACTACCAGACTACGCACCAGACAGTTTCCCTCAGGATAATTTTCACGAACTAGGCACATTTTATAATGTTTTACTAAACATCTTCACACTCCGGCGCACTATTTGAGAGGAACATATGCTCATATTTTTCCTTTCTGCCCAGCAAACGATACTCGTCTCTAAAGTCTGTTAAAAACTCACGCAGGGCACTAGCCACAACCTCACTACGAACCTCATCATGATATACATTAATATAGTGATAAAAATACTTAAGATTGTCCATGATGACGAGATTCACATTTTCAGTCGTAGGGTATGAGTAATCGACATGGTGTAACATGACATAATACCGCTTGTCACACCACCCATCCACAAGACTCATTATCCATACCTGCTGCTTCTCTTCTGCACGCGTTGTTTCTTTTACTTCACGGTATATGTGAGACTTTATAAAGTTTAGCTCTACAGCATACTTCAGCACATCGTCTGTGCAACGAAAGCCTTCAACGGTCTCACCAGAACATCCGTAGAGTATTTGTACATCTTGCAACTTCGCACAATCCAATGTGGTTTTAAAAGAGGCATAGGAGGGGGGAATAGGAAGTTTTTCGGTATCCACCACATCCTGACACTTTGCTGAATACCATTTCATAAACGTTGTACAAGCAATATTAAAGGTAGCCATTTTCTTCTGAATACACGTCTGATCTCCTTTTTTTCTTCTACGCTGGCGAATACACGTCTGATCTCAAGGGCTTACTGCAGTCGACTGACCACGCAGGGAATCCCAGATAGTAGCATGACTCACGTTGCTGGTCTTACAGTGGGCGGAGCTTAGAACTTTCACCTGTGCACACACACAACAGTGGGCGGAGCTTAGAACTTTCACCTGTGCACACACACAAAGGAGAAAGTGAAACGCTAATTGAAACATGATTTATTTAATAAACGAGATATTCAAGTTATATATATTTACAAATACGATTTAATAAACGAGATATTCAAGTTATATATATATTTACAAATACGTGTAATAAATAAGTTAACAATAGATACATCAAAGATTATATACAAGACACTTACAAATACGTGTCATAAGTAAGTTAACAATAGGCGCATCAAAAGTTATGGTATCCAAAGGGTACGGTATCATAGGTACCAGGTAACTGGTAACGTTTCCTATAGGTGTTACGGCACACCTTCGTACCCCTAAGTTCCTTCACGCCCCCCAGCTTCTGCGCCCGAAAATTGTGGGTGCCTACAGTTAGTTGGGGTCGTTCGCCCTCATCGTCCAAGCACACTAGATCCTTCAACGATTCAAAGTTAACAACCCGCCGATTCGCATCGTTGAGCGTAATACCCTTTGCCTTCACGATATATTTCATATCCTCCCCCACCCTCACCCGTACCCCATAAGTTTTAGGTCCTGTTGAGACAAAAGAGTCGGCGTATGCGTTGTCCCCATACTCATCCTTGATCTCATCAGTGAGCTCGCCGAGGAACTCCCCAATAGCGGGCATGTATTCACCCTCCCTCTCTGTGAATATCACGCTATCTGTATCGGCATACAATACTCTCCGCCCAAGAGAATGCAATAGACCCCAAAGTTTTATACGGGCGTAGGCTGTTGTGAAGCTGGCCACAGGTATGTTTGTAACCCTTGAGGTATCTGTGGCCAATTCAGTGTTGTTGTACTTTATTATGTAAGTATTACCTACATTCACGATCTCCATGACCTCTTTATCGGGAGCATTGGCATAATCCCAGACATCACTATAACTTTGTGCCAAATGAATGTTCCCTTTGCCGGTATTCTGTGCAAATTTTCCCCATAGACTGTTTAGACACAACTTTGCACTAAAGCGCTTGCCAGGATTCTTTGCAATTTGGCACGATCAAGTTGTATACCTTCGCGGTCGCGGTAACGTTGAATATAGGCAGACTTTTCATCTTCGGTATCAACTCCTCGCGGATACCCTGATGCCTCAACCTTATCCTTCAAAAATGCGTTTATATATGGTGTGAAAAGGTTGGGTAGCTTCTGAAACCTCCACACCTCATGTATCTTCAGTATTCTATACCATGGCGTACGGCTAGGGCCAGCTCAGGACTTGTATATACGCCTCTGATCTTACGCTGGTGGGGTATATGGTTACAATCGCCGTTATTCTCTTCCGCGCACTTCACGCACAGTGGGAACATGAGCTTGTGGTCGATAACGACAGGTAAGATTGGCATCCATAAATTGCGTGGGGGAGTACGTCTACGAAAGAGAGCCCAAAGTAACGATCATTCAAATTTCTTGAAAATTCATTGATGGAGGGCAGGTTAGGTCCCACCAGTTTCTCAGGAGCGCCCACGGGGTACGGATTGTTCTTCATCACGTATGGGTATAAAGAACAGAAATCGTAGTAATGGAGCTTCACGCCCTCCGTAGGTGGAAAGTATAGTCTGAATGGATTTGTACGTCCTCCAAACAAGCTATCACCACATTTGAGAGGATCCAGCACCATTGAACGCTTGATCGTGTTTATTTCCTCACGGTACACCTCGTCTGTCTCCATCCGTGCATCATATTCATGCTCCCACAAGACTTTGTGAGTGAACTGTGATCCTATAAGTTGATCGCGGGTGCGGGTCCATGCAAGACAGTCGGCAGGAGATCTACCGTGGATATCTCCGGCGATTCCGCACTCAGGACGGGGGCATCCATGCCACCAGCATCCGTTAAAGGAGTACACAGTCTTCACACCAGTGACACGGTTTTCACTTAACCCATCAACCCAAAAAACACGTCCATTAATCTTAATGGGTACTTCACCCGTGTTGCGGGCGTGCTTTATGTATACACCTGTCTGTTGCTGTAGGTGTATGAGCCAGTAAATAGCCTTGTGTCCGTAACTGCGGGGTTTGTTTCGGTGAATAATGGCTAAGGTGTCTTTAGGCATGAAGTTATTCTTGAACACCGTAAAACATAATGACGCGATGGTGGTTGCGACTTGCAGCGGATCGCATTTGAAACGGCCTATGTACATCCTTCTAAAGGCCTGGAAACATACTCTAAGCACGCGCACATCATTCACGCAATAACGCTCACATTCATCAGCTATATTATAAGGGTTACTTTCATTAAAACTGTTGTAGTATCGATCAAAGTCTTCACGTTCATCTACACTCATACAGTCATAG
This sequence comes from Bathynomus jamesi, assembly GCA_023014485.1. Lineage (NCBI taxonomy): Eukaryota > Metazoa > Arthropoda > Malacostraca > Isopoda > Cirolanidae > Bathynomus > Bathynomus jamesi. Next base: position 502,324 of record JAJOZX010000586.1, on the reverse strand, counting down.
TTAAAATAATGTTTGGGTGGTGGTGGGCCTACGTAGTTTAAAGTCTCGCTGGTGAGGAAAGTGTAAGGGAAGTATCCTTTGGAAACTTCAGCTGCTACCCCATCACCTTGGGTAGCTTTGCTAATTTACAAGGTGTGAATAATAAAGTGTCTTTAAATTGTACATTGCCTCTTATTTGCATCTGTATTAATTTGTTGCCTCTTTTCAATGGATCACCTGTAAATATCTCAGAGGATTCGTGTTCAAGCAACTCCTTATAAAGGAACTGCGTGTCAAACTTTGCCCCGTTATGGGCGAGAATATACACAGTCATTTTTTTGAACTTGTCGGCTAACTTGACAATATAGGATACAAATAGTTTCACAGGACTATCGTGGACATTCGTTTTAAAAACGTTTGTCCGTTTACCGCATTTGGGGCACTCGTCACATTCGATCCCCATACACTCATCACAGATGGTCTGGCTCACAAGTAAATGTGGAATTACCTCTTTGGTTTCAGCGTTCGTATATGTTTCTATATCGTAGTATACAGTTATACAAGGGTTATTTTTAGGCTTAGCATCTTTCATATAACATACATGCTTTACTCCATCCGCCTTATACTCCACCTGGCATGTAGGACAGTGAATTTCGTCACACTTGTGCTTAAATTTCCCCCAATTATCCATTGTGTGAAACATACCACATTCACAGATTCTCATTTTCCTGCACGTGCCAGTTGATTTATGGAGCTCAAAGCAGTTATTATTGAAGAATGTGCGTCTACACACATCACAGTCTCTCTTCTCAGCTTCAACTACACGGCTTTCACATTTGGTGCTTTTACACTGCTCACATACCATGTGACATTCTTTACAATGTCTCACTATATCATCCGCAAACTCGAGGCACCCCTTACACAAATCATGATGTCTCCCATATTTTCGACTTTTGTCATAACTCGCGTAAAGCCACCTTATATTACGGATGGGGAGATACGTTGTCCCCGACAATCCTAAAATAAGTAGGGGTCTTGTACGATCTCTCACACAGCTTTTAAAAACATACACAGTCCTACGACGATCATCCAACCCAAATACAACTATACGGACATTCATTTCCTGTTCTACCATTCTCAGCTCTTCAGGCCCCATATTACAGTCAAATTCAAGTTCACAGTCTACAGCTAGTTTACGGGCACGTTCCACGACCGTAGGCAGCCAAATTTTTTGAGCCGTGTATTTTGTACAGTAAACATGTTAGCCAAGACTACTGCTATAAAGCCGCAACCACGATCGACGTTTATATGCCGTCTATAAATAGCTTGAGAATTGAGGTTAAGAGTATACGGTATGGCACTATGACCCGCAACACGGAATACACGATCAATATTTACCGTGAAGTTGTCCATATTGAAGGCTATACTACTTTGGGCAGCTTGCATTATACGTCCTAATATATATTCTACATCTTCAGCCGCCAAACGTCTAAATGGCACTACTACCCAATAATCATCTACATCACCGTCATCTGACCCGAATCCGAAGGACAGACTCGTCCTGACTTCACGCTCGTCGCGGTTCTGAAGAGCAAACTCTACAATACGCTGTACAACCCGGCGTAGCCCGCGCTCAATTCCATTGCTATAAATGGCTCTAGGGTCGACCATGACTCTATACCGATTTCTAGTCAAGGCTGGGGTGGGGGCTGCGGAGCGCACCAACTCAAACGTTATATCATCCTCAACAGAACGGGGGGCGACTGTGGCGGATGAATTAGGGCATATATTAGCGGAAGATGCTGCTGGGGGGCCTGTTGCGTAGGAGGTTGACGGTCTATTATAGACTCCTAATCAGCCAGTTGGCATAGAAGGCGTAAATAGACTCCTAATCAGCCAGTTGGCTTAGAAGGCGTAAATGGCCTGAACAAGCCACTTACGCCTTCTAAGCCAACTGGCTGATTAGGAGTCTATTTACGCCTTCTAAGCCAACTGGCTGATTAGGAGTCTATAATAATGTATACAATTAAAATGGTATCTGGCAACTCTCCATAATAATGTATACAATAAAAAGTGGTATCTGGCAACTCAACCTGAACAAGCCATTTACGCCTTCTATGCCAACTGGCTGATTAGGAGTCTATAATAATGTATACAATTTTTCTACAGAGTCCATTTCTAACACGTCACAGTCCTAAGTGGGTCATTTACAAAATATTACAAATTTTGAATACTGTTCCTTATATTTTGTTTTCTTCTCTCACAGAACCGTGAATGACGATGAGGTACAGCACCCCATCATTGACATTACGGATGACCTCGACGAGAGTGTAGTTGTGATCTCCTCCCCTGCCAACGAACCCTCACCAGCGATACCGGTCGCACGTCCAAAGCGGAGGTATGATGAAGAGAGCCCCACGTCAAGTATAAAGCGACCGAAATACGCGCCTGTTGCACCAGTAATAGATCCCCAACCCTCAACCTCTTACGCAACAATCCCCCCAGCAGCACCTCCCGCTAATATATCCCCTTATTCATCCGCCACAGTTGCCCCCCGTTCTGTTAAGTCTACAATAATAGATCCCCAATCGTCAACCTCCTACGCAACAGGCCCCACAGCAGCACCTTCCGCTAATATATCCCCTAATTCATCCGCCACAGTGCCCCCGTTCTGTTGAGGATGATATAACGTTTGAGTTGGTGCGCTCCGCAGCCCCCACCCCAGCCTTGACTAGAAATCGGTATAGAGTCAGGGTCGACCTAGAGCCATGTATAGCAATGGAATTGAGCGCGGGCTACGCCGGGTTGTACAGCGTATTGTAGAGTTTGCTCTTCAGAACCGCGACGAGCGTGAAGTCAGGACGAGTCTGTCCTTCGGATTCGGGTCAGATGACGGTGATGTAGATGATTATTGGGTAGTAGTGCCATTTAGACGTTTGGCGGCTGAAGATGTAGAATATATATTAGGACGTATAATGCAAGCTGCCCAAAGTAGTATAGCCTTCAATATGGACAACTTCACGGTAAATATTGATCGTGTATTCCGTGTTGCGGGTCATAGTGCCATACCGTATACTCTTAACCTCAATTCTCAAGCTATTTATAGACGGCATATAAACGTCGATCGTGGTTGCGGCTTTATAGCAGTAGTCTTGGCTAACATGTTTACTGTACAAAATACACGGCTCAAAAAATTTGGCTGCCTACGGTCGTGGAACGTGCCCGTAAACTAGCTGCTGAGACTGTGAACTTGAATTTGACTGTAATATGGGGCCTGAAGAGCTGAGAATGGTAGAACAGGAAATGAATGTCCGTATAGTTGTATTTGGGTTGGATGATCGTCGTAGGACTGTGTATGTTTTTAAAAGCTGTGTGAGAGATCGTACAAGACCCCTACTTATTTTAGGATTGTCGGGGACAACGTATCTCCCCATCCGTAATATAAGGTGGCTTTACGCGAGTTATGACAAAAGTCGAAAATATGGGAGACATCATGATTTGTGTAAGGGGTGCCTCGAGTTTGCGGATGATATAGTGAGACATTGTAAAGAATGTCACATGGTATGTGAGCAGTGTAAAAGCACCAAATGTGAAAGCCGTGTAGTTGAAGCTGAGAAGAGAGACTGTGATGTGTGTAGACGCACATTCTTCAATAATAACTGCTTTGAGCTCCATAAATCAACTGGCACGTGCAGGAAAATGAGAATCTGTGAATGTGGTATGTTTCACACAATGGATAATTGGGGGAAATTTAAGCACAAGTGTGACGAAATTCACTGTCCTACATGCCAGGGAGTATAAGGCGGATGGAGTAAAGCATGTATGTTATATGAAAGATGCTAAGCCTAAAAATAACCCTTGTATAACTGTATACTACGATATAGAAACATATACGAACGCTGAAACCAAAGAGGTAATTCCACATTTACTTGTGAGCCAGACCATCTGTGATGAGTGTATGGGGATCGAATGTGACGAGTGCCCCAAATGCGGTAAACGGACAAACGTTTTTAAAACGAATGTCCACGATAGTCCTGTGAAACTATTTGTCCTATATTGTCAAGTTAGCCGACAAGTTCAAAAAAATGACTGTGTATATTCTCGCCCATAACGGGGCAAAGTTTGACACGCAGTTCCTTTATAAGGAGTTGCTTGAACACGAATCCTCTGAGATATTTACAGGTGATCCATTGAAAAGAGGCAACAAATTAATACAGATGCAAATAAGAGGCAATGTACAATTTAAAGACACTTTATTATTCACACCTTGTAAATTAGCAAAGCTACCCAAGGTGATGGGGTAGCAGCTGAAGTTTCCAAAGGATACTTCCCTTACACTTTCCTCACCAGCGAGACTTTAAACTACGTAGGCCCACCACCACCCAAACATTATTTTAACTATGACTGTATGAGTGTAGATGAACGTGAAGACTTTGATCGATACTACAACAGTTTTAATGAAAGTAACCCTTATAATATAGCTGATGAATGTGAGCGTTATTGCGTGAATGATGTGCGCGTGCTTAGAGTATGTTTCCAGGCCTTTAGAAGGATGTACATAGGCCGTTTCAAATGCGATCCGCTGCAAGTCGCAACCACCATCGCGTCATTATGTTTTACGGTGTTCAAGAATAACTTCATGCCTAAAGACACCTTAGCCATTATTCACCGAAACAAACCCCGCAGTTACGGACACAAGGCTATTTACTGGCTCATACACCTACAGCAACAGACAGGTGTATACATAAAGCACGCCCGCAACACGGGTGAAGTACCCATTAAGATTAATGGACGTGTTTTTTGGGTTGATGGGTTAAGTGAAAACCGTGTCACTGGTGTGAAGACTGTGTACTCCTTTAACGGATGCTGGTGGCATGGATGCCCCCGTCCTGAGTGCGGAATCGCCGGAGATATCCACGGTAGATCTCCTGCCGACTGTCTTGCATGGACCCGCACCCGCGATCAACTTATAGGATCACAGTTCACTCACAAAGTCTTGTGGGAGCATGAATATGATGCACGGATGGAGACAGACGAGGTGTACCGTGAGGAAATAACACGATCAAGCGTTCAATTGGTGCTGGATCCTCTCAAATGTGGTGATAGCTTGTTTGGAGGACGTACAAATCCATTCAGACTATACTTTCCACCTACGGAGGGCGTGAAGCTCCATTACTACGATTTCTGTTCTTTATACCCATACGTGATGAAGAACAATCCGTACCCCGTGGGCGCTCCTGAGAAACTGGTGGGACCTAACTGCCCTCCATCAATGAATTTTCAAGAAATTTGAATGATCGTTACTTTGGCTCTCTTTCGTAGACGTACTCCCCCCACGCAATTTATGGATGCCAATCTTACCTGTCGTTATCGACCACAAGCTCATGTTCCCACTGTGCGTGAAGTGCGCGGAAGAGAATAACGGCGATTGTAACCATATACCCCACCAGCGTAAGATCAGAGGCGTATATACAAGTCCTGAGCTGGCCCTAGCCGTACGCCATGGTATAGAATACTGAAGATACATGAGGTGTGGAGGTTTCAGAAGCTACCCAACCTTTTCACACCATATATAAACGCATTTTTGAAGGATAAGGTTGAGGCATCAGGGTATCCGCGAGGAGTTGATACCGAAGATGAAAAGTCTGCCTATATTCAACGTTACCGCGACCGCGAAGGTATACAACTTGATCGTGCCCAAATTGCAAAGAATCCTGGCAAGCGCTTTAGTGCAAAGTTGTGTCTAAACAGTCTATGGGGAAAATTTGCACAGAATACCGGCAAAGGGAACATTCATTTGGCACAAAGTTATAGTGATGTCTGGGATTATGCCAATGCTCCCGATAAAGAGGTCATGGAGATCGTGAATGTAGGTAATACTTACATAATAAAGTACAACAACACTGAATTGGCCACAGATACCTCAAGGGTTACAAACATACCTGTGGCCAGCTTCACAACAGCCTACGCCCGTATAAAACTTTGGGGTCTATTGCATTCTCTTGGGCGGAGAGTATTGTATGCCGATACAGATAGCGTGATATTCACAGAGAGGGAGGGTGAATACATGCCCGCTATTGGGGAGTTCCTCGGCGAGCTCACTGATGAGATCAAGGATGAGTATGGGGACAACGCATACGCCGACTCTTTTGTCTCAACAGGACCTAAAACTTATGGGGTACGGGTGAGGGTGGGGAGGATATGAAATATATCGTGAAGGCAAAGGGTATTACGCTCAACCATGCGAATCGGCGGGTTGTTAACTTTGAATCGTTGAAGGATCTAGTGTGCTTGGACGATGAGGGCGAACGACCTCCCAACTAACTGTAGGCACCCACAATTTTCGGGCGCAGAAGCTGGGGGGCGTGAAGGAACTTAGGGGTACGAAGGTGTGCCGTAACACCTATAGGAAACGTTACCAGTTACCTGGTACCTATGATACCGTACCCTTTGGATACCATAACTTTTGATGCGCCTATTGTTAACTTACTTATGACACGTATTTGTAAATGTCTTGTATATAATCTTTGATGTATCTATTGTTAACTTATTTATTACACGTATTTGTAAATATATATATATACTTGAATATCTCGTTTATTAAATCGTATTTGTAAATATATATAACTTGAATATCTCGTTTATTAAATAAATCATGTTTCAATTAGCGTTTCACTTTCTCCTTTGTGTGTGTGCACAGGTGAAAGTTCTAAGCTCCGCCCACTGTTGTGTGTGCACAGGTGAAAGTTCTAAGCTCCGCCCACTGTAAGACCAGCAACGTGAGTCATGCTACTATCTGGGATTCCCTGCGTGGTCAGTCGACTGCAGTAAGCCCTTGAGATCAGACGTGTATTCGCCAGCGTAGAAGAAAAAAAGGAGATCAGACGTGTATTCAGAAGAAAATGGCTACCTTTAATATTGCTTGTACAACGTTTATGAAATGGTATTCAGCAAAGTGTCAGATGTGGTGGATACCGAAAAACTTCCTATTCCCCCCTCCTATGCCTCTTTTAAAACCACATTGGATTGTGCGAAGTTGCAAGATGTACAAATACTCTACGGATGTTCTGGTGAGACCGTTGAAGGCTTTCGTTGCACAGACGATGTGCTGAAGTATGCTGTAGAGCTAAACTTTATAAAGTCTCACATATACCGTGAAGTAAAAGAAACAACGCGTGCAGAAGAGAAGCAGCAGGTATGGATAATGAGTCTTGTGGATGGGTGGTGTGACAAGCGGTATTATGTCATGTTACACCATGTCGATTACTCATACCCTACGACTGAAAATGTGAATCTCGTCATCATGGACAATCTTAAGTATTTTTATCACTATATTAATGTATATCATGATGAGGTTCGTAGTGAGGTTGTGGCTAGTGCCCTGCGTGAGTTTTTAACAGACTTTAGAGACGAGTATCGTTTGCTGGGCAGAAAGGAAAAATATGAGCATATGTTCCTCTCAAATAGTGCGCCGGAGTGTGAAGATGTTTAGTAAAACATTATAAAATGTGCCTAGTTCGTGAAAATTATCCTGAGGGAAACTGTCTGGTGCGTAGTCTGGTAGTGATAAAACCGAAATTAATTCTTGTACCGGAAAAACACCTACCCAATATGTACAACAATTCGCCGCACGATTATGGTGCGACTCGCGGATCATACGAGTTCGAACAAGCCCATTCACGTATCATCGAGTCAGCCCCCATCGAACCGTTCCTGCCTACCTGCGTGCCTCACACGGCTCATAGTTATCTCAGAGCTTGAACCGAGTGGACGTGCGCTCCTCGAATACGATGGAACTTCCTTTGAGCAGCATTCTCAACGCCTCGTACGATGTGTCCGTGACGAAATCGTTGCGCGTGTTCAGGCGTAAATCCGGTACCGTTAGCTATGTACTGGAAACGGAATGTAGACAAACAAACAAACGGGTTTATTTAAGTGTCGAGGAGATGAATAGAATCTTCGTGATAGTTGAGAAGTGGAGTGAAGATCGTTATAAAATACCTGCTAACGTAGGTACAAGAAGAGAGCAGATTAGTGACGCACCCTCATACGCCGTTGTATGTACGTTGTGTATAAATAACGATCGGCCATGCATTGATATACGGCTGATGTGGAAGAATGCTTCTGATAATAACGCTCTTGTTCCTACGCGAAACCGTTTCATCCTCGACAGAATGTTTGAAATCGTCGGATTCCGCAAGCTGAAACCTATATTAGACCGCGTGTTACGGATATGCTTTATTTTGATACAGTACTTGAATACCATACACTGCTCTGGAGCTGGACGTTTATTTAAAAAGTTTAGACTCTTTGAAATACCATGAACTTTGGTACAAAGCAATTGATGGTACAAGGCTGAGCTCACCTACACCGTTCACCCTGAAGAACTATTTCTTTATATAACGCGCAGTTGTCGTAACGATTTAGAAGATTATTTCAATTGCCGCTATGTTGAGTGAAGACGAGTTCACGATTGAAAAGCTCGGGTCGGTAGAAATAAACCCTCGATTGGAAAAGCGTGTTTATAAACTTGTGTTTAATAATGTAGCTAACGATGAACTCTTTGTGCGTGCTTTTGATTGTATTCTAGACGTATTTAAAGATGACTTACCAACCGGTTGTAAAGTGGGAACAAAAATAGTACTGAACGATATGAAAGCCCTTCATATCGAATACAGGTTTCCCTATACTTTAAGCGGTGAAATATTATTAAACCGCATATACTGCGTAATGCAGAGCAATAATGATGTAATTGTAGACTCGATTAAGTGCGAGTTTAGTATTTTGAAAAAAAAAAGTGAAATGTATTTATATATTTAACATATTTGTGTGATATTTCTCCTGTACTGTTATATTGAAGGATATATGATTATATGCATATTCCTCGTTCATATTTCTATTATTATTGATCATTCAAATGTATATTTATTTCTATATATCTCCATAATTGTGTGTGTGTGTGTGTGTGTATATATTTTTTGATTATATGCATATTCCTCGTTCATATTTCTATTATTATTGATCATTCAAATGTATATTTATTTTCTATATATTTAAAAAACAGAATGATGCAATGTTGTTTTACTTAATTCTTTTGGTTAATTATATCATGTTACGCCTTCTAAACCTACTAGCGGAATTCTAAACCAACTTTAAGAAAATAAATGGTACAATCTGGCAACTGTATACCTGAACAATGGTATCTGGCAACTCTCCATAATAATGTATACAATTAAAACGGTATCTGGCAACTCTCCATAATAATGTATACAATAAAAAGTGGTATCTGGCAACTCAACCTGAACAAGCCATTTACGCCTTCTAAGCCAACTGGCTGATTAGGAGTCTATAATAATGTATACAATTAAAATGGTATCTGGCAACTCTCCATAATAATGTACACAATAAAAAGTGGCATCTGGCAACTCAACCTGAACAAGCCATTTACGCCTTCTATGCCAACTGGCTGATTAGGAGTCTATAATAATGTATACAATTAAAATGGTATCTGGCAACTCTCCATAATAATGTATACAATAAAAAGTGGTATCTGGCAACTCAACCTGAACAAGCCATTTACGCCTTCTATGCCAACTGGCTGATTAGGAGTCTATAATAATGTATACAATAAAAGTGGTATCTGACAACTCAACCTGAACAAGCCATTTACGCCTTCTATGCCAACTGGCTGATTAGGAGTCTATAATAATGTATACAATTAAAATGGTATCTGGCAACTCTCCATAATAATGTATACAATAAAAGTGGTATCTGGCAACTCAACCTGAACAAGCCATTTACGCCTTCTAAGCCAACTGGCTGATTAGGAGTCTATAAGACAACGCCTACTCGGCTGAAGTCTTAATATGCACTTGGCTCCTGCCAGGTGAACACCTCTCCTCCTTTCTTTTGGGGGATAACGCTGCCTCCAAGTTTCATGACCCCTTGTTGCACCTGCAGCATCCCCCCACCCCTTTTTTTTTGCAACACCCTACCCCCCTTCGCAATACCCCACCCCCTTTGCAACATTGAGCTGTTGCATAGCCCCCACCCCTTTGCAACACCCCACCCCCTTTGCAACATTCCTGCACGCTACCCTTTTGCGGCTATACTACTAACGTACCGCGCAAGATGAGGAAGGAGAACGAACAAATGAAAAAATGAGGTAACCCCCCGGGAATCGAACCCGGGATCTTCCGATTGCCGGTCAGATATGATAACCACTACACCATTGGCCTCACTCAATCAGAAGTCGTAATTGCTCTTTCTCCCTCCTCATCTTTCGCGGAACGTTCTTCTATACAAGCGTCGTTCGTTACGTTAATTATACTGTGTGTTGTTTGCAGTTGAAATGTATATATGTGCGGCATGCGGGAGGTGCCCCCTAGTGCTTGCATAATACCTAAAATTTTCAATACCGGTATTTGGAGGCAATTATGCTAATCCCGGTATTGATACCGGTATTATGAAAAAAATAATTTATTTTGATTTATTATGGTGCCACCCTACCAACCCTCCCACAAGTCTGAGGGACTTGCAGTACTCACCATATTTACTATAAATTAATGACCCAACTCCAAATAGATGGCATTCTATTCGAAAAAGTTTATACAGTAAATTACTAAATTGTAATAAAAATATTATTTGAATTTTTTTTTAGCATATTATTATACAACTACTCTACAATGTTGAAAATCCAAGTGACAAATATAAGAAGAAAGAACGATGCATTGGGATTTGGGAACGCGATGATTTGAAATCGTGTGCATACGTTTTTGAACGTTTCTAATACGTTTTAAAACGTTTGAAGCGAAAAAATTGACAAAATACGTTACAGTTTAAAGCATTACTTATTAAAGTCTCCTCGAACACGATAAATCTGGTTTATAAGAATTATTATGTATAATAATATATATATAATATATTAATATATATATAATTATATATATTTATGTCTGCAATAAAGAGTTTTTGTTTGTTTGTTTGTTTGTTATAACCTCTTTTCATGATCCATACATAATATAAATTTATAAAAGTTAGTGCAATAAATAGTTTTCTTTGATAGAAAGGAATAGAAAACGAAAAAAAGAGGTTAACTGCAAAATACCCCGAAACTTTTTTTTTCTCCGAATCCTCCAAAAACAGTTTATTTGCCTATCGGAGGACTAAATTGCCTAAATTTTACAATAGCAATTTTTGTCAATACCGAAAACCTATAATATCGGTATCGGTATTATTTGTACTTCTTCAATACCGGTATTAATACCGGTATTTCAATACCGGTTTTAACCCCTAGTGCCCACTCAGGGCAGTGGTTTCTGCGCGTATGTAGGAGAATTACGACTTCTGATTGAGTGAGGCCCATGGTGTAGTGGTTATCATATCTGACCGGCAATCGGAAGATCCCGGGTTCGATTCCCGGGTGGTTACCTCATTTTCATTTGTTCGTTCTCCCTCCTCATCTTGCGCGGAACGTTCTTCTATACAAGCGTCGTTCTTTACGTTGATATATATATATATATATATATATATATTATATATATGGGATTGAACTCAGAATGGTTCCCTGAGGTTTTTTCATGATACACACAGTTGAGCATGGAACAAGAACTCTTCTGGGAAAATTAAATCCACTGTAGTCCGAATAAGTAATGGTAAATAACGCAAACTATAGTGTTTGTCATTTTCCATTACTTATTCGAACTGTATTGGAATTAATTTTCCCAGAAGAGTTCTTTGTTCCATGCACGGTCTGTGTGTATCATATATATATACAGTATATATATATATATATATATATATATATATATATATATATATATATAATATATATATATGAAATAGGATCCCTCCTAAGGAGACGTAGTAAACTACCCCTTGACGGTAAACTACCCCTTGAAAACTAAAAAAGTTATCCTTGACTGCCAAATTCAGAAGTTGGATGGAGTGGGGATGGGGAGCCCCTTCGGTCCCGTTTTTGCAAATATTTTCATGTCGCATCTTGAGGAAAGGGTCTTCTGTGAGTGTTTCCCTTACCTTAAGCCCAAATTGTACAGTCGTTATGTTGATGATACGTTTGCTCTATTCCAAACGGATAATCAATCAGTTCAGTTTCCAAGTTTTCTGAACACACTGCATAAGAACATTGTATTTAAGCAGGAAAAGGAAGTTGAAGGTTCTATTCCTTTCTTTGATGGTTTGGTCTCCAAATCTGACTCGACCGTTTTAACTTCTACCTACCGGAAGCCTACGTTTACCGGTTTGGGTTTTAATTTTAATAGTTTTTGCGACTTTAATTACAAATTGAGTTCCATTCGCACATTGGTGCATAGAGCTTATAATATTTGTTCGAACTTTGCTCTGCTTCATAATGAGATGGAATTCCTTACTGATTTTTTTCTTTAAAAATGGTTTTCCACGGGATCTTGTAGGTGGTGTTATTGGTAAATTTCTTAATAATGTATATTCCCCCAACCTTATCCCAACGTATGATGTTCCTAAGAATTGTAAATATCTTGTTTTACCTGATATCTACCATTTTAACACTTTTGTGAAAAAGCAATTGTTGAGTGTTGTGAGGAAATTTTATTTTCACACTGATTTTAAGATTGCTTTTGTAAATAATAATACACTTGGATGTTTTTTCCGATGTAAGGACAAAATCCCCCCTACGATGAGCTGTTCTGTTGTTTATTTGTTTACCTGCCCTGGGTGTTCCAGGGGGAACTACGTTGGCAGTACAGTTCGTTCCTTGCAGGCGAGATTTTGCTCCCATATGGGTATTAGCCATAGGACAGGGAAAGTTTTGTCGAAAAGGGAACAGTCTGCTATTAGGAATCGTTCTATCAAGTGTAAGGTTGACATTTCTGTTAATAATTTTAAAATTCTTAAATCATTAAAATGCCCGTCCTCCCTCTGTATTTACGAATCTTTGTGTATTAAATTTCTGAACTCTAGTTTAAATATTGATTCTAGCTGTTACCCCCTTTATATTAATTAGAATAACTACATACTAAAAAATTTTCCCTTGTGACCCTGTCTCCTTTTCGCTTCAGTTTTTTGTGGTTGTCAAGTGAGCATGGTATTCGTTTGCTCTTGTGATTTTTCGTTTAACTTTTTATTCCGTTTAACTTTTTATTAGTAAAGTTTTTTAACTATTTTACGTTTGAATGTTTTTATTTTTAAGTTTTTATTTTTATCACTCGTATATTTTTGTCATTTATATAATTTTTACTTTTTATTTGATTTTGGCTTATCCTTGTTTCTGCTTTGTAATTTTAATTTTTATTCTTGAACAGTTTTAATTTTGTTCTCTAAATTAGTTTTAGTTCTCGACATTCATATATTTTTGTCATGTATTAATTTTAGCTTTTATTTATTAGGCCTTGAAAATGGGTAGAGTTGCCCGAAACGTCGGCTGCAGCCAAATATAATGACTTTTTTGCTCTACGTCTTCGTTTTTATTCTAAATATCAGTGTTGGGCACTAAAGCGTTAATCCGATAACAGTTAATTAACGAAGTTAACTTTTTTTAACGGACTATTAACGGAAGTTAATTTCCATTTATCGTTATCGGACCAGTTAACTTCCGATAACTCGATATTTAGTCTGTTAAAGTCCGTTAACACGTTAACTGCGAGGAGTCATTCACGGAAGATCACCGCTCCGCGAATGAATTCAAACCGCCATAACTTCAGTCTGCTTCCAGATCTCACAAGGGGAGGTTGTGCGCTTTTTATTGAAGGTAAGAAGGTTCTTTTAACGTTAGTAAAAGTCCTATAATAAGTTATTATATATATATATTAATACATATGGAGATACGTATGGTAAAATGTACGGTTGAGAAAAATTAATTTATAGTAATGACTAATGAATAAGTATTTTTACACTGCGTTAGTAAATCTCTAAAAAAGTATATATAGTATGTAAAATTTTAATAATAGTTTTTATTCACTGATTGTAATATTGTCGTCGAATTAAATAACACAGCACCACCAGCTCTAGCGACAGCAGCATGCCTGACGACCTCTTCGCTGGGTGGACGGCCGGTGGCTCAAGTACCAGTGTCAAGCAGAAGGCCAAGAGACTTGTCGACACTTGGCTGGACACTGATGGGAAGCATGGCCGACTCTGACTTCATGGGGGAGCAGATCTTCATCAACCTCTTCCTGAAGTACAATACGCCAATTCCGTCCTCTGCCGCAGTGGAACGGCTCTTCTCTCTCGGCAAGGACATCCTGAGGCCCAAGAGGTCAAGACTGGCAATTGGGCCTAACTTTGAGAAGTTGGTCTTTCTGAAGGGCAACCAGCCCATTGTGTCATAGTCTTTAATAAATGTGCCTAAAATTTAATTTTACCTTTCAGTTCCCGCCATAATAATTCTCTGGTAAATTAAAATTTAGTTAATGGTTAGTGGTTACAAGGGTTTCAAAACATGTAATCAGTACATTTTTTATTAAAAATAAAAAAAAAAGTTATTAAGCAAAAAAGTTGCAAAACTTGATAAAAATACAGTTAAATACCTATTTATTGTTGGATTTTGCATAAATAAACATTTTCTATGGGTTTTAAAGCTTTTTTCCTTGATTTTTTTAAATGTTAGTAAAGCAATAGTTATCATTAACGGATCGGATTATCGTTATCGGAGTTAAAAATTGGGGTTAACGGATTATCGTTATCGAAGTTAACTTTTTGGTTAACGGTGCCCACCACTGCTAAATATATAAAGAGTTATACAATTTTAAACGGTTATTTACAAAGAACCAGAAACCTCATGAACGTGAACAAAACATTTTTTGAAAGCTCATGAAATGATATTTTTTTGGCAGTAAGTTTAAGCAAAATTAAGCAAAATGCAGTTAAGCATAATGGAGTTAAGCAAAATCCTTGTAATTGACGTTCTCGATGTGTGCCCCACCGTGGTTCAGACAGGCTTTGATCCTGACTCCTAAGTTCTGTCCAACTTTCCTCCAGGTCTCAGGGGCATTTCCTGGAGGTCGTATGATACCTTCTGCTTCAGATCGTCCAGTGTGACAGGGCGGTTGTCGTAGACAGAGTCCTTGGCAGCCCCCCAGAACCAGTAGTCCAGAGGGTTCAAGTCTGTGTTATGGGGTGCCCAGTCATGAGCGGTACCCAGGGAAATGAGGCGGTTTCTGAAGAGCTGCCGCAGGATAGTGATGGTGTCACCAGCTGTATGCGGGGTGGCACCATCCTGCATAAACCAGGTCATCCTCAAACCAGTAAGACCCTAGCATTCCCCATGTGGCATTGAAGGCGCAGAAGCATGTGACATTAGGCCCTTTCAGGCACCTCTCAGTGATCTCCTCAGGTGGTTTTGCGCCCCAGAAAATGTTATTGTGGTTGTTGATGGCACCGCTCAAATGGAAATGGGCTTCATCACTGAACCAGATCAGGTTGATCCAGTTTGAGTAGCGCTCCATCCTGTCACTGAGCTAATTGCACATGTCAACTCTCTTTCTCATGTCATCTTGAGTCAGTTTATGCCTAATAGAGATGATGTGCGGGAAAAGCTTCGGTTGCTTAGTGAGGATACGCCAGACTGATGTTGGTTTGATGCCCAGCTCCTGGGAGCGCCGGCGGTGGGACTTCTTGGGACTGTCTACTACAGAATCCCGCACGACGTCGATGTTGGCTTGGCTCTTGGTTACTGATGCTGGCCTGCCACTGTTGCCCTTGCTCTGGTTGTGCACTGTACCCTTGTCCTCAAAATGTTTCACAACACGTTGAATGTCACAATTTGTTGGTCCAACACGTGTTCTGAGATTGAATTCCCGGCAGAACCTCCTGCGGGTCTCTACATATGATTTCGTCTCATACCACAGATACACCACTTTTGTCTTCTGTTCCACTGTCAATGGCATAGTTGGGCTAGGGAGCTAGAAATTCCAGAGAACAAATATCAGAATACCACCACCAAAACCTGAAAAAGAAAAGGGATAGATTAAAAAACAAAGAAATGGCAGGACATTAAAGTTGTATAACTCTTTTTGAAACGCCCTGTATATATATATATATATATATATATATATATATATATCTGCGAGGGATTAGAAAATTGACAAGCAATGATTAAACGAAAAAGGTATTTGAATTTTAGAACTTGTATGCTTACTTTTTTATTCTGACTAACTCCCTTTCATAAACTTTTTTCTTTGTTTTTCAGGTTATGATAGCCAGATGGCTCATCTGTTACGGTTTTTGGGTCTGGGAGTTGAGAATCTAGGTTCGTTCTCATCTGCTGCTGGATTCGCATGGAGTTGGCGAACCACCTCCCTGTTTCTACTCTTGCTCAGCTGATCTTTGGGGCATACTCATCCTCAGTTCCTCACATACGTAGTGGGATATGAGCTTCCTTTATGTTTCTCAAAGCATTAAAAGTTGTTAGCTTCAAAATTTTAGATTTTTATTTATTTTATTTATTTTCATAGACGAATAGGTATAATCTCATTATTAAATACAGTTGTAAAATGCCTTTAAGAAACGCGCACGCTTTACAGGCCGACATTTAGTAGTTATATATAATTACAGTATAATTATATAATTGATATGATTACAAGATTTTTAAAGATTTCTAAATAGACTTAAATACTGATGGGAATTTACAGACTAGGACATATACTTTTATTAGACGCTTAGTACAGAGAATAATGAAATGCGAGACACGTTGAAAAGTGATAGGCGAGATTTTTAGAAGAATGATAATGAGAATTTTAGCAAGGAGAAAGAAAAGAGTGCCTTCAGTTACTTTGGAATTTAAGTTTTAATCGCTTTATAAAAATAAGAGAGAGCATTGATAGTTTTTAACTGATTTAGTAGTGTGTTCCATAATTCCCCCCTAAAAAGGGTATATTGAAGAATATAGTTTGCCTTTGAGATGTACTCGCTCTGTATATGCCTTTTTTAATGTTCGTAACGTATCTGATTGTTAATTATATTATCGATTAATAAGGTGGGAGCAGATTGTTTTTTAACTCTGAACATTAGGAGCACAGCTGTATTTTTATTTTGTGTAAAAATGTTCGCTTTTGCCTCTCAAACCAGTTCCTGTTTCCTTTTGAATGTACTTTCGAAGCATATTTTTCTAAAATTTCCAGCGTCTTTTCTTATAAGATTGTTAGCATTTCTTTGGGTGTTTTATTCTTGAAAACTGTTTTCCGCTCTATTTGGGACATGTGTGATCGATTGCTTCCTAATTTATAGTCTTGGAGTTTAAGTTAAAAGTCCCAAATTTGCTTCTTTCTTCAGGATGGGCATTATTTTTTATTGTTTTTGCCATATTTTTTAATATCTCGATTATGTTGTGGTCTGAGACAATACTCGTAGTTGCGGTTATTTTTATATCAACATTCAAGTTCGTGTTATTTGTGAATACCAGATCTAGGCAGTTATTTTTTCTGCTTTTTTCTGTTATTTCTTGTGTCAACATAAACTAGTTTGTCAGAGCCATCAACATTTTTGCTTGCTCCTGGTCTTCTCTTGTGCCTCCACCTTTTTGTATTTTATAAATAGGAAATTAAAATCTCCGCAGAGTATTATATCGGGGGATGGAGAGTTTACGGACTTTATTAGGTTTCTGATATCATCAATGGCATC
Organism: Bathynomus jamesi; assembly: GCA_023014485.1. NCBI lineage: Eukaryota > Metazoa > Arthropoda > Malacostraca > Isopoda > Cirolanidae > Bathynomus > Bathynomus jamesi. Next base: position 484,732 of record JAJOZX010000586.1, on the reverse strand, counting down.
CGAGAATTTTTCAGTTGAGTGTTTTGAGTTCCACGAAACTGTTTGATTTACTTATTATTGTCTCCGTCATATGAATCTCATGTACATAAATAGAACAGCCACCTTTACATCTCGCTGTTCTATCCGCTTTTAGTAGGTTGAAACCATCGATATGCAACTTTTTCTTATCAATACAGTTTCGCAGTTTTCGCAATTTCCTTAACAATCTTTAAGATGCGTTTCTGTGAAGCATGCGATGTCCGCCCTTGTTTCGTCCATAAATCGTTTCAGGTACGAAACTCTGTTTAGTGAGTTGTTTGGTTTTATTCTTTGAATATTAGCCAGGACAACACTTATGTTCTTTGTTTTGCGTTGCTCCCTGTGCATTTCCAGTTCATTTTCCTTCGGTATCGTGTGTTTAGTAACCCTGTGGTCCTCCGAGAGAAGTCCGTTTCCGCGTACCTGTTCTGTCCTTTGAACCTTGTCCTTTGTGCTTTGGATTTGTCGGGAGATGATGGAGGTAGCAGTTTTCCCCGTATTGGCAGGTTCCATATGTCGCGTAAGTCTTGCAAATTTCCGGATGGTAGAATTTGCCGTTTTAACTGAATTTACAGTGACCCTTTATCTAGAAGAAATTGCACAAAGGAGGGTTTTCATATATACATTGTCTTCCCATATATCTACGATTTCCTTTCACATAATATTCGCATATAATTTCTTACCCATTTTTACTCGGTGCTTTGATTTTGACAGTTTCAGTCTACTTTCTTGATTTTCTACTTGATTTTTCCTATTGGTGCTAATGTCCTCTGTTTGAACTTTTTGGATTAGGATTTGTGCCTGTTTCCTTTTTAGTCTCTGGTGCATTTGTATTTATATTCTTATTCATATTCTCACCCTCCTTGTGTGTTGGTACTCTTTCTGTTTCTCATCCGAATTCCTCGTTTCCTCTGTTTTTCTATGTTAATTTTTCAGTTTCCTCTTTTACTTTCCTCGTTTCTTCTATTTTTCCCTGTTCGCTATTCACAATTAACTCTTTTTCTTTCTCCTCATAGTCTTTTTCTGCTTTATAGACCGTAAAGGAGTTTATTTCGATCATGCAGTTTTTGCAGAAAAACTTTATCCCATGCAGCTGTTTTGGGCCTATAATAAGAGAGTTTTTTTAATCTTGCCATTCCAGGCATCTGAAATCGAATAGAATTTGGCAGAGGTCACACCTAATTGCTTTTGCTTCATCTCTTCCTTTTTTTACAGTACCCACAGGGTTGTAGGAATTTATTTGCGTTACCATGTTACTAATAGTAGGTAAAAGATGGTGCCTGAAAATTGATTCAAAAGGGCAATTAAGAGAGCTATTTGGTTTGACTGAAAAACGGGGGACTTAACTTTTTTCCGTTATTTCGGGGGATGGGGATGTGACACGCTGTAGATTCTCGCTGATTGGTGCCCGGTAGTGTGGCCGCAAGGGATAACTGAAGGATATTGTCTTTCGAGACAAAAACACTTGGAAAAACGCTGTATAGATTTAAATGATTTGTTTTTATTTACTTTATTTTGATATCGGCCGCGGTTTTGTTTCGTTTCGTCTTCGTAAACAAGAAAGAATGGCTCATACAAAGCAAATTGTCCGTAAATCTATCAGAGGAAAGGCCACTCGCAAACAGCTTGCTTCTCTTCTGGTTTATGATTAAAAGGTTGATGTAATCCCATATGCAGTAATATTGTATGTGAGATGTAAATAAAGTAGAGAGAAGTATAGCGTTTTATGTGTATTTGTTGGAAGTTATTATAATTTTGTGAGTATAAGTTAGTAGGAGGAGATTGTAGACACCAATCAACCAGGGAAGTACTCCGGGAGGGACGTCAGGCAGGAGACAAGGAGTGCTGGAACTCCCGTTTCTCCTGTCACTGTCCTCTTCAGCTGATCTTTTTCTGTGTCTCATCTACCCTGTGAACAGTCCAGCATGCTCTCAAACACACTACTCCCTCTACTCTTCACTACACGTATACACACTTTACACACTACACAATATTTTTAAATTTAATTAAAAAAGTATGGAATCGTCAGACTCAGAGACCTTGATTTCGGCTCTTCCTTTCTTATCTAGAGGGGACATTTTTTCGGGTACTCATCCTTGGCTCTTCCTTTCTACATAAAAAAAAATAAACGATAATAATATTTGATAACATTAAACCTCGGAAATTTAGGAAACATGGACGTGATACGGAAAATCAATATTTTAATTGAGGCATTTAACACGAAAAGAATATTAAATGTATGGAAACGTATTTCTTCTAAGGTTTACTTTAAAAACCATGAATGTTAACTGAAATTACCACTACCTCACTACTTGATTAATCTTTAAATTCTAAAGAATATTATTATGCAATGTTTTTAGTTAAAACAATTAATTACCCTTTTAATAATTAAGAAAAAAGAACATGAATCAAAAACAGTATGAAAGAAAAGTACCAAAATCATATTCAATTAAAGTATGGACAATATTTGCTATTAATGTTTTAGTGACTTTATGACCAAATTAAGTGAGCGGTTATTTCTTCCTATTTATTCATTGTTGCATTACTACAACCTTGTTTGATTAATCTGTTGTTCGAATATGTATGGGCGAGAAGTCACAGTACACCCGCACGAGACGCACCCGAAATCAATTTGAGTTTACACAGCACAGCACAGCACAGCACACACTACTATGTACAATGGCAGTCTGGCAACAGTGTCGAATGGCAATCTGGCAACAGTGTCGAAGATAGTGCGTACGTGACAGCCGTATCCATGGAATTTAGTTGTGGTGTTGTCGGTATGGTTGACACAAGCAGTTACTCTGTTGAGGAGCGGTTGGTGGCAAGTGTGTGAATGCATGAGAGACAGCACACGGGACAAACAATGACGCAGGTGATGGCTGTGTTTCGGGAACGGTTTAATAAGGCTCCACCACGAACAGCGATACTGCTGGATTGGGAAAAACGTGCGTTCGCTCTTGGAAGCGTTAAAGACAAGCCGCGGAGTGGGAGAAAGACAACGCGCTTGGAAACATGTGCAGCGATTGCCGCTTCCATTGAACGTTCCCCAATTAAGTCGACGCGGAAACGATCATCAGAGCTTGGTGAGCCACGGTCAACGATGCGAGACCACATGAAGAAAGACCTGAAAGTGAGGCCGTATCGCCCAACTTTCGTGAATGAACTGTCAGATGCCGACATCGATCGGCGTTATGAATCATGCCGTGCTCTGTTGGACACATTCCCAAGTGCCGTATCCCGCTCAAAGGTTCTTTTCAGTGATGAATGTGCCATCTATCGCAGTTCGCGCGACAGAAATGTGGTGTTCTGGTCAAAAGAGAATCCCCATTTCACGCAGGAGCTGGAACATAATCCACCGCATGTGATGATATGGGCGGGTATGACATCAGGTCATTTGATTGGACCTTACTTTTTCGATGGATCCGTGAACGCGGCATCTTATTCGGCAATGTTGGAGACGTGGCTCATACCTCAGCTCAGAGATAGGGGACTCATGGATGACGTGTGGCTGCAGCACGATGGGGCACCCGCACACTTTGCTCTTTCTGTGCGCGACGTTTTGAACGAACATTTTGCAGGCCGCTGGATTGGCCGTGGTTCACCGACATCTCCGGCACCATTACCATGGCCGCCACGTAGTCCTGACCTTACCACCCCGGACAATTCGTTATGGGGTATTATCAAGGGAGTAGTGGCTGCGCGTCGCTACAACACCAACTAAGAGTTGCGCAGAGCTGTGGAAGACGCCTTTCGCACCATTACTCCACAAATGCTCCGACGCATGTCACAGAGGACATGGAGGCGCATCCGCTTGTGTGTCCAGCATCAAGGTGCACATACGGATCCACTGGACATGTAACCACGAAGTACGTAAGTGATTCAGATTAATTATGATTGATTATGATTGCACATTGGTTGGTGTACGGTGACTTCTCGCCCACCCTGTATATATTATATATATATATATATATATATATATATATATATATATATATACAGGGTGTCCCATAAGTCCGGCATCATAGGAAAAATAATAAAAAAAGGCATAACAAAAGCTTTTATTTACAGAACGTGCTCAATATGTCCACCATTGTTTTCAATACACAAATTCAGACGTGATACCCAGTCAGTAAGCACATGGTGAATGATGTCAGGAGTAATGGTGTTACATGCCCCAATAATGCGCTGCCGCAAATGTTCAACACTCCTAATTTTCTCTGCGTATACCAGCGCTTTCAAGTGGCCCCAGAGATAAAAATCTAGTGGCGTGAGATCCGGGCTTCTAGCTGGCCATTCCACAGGCCCTCGACGTCCTATCCAATGACCAGGGAATTGTTGGTACAGGTATTCCCTTACTTGGGTGCTGTAATGTGCAGGAGCGCCGTCTTGCTGGAACCATGTTGGGAAATTTCCTTCTTCGTTCAAGACACTGAGAAATGCTTCTTCCTTGAGCATACGTAGGTAGGTGCCTCCATTGACATGTTCATCGAAAAAGAGGGGGCCTATGATGCGATACTTCCAAATGCCACGCCATACCATCACCCGAGATGCACCTTGTTCCTTTGAAGAGATATACCAGTGAGGGTTGTTTTGAGACCAGTAGCGGGTGTTTTGTCGATTTACCTCACCATTTCCAGAAAAAACAGCCTCGTCACTGAACAGAATGGTGGACGGGAAATTGGCATCCCGAGCATAAGAAAAATATGAATTATGGTTTGTAGAAATAGAAAAATATGAATTTCTCCTATGATGCCGTACTTATGGGACACCCTGTATATATATATATATATATATATGGATGAATTTCACAATTAAACACGTGAAATGAATGAATGATGAAAACCCACAAGAAAAAAAATTGATTCCAAGTTCTTTCGTGTATTCAGAAGTACACCTCGTCAGCGAATAAATGTGATTCCCTGACGAGGTGTACTTCTGAAGACACGAGAGACCTTGGAATCATTTTTCTTTTTCCTTGTGGATTTGCATCATGTACTGTATATACACACACACACACACACATACATACATATATATATATATATATATATATATATATATATATATATATATATATATATTCACGCACACAGTGTATATATATATATATATATATATATATATATATATATATATATATATTCACGCACACAGTGTATGTATATTATATATATATATATATATAATATATATATATATATATTCACGCACACAGTGTATGTATATATATATATACAGGGTGGGGCACGGGAACCAAGTGTTTTTGGAATAATCAGGAAAATGATATTTATTTTTGTAAAGAAAATATATTGGTAGAACAACATTCGTAAGAACATAGCATTTCATGTCATAATAATCATGTACCGAAAATTATATCTGGCATATGATGTCCTTGGCCGTCGACGCATTGTTGAAGGCGTTTACGAGAATTGGCCTCCACTCTTCCCAGCAGGTCTCTGTTGATTTGGATGATTTGTTGACGGATCGCTTCCTTCAATGCATCTAATGTACGGGGCTTGTCCTCGTAGACACGTGACTTGAGGTACCCCCATAGAAAGAAGTCACATGTGGACAAGTCAGGGGACCGAGGGGGCCATGCAATGTCACCAAATCTCGAAATGAGATGGTTGGGAAACAGGGGGCGAAGAACAGCCATTGACGCTCTGGCGGTGTGTGGCGTGGCCCCATCTTGCTGAAACCACAAATGTCGACGAGCAATACGCCTTCTTCGTAACTCAGGGATGAAAAAGGTGTTCACCATCTCAATGTAACGCCCAGATGTTATGGTAACGGTAACCCCATTTTGTTCGAAGAAATAGGGACCGATGACGCCAAACTTTCCCACCGCGCACCAAACTGTAACCTTAGGGCTATGCAGCGGTTTTTCATGGAGTTGTCGCGGATTTTCAGCAGCCCAATACCGACAGTTTTGATTGTTGACGGCCCCATTAAGGTGGAAATGGGCTTCATCACTCATTACCACCATCATTTTTCATTCTGCTCATAAAGTGCAAGCATTTCCTGTGCAAAATTCAGTCGTTGGGGGCAATCGTTTACATTCAATTCCTGCACCATCGCTAACTTGTATGGGTGAAAATGTAATTCTTCATGCAAAATCCGTCTAACAGTACGATTGCTGATTCCGAGTGCAGCTGAATGTCTCCGAGCAGAGCGGCCTGGGCTTTGCAACATCGCTTGTCTGACCCTTTCAACGTTCTCTGGAGTACGCACAGTGCGTTGCGGCCCCTTCGGTTTTGTTTTCATTATTGAGCCTCCTGTTCGAAGATTGTTAACCCAACGTAAGATTGTGTCACGAGCGGGAACAGAGTCATTTCGATGAATGTTGAATCTGCGGCGAAACGCACGCTGAACTGCTGTCACTGACTCGCCACTCCTAACAAAATGATCATACGCGAACATGCGGTGTTCTAACGTCCACTGCTCCATGATGGCACCTGAAAGATAAAGGTGAGTGTTAGTTAAAGTTAAATGCTATGAACCCAGGAATGGAATGCTACCTACCGCACGCCCCTCCCATTCCTAATGGCCGATTACTAGCTATTCAAAAAACACTTGATTCCCGTGCCCCACCCTGTATATATATATATATATATATATAATTGTATAAGAGAAGTGGTGTATACTACATAAACCCGAGATCCTGTCCCAAAGCTGGATCCTATCTGCTTCGCAGATAGCTGGTGAGGGAAGTTATATTTTGGGGCCTCTTTGCGAGTGACCCGTTGCCCACGTCTGGCTAACATCATGAAAAAGAAAAACTATAGTATTTGTTATTTACCATTATTTATTCGAACTATAGTGGATTTAATTTTCCCAGAAGAGTTCCTTGTTCCATGCACGGTCTGTGTGTAACATATACATTATACACTATATATATATATGATATACTGTATATGCGCCTCGGTGGTGTAGTGGTTAGCGTCGCTGACTACGAATCCATTGGCCCCGGGTTCTAGACCCGACGGCAGCCAACGCGCAGCAAAATTTATCCTTCCACACAATAAAGAAAGTGCAATAAAAAAGTGGTTGGTAGATAAATGGCTACCCTAGGTGGCCTCGTGGTTAAGACGCTGGGCTGCTGATGGGGCGGGTGTTCGGATTCCACGTTAAGCTGTAGGTCTAAGGTGGAGTGAAAAGCTTGACCTTCGTCAGAATGAACAATTCGGGCGGAAGTTAACCAAAGGTACCAAAGGTAATATATAAGTATATTATATATATATATATATGCAAAGAACGACGCTTGTGAGAAGAGTGTCCGCACAAGAGGAGGAGAGAAAACGAACAATGAAAAATGTGGCACCTCCAAGGAATCGAATCCGGGATCATCCGATTGCCGGTCAGATATGCTAACCATTACACCAAGAGCTTCCATGAATCAGAACTCGTAATTCTCCTACGTACGAACGGAATCGAATGCCCTTTGAGGGGGCACCTTCTCAGGCCGTATATATATATATATATATATATATACACACACATCTTTTAACTGTAAACGACACACAGTATAATTAATGCAAAGAACGACGCTTGTTAGAAGAGTGTCCGCACAAGAGGAGAGAAAACGAGCAATGAAAAATGAGGCACCTCCCAGGAATCGAACCCAGGATCATCAGATTGCCGGTCAGATATGCTAACCATTACACAAAGGGCATTCGATTTCGTTCGTACGTAGAATTACGAGTTCTGATTCATGGAGGTTCTTGGTGTAATGGTTAGCATATCTGACCGGCAATCGGATGATCCCGGGTTCGATTCCCGGGAGGTGCCTCATTTTTCTTTCTAATCTTCTTTTGAAGATGTCCACTACAACACCATTCGTGTTCCTTAGGTCTTTGGGCAGTTAATTAAACAGTTTTGGTCCTCTCACGACAAAACTATTTTTTTTCAGGGTTAAGGATGTTCCCTGTCTCACCTTTAATTTGGGAACACGACACAGTCTTCCTTTTCTACTTTCCACCTTTGTCTGGGGAGTTACATGGTTCAGAGTAAGATTAGAGACTAATTTCTCCATTATTTTCCAAGTGTAAATAATGGTGTATCTCTCTCTTCTCCTTTCCAGTGAATATAGGTTTAGTTCGCGTAACCTTTCCCAGTAATTTAGTTCTTTGCACCTCTTCATATTGGCTGTGAAGCTTCTCTGAATCCCTTCTAGCTGTCTAATGTCTTCTTTTTTATATGGACATGTTAGGACCGAGCAGTATTCCAATTTGGGTATGATCAGTGTTTTCAGTAGAGAAATCATTATATTCCTATCCCTTCGTTTAAAGGTTTTCAGTATCTGCCCCGTTATTCTCTTTGCTCTGTTTACTGCTATCTTATTTTGAGTTTCAAATTTCGCATCATCAGTCATTACAACCCCTAAATCTTTTGCTTCGGAAGGTCCTGGGTTCGATTCCCGGGCGGTCACCTCATTTTTCATTTGTTCGTTATTTCTCTTCCTCGTGTGCAGAACACTCCTCTATACTTACGTCGTTTCTATACATATATATATAATTATATATATATATATACACACACACACACACACACACACACATATATATATATATATATATATATATATAGAGAATTTGCCATCAAATGTTATCCATATCTATTATACTATTTCAGAAATGAAGCCTTATATATATACCGGTGAACCAAACGTAGGTGGACAGTAGGTTGAATAGGGTTTGTGTTATATTATATTATAACTATGGTGTTCATTATAACTATGGTGTTTGTGTTATATTATATTAAATATTATAACTAAATTTATTTAAATTTAATCTTTTTTCTTTTCAGATAGTTCAGAGAACCCATAATGGCAAATAATCTAAATACTGATGCCAGAAAATGGGTGTTAAAAGAGTATTGGAAATCTCAAAATACTGAAACTGTTAGAACAAAATGGGTTGAAACATTTGGTACTCAAGCCCCAAAGAGACAAACCATTTACCGCATTCGTGACAAATTTGATGCCACTGGCTCAATTCTTAATGCCCCAAGATCTGGTCGACCCAAAACAGTTTGCACAGAGGACAATAAGCAACTTGTTGCCGAAGCATTTGTTCACAGTCCCAAAAAGTCCACCAGAAGAGCCTCAGCAGAACTGGACATTTCACAAACCTCTATTATACGAATTCTGAAATGTATTGGGTTGAAAGCTTATCGTCCACGGCTAATTCATGGCTTATTGGAGGATGACCCAGACCAGACAGGCGGCTGCAATTTAGTGAGATCATGCTGAACGAAATTGAAGGAAATCCAATAATTTTAGATAACATTGTGTGGACCGATGAGGCTTCTTTCAAATTATCAGGTCATGTTAACCGACATAATTGTGTTTACTGGTATAGTGAGAACATGCATTTAACATTAGAGCAGCAACTAAACCAGCCTGGTGTCAGTGTTTGGGGTGGTATTTCAAGTTCTGGTGTTTTAGGACCAATTTTTGTTGATGGAACAGTCACAGGTGATAAGTATCTCGAAATTCTAATGAATGAAGTTGGTCCACACTTACAACAACAGCCTAATTCACATGACCTCTATTTCCAACAAGATGGGGCCCCTCCACATTATTCAAGAGCAGTCCGTGAGTATCTTGATGAAACATTTCCCGAGAAATGGATCGGCCGAAGAGGTCCAATTGAATGGCCTGCACGTTCACCTGACTTTACCCCAATGGATTTTTTCTTTTGGGGAGTACTCAAGGACAAAGTTTATAGTCGAAAACCACGAAGTGTTGGTGATTTGAAAAATTACATCAGAGATGCATTTCAAGAAATTAATGCACAAAGAAACTTGTGCAAAAATGTTTGTCGAAGTGTGAAAGGTAGACTTCAAAGCTGTGTAAATTGTGATGGACAGCAATTTGAGCACCTGCGTTGATAAAATTTTCAGTGCTTTTGTATTGTATTGGTATAAGTTAATTTTCTTTTTATTTTGTATTATAGTATACAAAAAAATTAAATATAATTGTATATGTATTCTCAAAATAAACGTTATCATTTACTGTCCACCTACTTTTGGTTCACCCGTTATATATATATGTAACAGTTTTTTTGCGCACACCTACAGGTCGCTACAATTGGTGTAGAACAATGCGGTTTTCACCATTCGATGCGTCTTTTTATTGTGCAGTGCCCATGCTAAAAAAAATTCCCTAACATAATTCCTTCCCCCCTTTTAGGGGTACAGGTCTTCCCATGCCTGTACACGCATTTTTTTTAATTTTTCATTTTTAATCATAATTTTGGCACAAAATAAGTCAATATTTACTAAACATTTAATATCATTCAATTCACAAAAGATTTATTTATCGATTCAATTTTAAAAAGGTATATATTTTTAAAATTCATAAGAACTTTTTGCAAAAAACTAAAAACAAACATGCATTTTTAAAATTCAATGATTTTTATACAAAATATTTTGATATTTTTAAAATTCAATGATTTTTATACAAAATATTTTGATATTTGTTATAATTTTAACATTTTTCGATTCACAAAAGTTTTCTTTATCGATTCAATACAAAAAATTACATAATTAAAACGGGCAATTTAAATAAACACGAGTTTAAAGTTAAACGAGCCACACTCGAAATTATTTACCGTGACTTTTGTGCGTTTTATTACTGTGGCTTTTGTACAAATAATTTTACGTATACACAAACGATTTGATAGGATATTGATTTATCATTCATTTTTTAGTTGTCATAGAAATACGTTAATTAAGTTATCTGATTAGATGCGCTTTTATAGTTGAAGATCATTTTTAGAAAATTATTTATTTTCCCCACTAAAATATTACAAAATTTCTATTAGGTATCCTAATATCATTATGCCTGTCGCTGTAAGAAAATAGCAATTATTTTCCATTTTATGAAAATATCGGACCCCCTAGGCCTACAAAACCAATTTTTCCCTTTTCTTTATCAAAAATTGTTGATTTTCGGAAGTCTTTCGGTTATAAATTTGTACCAGTCTATTGTTTATCTATAATATATAATAATATAAAAAGACGTGTGTGTGTGTGTGTGGGTGTGTGTGTGTGTGTGTGTGTGTGTGTTCCAGCCATCACCAAACTCCAAAATGGAAGCAGTTACAAACATGAAACTTCACACACATATTGATTAGGTCCCGATGTTGTGCACTTGGGTGTTAATAAATTAAATAATTAATTTTAAAACATTAAATGACGTCATCAAGATCATTACGAAACCTATGGTAAAATTATTGAGGACCCGGTTAGGTTAATTGAATGCCAGGTTAGGTCATCTGTACGCCCTTGACGATTGGTTAGGTTAAGTCGTGATATTTTCGTTGGCTTTAACGAAAATATCATGACTTAACCTAACCAATCGTCAAGGGTGTACAATTAACCTAACCGGGCATTCAATTAACGTACCCGGGCATTCAATTAATCTAATCGGGCATTCAGTTGACCTAACTGGGCATTCAACTAACCTAACCGGGAATTCAGTTTACCTAACCGGGCATATATATATATATATATATATATATATATAGCGTTCAACATTCACCTCGGCAACGCCGGGTCGCTCCGCTAGTGTTAACTAATGGAAGAATGACTCGAAGATGATAGAATTTTTTGTGAAATTTTCATTTTTTATAATTTTGGAGGTTAAGGACATCGTCACTGCAGATAATGTTAACACCAATGGTGACACCCTTGTCGGTGTTGAAAGTGGTCACTCTGAGAGTGGTGTGTTCCGTTCGCCACAAAGTGAACAGCTTCCTTTGCTGTTTCTTTGGGAAACCTGCATCTACTTCCTTTTCGGATTTGATGATACTTGAATCAAGTTGGTAATCGGAAGTTTCATCATGCAGTAAGGGTAAGACCCATTTCGTACCCTTAAGTGAGCAAGTACCCATCACCTTCGGAACTGGTGGTGGTCCTAAGATATGAAAGAAAGAAAATGGTTACAGAGATTATTATTGCAATGTTTCTAATTACAAAAAATGAAGTAAAATTTTAAATTTAAGCATGTTTATGTCATTAATTTACCCTCCGTATTTTTGAAGGTGTGACACGAAAATTTCACCAAAATTTCATTCTTGACATTTATTTAATAATCAAATAAAAAAATTATTAAGACTCATTATACATTTTTCAAGTAATAATAAAAAAGGAAAGTATTTAAATCTAAGAAGTTTCTTCATTAATTTACCTTTCCGCGGGAGGGCCCTGCAATTGGTGAGGCACAAAAATGGGACTGTGGAAGTTTGGAACACAATGTTCGTCTTTGTGTGAATTTCGGTTTCGACGAAGAAAAGCCTTCGATCTTCTGAAAAAGATGAAAAAAATTATGAGAAAAGGCATCGCCCAAAAATACTTAATTCATAATACCAAATTAATAAGGCTTCTTCTCTTCCATAAATCTCATTTCATACTTTTAATGGGAAGGGAAGTTTCTTTCTATGGATTTTCCTCTACTGTTTTCGCCCCTATTTCTGGTTCATTTTTACCCCAATGTACGATTCTACAGCGCAGGATAAATGTTGTCAACCACCAAATAACAACAACATCCACGAAACCAAATGTTCTCTGCCCTCCCGATAAAAACATTTTATATATGAAAAAGAAATAGAAAAATTGTTCGATCAAAATGTTTCATTTAAACTCATTCTTTACATATTTTTTCTGTTAATGAAATTTTAGACACTAAAAAGAATGTCCCATTTTTTGCAAAAATAATTCGACAGATGTAACAAATCTAGCCACTAGATGACGGTAGCGTTCAAATATGTCCTTCCTGAATATGGAAAGAACGATTTTTTTATTTTAGATTTGATACACTGTAATGAATTTATTTAAACTTCCTCCCATTATTTTTGAATTTCTTTCAATCCACAAACGGATAAACGAAACAAAGATTACGTTTTTGATCACTCAGTTGAGGAAACGTTTAATTTCGAACGTTCACGTACGAAATTGCCTCTATCATAATTATTATTAATAATATAATTAAATTTACATTTTATCCAAGTCTCAAATTTTTGCAGTAGTCCAAATTCAAGGTTTCCCACGAATTGGAATATATTCCAAGCAATTGTTTTACTTTCCGGAATCTTGGCAATTTTTAGAAATGGTCAGAAATTTTAAATCGTATTTCTCTAAACTTAAGTTTAATTGAAATCCGGTCTTAATTATAGATTAAATTAGGATAACCAAGACCCTTCAAGGAATGGGATTTGTCTTGATTAGATATAGCTATAAAATAATGAATATATATATATATATATATATATATATATATATATATATAGCCTACATATATTGTAAGAAAATGAATATACCAGAAAGAAATATTATTTACCGTTTTAGAATATATTATAAACAAATAGTAAATTAAATATAAACAACTATTAAGAAAATTCAAAACCTTAATCACAAGCTCTTTTTTTAATATTCTCGATACCTGTAAAAATAAAACGGCAAATAATATTTGTTTGGGTGTATTCAGTTTGAGAGACAATTTGTGTGTGTATATATATATATATATATATATATATATATATATATTTTTTTTTTTTGAAGAAGAAGAAGAAGAAGAAGAAGAACTACAAGGGGAAAGTATAACTGACTTCGACTTTACAACAGATGATATTACACAAGTTATAGGGAACTAAAAGCACACTCAGGGGCACGACCGGACAGATGGAATGTCACACTGATCAAAAACTGCAAGAATGCAATACTGAAGCATATGGGAACAACAGGAAAAGTAGGGAAATGGATATATAATTTCTTTAGTGAGCGGCGGCAAGTCGTTGCAGTACAAGGAGCATCTTCATCTTCATCAGAGGTCCTCAGTTCTGTACGACAAGGAACAGTATTAGCTCCACTACTCTTCATAATCATGCTAACTGACATAGATGAGGACGTTACCAGAGACAGCACAGTAATATCCTTTGCCGATATTATACCCCAAATGGACAGGAAATTCAGAGAAATTCTAAAGCAAAAGATTTAGGGGTCCTAACATGCCCATATAATAAAGAAGACATTAGACAACTAGAAGGGATTCAGAGAAGCTTCACAGCCAAGATCAAGGGGTGCAAAGAACTAAACTACTGGGAAAGGTTACGCGAATTAAACCTATATTCATTGGAAAGGAGGAGAGAGAGATACACCATTATTTACACTTGGAAAATAATGGAGAATCTAGTCCCTAATCTTACTCTGAACCCCTGTAACTCCCCAAACAACAGTGGAAAGTCGAAAAGGAAGACTGTGTCGTATTCCTAAATTAAAGGCTAGACAGGGAACATCCTTAACCCTGAAAGAAAATAGTTTTGTTGTGAGAAGTCCAAAACTGTTTAATCAGCTGCCAAAAGACCTAAGAAACACGAGTGGTGTTGCAGTAGACATCTCCAAAAGAAGATTAGACACCTGGCTCAGAGCAATTCCTGATGAGCTGGGCGTATGTGAGGTGGAGAGTACAAGAAACCAACTCGCTTCTTCACCAGGCCAACTCGAGAGGAGGGGCGATAAGTTTGACCTTCGTGAAATGAGGAATCATCGCGCGGAACATTTAAAAGGTATATGTATAAATTGTATATATATATATCAGATTTTGTGATGTCGATGGTCGACCTAATGCAAGTCTTCCTTCCTTATTCCGGCTCGACCTTATGCAAGTCTGCCTTATTCCAGTGCGACGTTATGCAAATACATGTATTTCGAATGGAAATGAAAAAGTTTGTTTAATATTTTAAATGAGAGTGACTAACCCATAAATACATTTCAGATTTGTGATGAAAATGACTAACCTAACTTAATGTACCCTAGCGGAACCGAAATGGGCATAATCTAACGGTCTAACCTAAAGTAACCAAACTGAAACTAATCTGACCTAATTTGAACTAACTTAACACGAATTTATCTGATGTGCATGAGTTGAAGTTTCCGACATAATGCAAGCTTAGAAATTTTGGTGTTGACATTATGCACGTCAACATTTTGAAGATCAACATTGTTTCACGACCTCTCAATTTCTAAACAGATATTTAGAAAGAATGTGACAGTAAATGAAAATAATGTTGAAGATGTCTTTCACCAAAGGCATGATCCCACATTCACTAAAATTAGAGAACATTGTTCTGAAAAACATTTACTTAAAACCATAAAAATGAATCAAATGGATTGAAGTTACTCACCATGTCTCTTCAAAGCTTTATTTCAACCACTTGTGATCTTCACAAAAGAAATTCGATTGAGGAAAACGGCTTTCATGAACGCATTTTTAAGCAATTTTTAGGAGGAAAAACTTGTTCAGAAATAAATCATTTCAATGTCACTTAATTTTTATTGGCATCTTCTCGTAAATAATAAAAATAATAATAATAATAATAATTATAGTTATTTTTATTATTATTATTATCATTACTGTAGTAATAATTCATACTCATAAATATCAGAGAGGAACCATCATTAATTTCATTAACAAATCACTAAATCAATACTTTATGAAATATACCAACACTTACAAATGGTATAAAACAATTGATTGCAGTCTCTTTCAATAAATTGTATGTTATACCACATAACTTGAGTCTTACTAAATGTCTTCGAACGACGATTCAGAATCGATCTGCGGTCGATCACTCTGCAACATCCGGTCTTATTTGCGAGATTTGGTGAAGAAGAGAGTTGATTTCCACTTTCATCCTGCCCTCGTGGCCATCAACACATGGCTGGTCAGGGATTTTGCAAAAAAACCTGCGCAGTTGGTTCTTGAAAATCTTCAGGTTGGTGGCCTGGACGTTACTCAGTTCTTGCATGGGCATGCTAAAACGTTTTGGGCCATGCATTCTGAGAGTATTTTACATATTCTTTTTCATAAACCCCTGACCCACCGTACAGTATCTGCCTCTTCTCTTATTCCAGTGTGTTTCTATTTCATTTCTAAAGTCTGAGACGCATCCTTCGAGCATTTATCATACTGTATGTATGTTATTGTAGCCCTGTTCAAAAATCAACTTTTTCTTATTTTCATAGGTTTCTGTACTTTTTCCCATGCTTTTTGACCTGAAAAGGCCGAAAATCACAACCATTTTGACCTAGGTTGTTGGGAAGCATTGCCGCATGGAGCTTTAAGTTTTCTGCCTTGAAATCGGCCAAAAGCACCAGTTCCGGGGTCCCTTGAATCATGTTTTGCACTATAACTTTTTATCTAAACAAGATAGAGCAACAAAATAGGCACCAAATTAAAGTGTTTTTAATCCTCTTTCTAACTTATACAATTATGATAGTCTTGGAACAAGAAATGGCACATTGGTACATACAAAGATTTCAGAAATATCACAAAATTCGTTTTCTCACACTCAAGGCAGACAAGGCGCCTTATTCATGACACAAATTTGAGATTAACATTTTGTCACAAGTCTAATCGATCAAGAAGTGAAAGCATTACATGATGATTAATTTCATAATGACATTTACACAGTCAGTTGTTGAGAGTTTGTTTCTTGAAGCTGTCAAAGCGGCGTCTGTTGAACTCCACAGCTTGAAGGAGATAGTCCCTTTGCTTGGCATCTGTTGTTATGACATTTGCAAAGTCGCTCATCATCTTGACACCACGTTCAGCAATGTCATTCACCGCTTTCAGATTCTTAACATAGTCCAACGCTTTTCTGTAGTCCTCATTCTGTGGCCAAGACGTGACAGGTTCCAGAAGCCACTCGGATCCAATGTTCAGTGTATCCAGCAGGAAATGTGATTCTGGGCCAATGAGATCAACCAGGGTGGTCTTAGCTGTGACTCTCTGGAATAGAGGCTTTCCTGTTCTGAAGCTGTCTGGCTTCTCAGTGGCATGTAACTGGGCAGCAATGTCGTGCTTCAATGTGTCACTCAATCTACTGCTGAACAGGGCAAATGGCACGACTTCCTGCGTCAGGTACCATTTGTGGTTTTCCATCTTATTAAGTACTGCATCAGCAAGCTCTGGGTCAGTTTTCTTGTACTTCAACATGTCCTGGATTAGACTTAGATCATTCACGGGAGCATCTGCAGCAGACATTGACATCATCCATACAGGAGTGTAGAACAGCGCAAGGAAGGTGTTGAGTCTTTCCAGCTTTGATACAGTGTCTTCGTCGTACTCAAGTTGATCTGCAAACATCAGCATTTTCATGGAGTACAGGTTTCTGGCCATCCATCTGGCCTTATGAATGGCGCCTGGTCGACTCCACTGAATACCTCGAGGAGGCGTTCCTCCAAGAACAATGACTGTCAGTTCAGCCATTTCCCTGTAGTCGGCTCTTGGAAGCCTTTCTGCTGTTAGAATGTCTTGGAGTATTTCTTCACTGTTCTTCTTCTTTTCCTTCAGCCATTTGCTGTTGATAGCCAGCATCTTTGGGTTTTCCTTGGAGAAGTCCGTCCAAACATCCTTCAGATGCTCAAACCAGGGATTATCTGGCCCCTTCACCTTCCCAAACAGCTTCTCCCAAACTGCTCCTACTAGGATTTCCAGGATGTGATGTCGACAGGCCAGATAAAACACCTGTTTGTTCAGCATTTTCTCTAGCAGTTTGGCAGCTCCTCTGTGAACTCCACTGTTACTGGATGTAGTGTCAAAAACAAGGGCAGTAACATTATCCGTAAGTTCCCATGTCTCCAGTAAATCCATTGAAGCCTCAGCCTGAGCTGTGCCAGAAGAATTGTCGATGACAGGTACTCCCAATAACTTTCCTTCAGTGTATGAAGGTGGACCAGACACTAGCACAGCTAAAGTCTCTGAGGTACTTCCAGGTTCACTGCCCAAGACATCTTTGAGCAACTTTCCATCCTAGTGTAAGGCAGCGTACTGTGGGGGGTTTTCACAAAACTTGGACATGTGACTCTGGCTGATATTATACCTGGACAGCATTCTGTTGCGACGTGTTGTTGAGGTTGAGATGACGAAGTTATCCAGATCAGCCCCTCCAGCTTTGAAGGTGGCAGAAACCATGGCAGTAACTTGATTGTCTGATAAACCAAGACGATCAGCTGTATTGCAGATGACATCACATTCCATGACCTTCCTTGGAAACGTCAAAGTCACACTAGTCACAGTGTCTTGATGGTGAGAACATCCAGGACGAGGCTGATGGTAATCCATGTCCTCTGTGTTAGCGTCGTTGTCAGTTGAGTCACCCCAGGTATTGTCATCCACATGAACGACTGCCTCTTGTTCTGCTGCAGCTGTAAAATAGTACAACATGTTAAGACAGTAATTGTTAAGTACATGCTAAATATCGCAATGGAGTAAAACTTAAAACTTTTTGTAACGTTCAAAGTAATTAGTTTTACCTTGTTCTTGTCTATGCTGCAGTCTTTCATTCCTCGCTGCTTGCTGCAGGGATCTTGTCTCAAAAATCTTGTCATGACCAGACATATGACCTTTCCTCTCAGTCTTTTGGTCTTCGTAGAACCTGATATCCTCATCTTTCTTCTCTCTGGATAACAGTCTGTTGTTCTGTATTTCCTGGATTGCATCTGGAGCTCCTATATCGAACAGGCTGTCTAATTCCAGCACAAATGCTCCTCTTTTTCCTCCAGGGTTACTTGCTCTTCCTTTGCTTTTCACCAGAGCACGATGTTTCTCATGTAGTTTCATGAAGAACTTCATTGCGTTGTACTTGGTCATTGTCTTGATCCTAGCCATCTGCCAGAATGGGATGATAGATTCAACTGTTTCATATGCAAGGTCTTGAACCATGGGCCTCCCTGCATTTTCCGGTAAATTCTAAAGATTAAGGAAATACTGGAACGCCTGTCTGTTGGTGGGAAGCTGGGAACCACTGATAAAAGCTGAAGGGTATCCAACCAGGAAAGTTTCAGTGAGAGATCTGGTAGATGGCCCAGTTGACACCTGCCTGTGGACAGTACGTGGAGGTTCTGAGATATCAACTGTGCGCCCACGGAGCTCCCTCAGCTCCTTGCTTAATGCCATTGTGAAGTTGTAATTTGTAGATGTTTTTCTAGATTCTGATTGAGTTTCTGTTGTTTCCTGAAAAATGATAGATAATTATTATTATTATTATTATTAATTATTATTTATTTATTATTATTATTATTATTATTATTAATTATTATTTATTTATTATTATTATTATTATTATTATTATTATTATTATTATTATTTATTAATTTTATGCTCTTTCATTTGATACCTAATTTGTTGCTCTATCTTGTTTAGATCAAAAGTTAAAGTGCAAAACATAATTCAAGGGACCCCGGAATTGGCGCTTTGGCCGATTTCAAGGCAGAAAATTTAAAGCTCCATGCGGCAATGCTTCCCAACATCCTAGGTCAAAATAGCTGTGATTTTCGGCTTTTTCAGGTCAAAAAGCATGGGAAAATGTACAGAAACCTATGAAAATAAGAAAAAGTTGATTTTTGAACAGGCCTATAATGTTACTGTGTTTCGTTTCCGTCTTCTTTCCAAGTAGTATCAGACTTAGTCCCATTTTCCCCAATTTCCCAATTATCATGGAAATCATGGTAATTATACTCATATATAAAATATAAACGTCTTACAATGTCATTCAACCACCTATAAAATTCGCTATATTCTGCATGCACATTCGAATGTCGCATGATTCAAACAGTTGTGCTTTCGTACTCAATTATTAGATTTTTATCTCCAAATGTATAGAAAAATGATCAAGTAATAATGTCTGTATTAAGTACTAGTTTCACTTACTAGTTTCTTTTCTTCTTCAAATATTTCTGACTTGTTTTGGCTTATATCTTCTTATAATGATTTGTACATCTGAGTTAAGTAACTTTTTATGCAGGAAGGAGAGGACAATGGCGAACGCCCGCAAAAACGCCGCCTTATAGAGGAAGAAGAGAGCCGAAATCAAAGTTCAATCAAGAATTAACGTATATTCTATAATTTGATGGACTATGACGTCATAAAGTATATTATTACTGCATTATTCGTTCAACATTTCTTGGCTGAACTGTTTCCTTTCGTTTGTGTCTATATAAGTGTTCGAACTCCCCTGATGTCGTCAAAAGCGAGCATCTGCATCTAAAATCCTCTTCTTGTTATCTTTTATAATCCATCACAATCTATGTTGTATGTTACACTATATGATTTATGAACTTTATGCTACTGCTATGTGCTATTTCTAATCCCTGTTTCTTTCCACGCTCTTGGCGTTAATATTTGGTCAAAATAAATTTTAGATCAGTTGTCATTATTATACGATATGTTATTAAACGTTTAATATTTGCTAAATATTGTAATTACCATTAAAGAGTGTGTAGTACCTAAGTACTTGACATGTAATCAATACAACCCGACATTATATCGCCATCATAGAATGTACATTCTGCAAAATTATTATCTTTTTGTTATTTATTTTTCATTTTTTCATTTGTAATCTTTCTAAATTTTATTATACTAGTATTTTTGCAATTGAGCTTACCATTACGAATTCTTTAGGTCTCCAGTTAAAGGGAGAACTTAACCTTCAACTGCATTTCCTCAAGTAAATCTTAGTCAGTCTTGTTAAATTTTATAAAGACAAAATTATTTCTGCTACAGCCTTTGGATAAGGAGGTTGAACCTACTCCCTTTCAGTTCCTGCTATAACTTTTGGCCAAGGAAGATCTCCTCCTTCTACTTCTTAATTCTGACCTTTTGCAGAGTTAGAGGCTCTCAGATTTTCCAAAGGGTATTATTTAAATCAGGGCCGGATTAAGTTTTTAGAGGGCCCTGGGGCACTTAACTAGTGGGAGGCTCCTCATATGGTGTTCATCTCAAATTTTCAATGTTTATTCCCCCAGACCCCTACTTATTAGGGCGAAATGGGTACACTGAATATATATATATATATATATATGAAAATTATTTCACGAAAGTAACACGTGAAAAATATTTATGATGAAAAACCACGAAGGAAAGGAAACACAAAAAGGTGCTCAAGCGCTTTCGTCTAATGACATCCTCAGGAACACTGAGGATGTCATTAGACGAAAGCGCTTGAGCACCTTTTTATGTTTCCTTTCCTTCGTGGTTTTATTCATCATATATATATATATATATATATATATATATACACAAACTCAGAATGGTTCCCTGAGAACAATATATGTTAAACACAGACCGTGCATGGCACAAGGAACTCTTCTGGGAAAATTAAATCCACTATAGTCCGAATAAGTAATGATAAATGACAAATACCATAGTTTTTTTCCTTTTTCATGATTTTAGCCCGACGTGGGCAACGGGTCTCTCGCAAAGAGATCCCATAAATATAGCTTCCCTCACCAGCTATCTGCAAAGCAGACAGGATCCAGCTTTGGGACGTGGATCTAGGGTTTAAAGCAAACCTAGATCCCTACACTCAGAACCTCTATATAAGTAAAAGACTCGTTGCATTCACGTCGTGTTGAATAAATCAAAGAAAAAGGGGGTAACTATTGTATTTTTAGCCAAAAAAACCAAAACTTAAAACTCAACCGGGACATTGAGCGTCCACTTTTCAAGGCACGAAACACGTCCGTTTAGTATACACAAACTCAGAATGGTTCCCTGAGAACAATATATGTTAAACACAGACCGTGCATGGCACAAGGAACTCTTCTGGGAAAATTAAATCCACTATAGTCCGAATAAGTAATGATAAATGACAAATACCATAGTTTTTTTCCTTTTTCATGATTTTAGCCCGACGTGGGCAACGGGTCTCTCGCAAAGAGATCCCATAAATATAGCTTCCCTCACCAGCTATCTGCAAAGCAGACAGGATCCAGCTTTGGGACGTGGATCTAGGGTTTAAAGCAAACCTAGATCCCTACACTCAGAACCTCTATATAAGTAAAAGACTCGTTGCATTCACGTCGTGTTGAATAAATCAAAGAAAAAGGGGGTAACTATTGTATTTTTAGCCAAAAAAACCAAAACTTAAACCTCAACCGGGACATTGAGCGTCCACTTTTCAAGGCACGAAACACGTCCGTTTAGTATACACAAACTCAGAATGGTTCCCTGAGAACAATATATGTTAAACACAGACCGTGCATGGCACAAGGAACTCTTCTGGGAAAATTAAATCCACTATAGTCCGAATAAGTAATGATAAATGACAAATACCATAGTTTTTTTCCTTTTTCATGATTTTAGCCCGACGTGGGCAACGGGTCTCTCGCAAAGAGATCCCATAAATATAGCTTCCCTCACCAGCTATCTGCAAAGCAGACAGGATCCAGCTTTGGGACGTGGATCTAGGGTTTAAAGCAAACCTAGATCCCTACACTCAGAACCTCTATATAAGTAAAAGACTCGTTGCATTCACGTCGTGTTGAATAAATCAAAGAAAAAGGGGGTAACTATTGTATTTTTAGCCAAAAAAAACCAAAACTTAAACCTCAACCGGGACATTGAGCGTCCACTTTTCAAGGCACGAAACACGTCCGTTTAGTATACACAAACTCAGAATGGTTCCCTGAGAACAATATATGTTAAACACAGACCGTGCATGGCACAAGGAACTCTTCTGGGAAAATTAAATCCACTATAGTCCGAATAAGTAATGATAAATGACAAATACCATAGTTTTTTTCCTTTTTCATGATTTTAGCCCGACGTGGGCAACGGGTCTCTCGCAAAGAGATCCCATAAATATAGCTTCCCTCACCAGCTATCTGCAAAGCAGACAGGATCCCAAAGCTGGATCTTGTCTGCTTTGCAGATAGCTGGTGAGGGAAGCT
This sequence comes from Bathynomus jamesi, assembly GCA_023014485.1. Lineage (NCBI taxonomy): Eukaryota > Metazoa > Arthropoda > Malacostraca > Isopoda > Cirolanidae > Bathynomus > Bathynomus jamesi. The sequence continues at coordinate 461,977 of JAJOZX010000586.1, read as the reverse complement.
ATATTTATGGGATCTCTTTGCGAGAGACCCGTTGCCCACGTCGGGCTAAAATCATGAAAAAGGAAAAAAACTATGGTATTTGTCATTTATCATTACTTATTCGGACTATAGTGGGTTTAATTTTCCCAGAAGAGTTCCTTGTGCCATGCACGGTCTGTGTTTAACATATATTGTTCTCAGGGAACCATTCTGAGTTTGTGTATACTAAACGGACGTGTTTCGTGCCTTGAAAAGTGGACGCTCAATGTCCCGGTTGAGGTTTAAGTTTTGGTTTTTTTGGCTAAAAATACAATAGTTACCCCCTTTTTCTTTGATTTATTCAACACGACGTGAATGCAACGAGTCTTTTACTTATATAGAGGTTCTGAGTGTAGGGATCTAGGTTTGCTTTAAACCCTAGATCCACGTCCCAAAGCTGGATCCTGTCTGCTTTGCAGATAGCTGGTGAGGGAAGCTATATTTATGGGATCTCTTTGCGAGAGACCCGTTGCCCACGTCGGGCTAAAATCATGAAAAAGGAAAAAAACTATGGTATTTGTCATTTATCATTACTTATTCGGACTATAGTGGATTTAATTTTCCCAGAAGAGTTCCTTGTGCCATGCACGGTCTGTGTTTAACATATATTGTTCTCAGGGAACCATTCTGAGTTTGTGTATACTAAACGGACGTGTTTCGTGCCTTGAAAAGTGGACGCTCAATGTCCCGGTTGAGGTTTAAGTTTTGGTTTTTTTGGCTAAAAATACAATAGTTACCCCCTTTTTCTTTGATTTATTCAACACGACGTGAATGCAACGAGTCTTTTACTTATATAGAGGTTCTGAGTGTAGGGATCTAGGTTTGCTTTAAACCCTAGATCCACGTCCCAAAGCTGGATCCTGTCTGCTTTGCAGATAGCTGGTGAGGGAAGCTATATTTATGGGATCTCTTTGCGAGAGACCCGTTGCCCACGTCGGGCTAAAATCATGAAAAAGGAAAAAAACTATGGTATTTGTCATTTATCATTACTTATTCGGACTATAGTGGATTTAATTTTCCCAGAAGAGTTCCTTGTGCCATGCACGGTCTGTGTTTAACATATATTGTTCTCAGGGAACCATTCTGAGTTTGTGTATACTAAACGGACGTGTTTCGTGCCTTGAAAAGTGGACGCTCAATGTCCCGGTTGAGGTTTAAGTTTTGGTTTTTTTGGCTAAAAATACAATAGTTACCCCCTTTTTCTTTGATTTATTCAACACGACGTGAATGCAACGAGTCTTTTACTTATATAGAGGTTCTGAGTGTAGGGATCTAGGTTTGCTTTAAACCCTAGATCCACGTCCCAAAGCTCGATCCTGTCTGCTTTGCAGATAGCTGGTGAGGGAAGCTATATTTATGGGATCTCTTTGCGAGAGACCCGTTGCCCACGTCGGGCTAAAATCATGAAAAAGGAAAAAAACTATGGTATTTGTCATTTATCATTACTTATTCGGACTATAGTGGATTTAATTTTCCCAGAAGAGTTCCTTGTGCCATGCACGGTCTGTGTTTAACATATATATATATATATATATATAAGGTGGCATTAAAGTCAGGAGTCAAAGGGTCATCACTGCATAAATTATAAATATTTTAACTAACAAATTAGAAATTATATAAATCTTTTTAACTAAAAAAGTAATTTTTATTTAAAAATAGTAGCAGCCACAGAAGGGAAGAGATCCATTCTCTTTGACTCCTGACTTTTGCTGAGTTTTCGTACTTTTATTTACAAATTATTTAATACTTTGTGTGTCTACCTTAGACTTGAAGAATTAAAAAAAAATTATCAGTAGTTGGCTGTTTACTGATTAGAGACAGTTGGCAATTCTGAATTCTAGAATTTTCTCTGTGAAACTTCATGGAAGACGGATGACTGTACAAGCCATTAGTAAGCAAAGGGTCGTCGTGGTAAAGAGCTGTTTACAGATCTTAAAAGATCTGTTATTGCTGCACACGAGTCTGGAAAGAGTTATAGGAAGATAGGAGAAGAGCTTCGAATTCCATATATGACAGTTGCTGCAGTTATAAAGAAATGGAAAAGCTTTGAAACAACCAAAACTCAACCAAGGTGTGGCCAACCTTGCAAGATTTCAGAATGTACAGCTAGACGGATTGAAAGAATGGATGCTGCGAATCCACAAGTGACTGCGGGTAATATTTGCCAAACATTAAGACTAAAATCGATGTCCATCCCTCTAGTGCACGTCGTACATTGGAAGGAATGATCTGCATGGAAGAGTTACACGAAGAAAACCTCTGCTACGAAAAGCGCACAAAGAAGCTCGTCTAAAGTACGCCAAGGATCCTCAAAATGATGGATTTGCATTCTGGAAGGAAGTTCTCTGACAAACAAGACCAAAATTGAATTATTCGAGAACAAATACTGCATTCAAATACTGCATTCGAGGAAACAATCATCCTTCCTAGTTGAACATGGTGGTGGTAGTTTGTTTCTTTGGGGATGCTTTAGTGCTTCTAGTCCAGTAAACCTTGTTGTCATCAATGGAATCTTAAATTCGAAGAAATATTAGGAAGTTTTGGAAGAAAATATATTGCCTTCAGTTCGGGAGTTGCGAATGGGTCGCAACTGGATACTGCAACATGATAATGATCCAAAACATTAAAGTAAGCGCGCCATAAAATGGCTTCAACAAAAGAATTTCAAGCCTCAAGCCTAGATCTCACTTTAATCGGGAATTTATGGTTTGATTTGAAAAAAGCTGTCAGCAAGAGAAACCTTTCGAATCTGAATGAATTGCAACAATTTTCATTAGAAAAATGGGCTAAAATTTCTACTGAGAGATGTCGAAATCTTTTCGAAAAATGTTCGGAAACTTTTGCATTGTAACTTTTTAATTTTCCTAAAATTTTTTGATGTTTTACATTATATATTGGAATTAAACTATTTCTTTTATTTATAAAATTTTTCCAAACGAACCGTAACTTTAGAGAACTATCCTCCGCATGGTACAAAAGATAAGGACGAATATAACTGAAATATTTTTTCTGTACAAATACTTATGAGCGTTGCTGTACAGAGCAAAGAACTGCCATTAACAAGCAAATTTTATGCTTATTCCTTATCGTAGATACGAAGTTTGTTTCATAAAAAAATGAAGAAGGAATTTTTCAGTGGTTTAAAGTGCACAAAAATATTTGAAATAATATTAATAAAACAATAAGATTATAAAAGTTTTGAATATGATATACTTATCTTGCGTATCACAATAACATCTATTAAAATATTTAACATTTAACAGTGATTGAATTTTGGGGATGGTGTCACATTACGTTTTTTGAAGTGTCGTGCTGCTATAAAAGATCATCGAATCTGTCGCTCATCACCAGTCGTTCTCGAGTTCGACTGATCACCTTATCAGTGAGTAAAGAGGAATCTTCGACGAAGCCATGAAGGCAATTCTCTTAATTTTTGCTCTTATTGGTAAGGAATATTTTACTTTACATATCTTATGCTGGCTTTCGTTGCATCTGTGATGGTTGGCAAAATTTTAAAAGAAAATTAGACCTATGATTATTTATCGAAGTATTTTACTATTTCTTTTTTGGGGGAAATCGTATGTAGGCTCTAATTACATAGAAAATTAAATTATTAAATTTTGAAATGTAAGCTTGGTGTAGCTAAGATTCGATTTTTAAATATTTAATTGAAAATCCACAAGATAGCGAAACTCAAGGCCTAGGCAAATTTCAGTACAGAATATAATTGTATCGGGTTGCCCAAAAAAAAACGCCTTGAGATTTGAACATCAATAACTTAAAAAATATGCAGTTCACACTTCCAAAATTTACAAAACTTTTACCTAAATCTATTAATAAGCCATCATAAAAATTTCAGACCTCTACATAAAATACTTTTCCCACAGTCGTTCATGGACTCATGACTCCATTCCACTGAAGCAAAGTTACCACTCACCCGATTTATATATATATACAGGGTGGGCGGAAAGTAGCTCCCTATTTTGGATTGGTAAAAAAATACGTATATTATCCATTTATTTCAGAAGAAATAATATGAAAAGGTAGGCATACATGGTAGGTTTTCTCTAAAATTCAACGTGGGCTCCAACTCTTTCCACCAGCTTCTGGAGCCGCCCAGGAATGGCGTCCACTGACTTTAGCAGGAACTCCGGCGGGATGGAGGACATGACTTCCCGAATTCGGTCCTCCAGTTCTTCCAATGTCCTCGGTTTGGTGCGGTAGACTTCTTCCTTTACCCACCCCCAAAGAGAGAAGTCGCACGGTGTCAAGTCGGGGCTCCTGGCTGGCCATTGATGTGGACCACGACGACCCATCCAACGCCCAGGGAAGTGGGCATCCAGCCACTCACGGACAACAAGAGCGAAGTGCGGAGGGGCGCCATCTTGCATAAATATCAGATCTTTGGGGGTGGGTAAAGGAAGAAGTCTACCGCACCAAACCGAGGACATTGGAAGAACTGGAAGACCGAATTCGGGAAGTCATGTCCTCCATCCCGCCGGAGTTCCTGCTAAAGTCAGTGGACGCCATTCCTGGGCGGCTCCAGAAGCTGGTGGAAAGAGTTGGAGCCCACATTGAATTTTAGAGAAAACCTACCATGTATGCCTACCTTTTCATATTATTTCTTCTGAAATAAATGGATAATATACATGTTTTTTTACCAATCCAAAATAGGGAGCTACTTTCCGCCCACCCTGATATATATTTATATATATATATATATATATATATATATATATATATATATAAAATCTGCAGTTCATACCGTATACTACATGCATTATTTGTGTTAGTCTGACCAAATGTTGAATAGGTCTAGCGTATGTAAGTACGTAATGTAGCCTACGTGCTACTAGAAATTTAAAAAGTTATGCCTAAATAGCTTACATAATATCTTAATAATTAGGCCCAGTTACAAGTTACTAGGCCAGTGGTATTTAACCTTTCTCGCACTGTTACCCTTTGAGCGAGCCAACAAAACCGTAATTACCCACCTCCCCTTTTTAAATGGTAAATATGAGAAAAGAAAAAATAGGAAAGAATAACTCGGTGCTGGTTAAGTGTGCGGTCTACCTAGCTTTTAGTTAGCCTTATAAGGCTAACTAATGAAACTATCACGACTTAACCTAACCAATCGTCAAGGGCGTACAGTTGACCTAACGATTGGTTAGGTTAAGTCATGATAGTTTCATTAGTTAGCCTTATAAGGCTAACTAAAAGCTAGGTAGACCGCACACTTAACCAGCACCGAATAATTCAGCTTTTTTTTTGACAGTGGCGCCAGCTTGTTACCCCATAAAAAAGGCTGAATTACCCTCAGGTTAAATAGCCTAGTGACTAGGCTATGCATTTGCTTCCAGTGTTTAGCCAGGTCTAGCCCTAACATTTTATATATATATATATATATATATATACACAAGTATATTATAAATTAATAAAGGTGTTGTGTGTGTGTTTTGGGTGGTGGCGCCAATTCGATGGGGGGTTTGGAACCACTTGCCTTGAATTATTTGGGTTGCCCTTTATAATTACTCAAGCATCAGGATGGCATCGATGCTTGTGTTGGTAAGGCGCTTGAAGGGATGAATAATGTATGATACAACTCACATAACACTTTATTATGATAACTAGTGGGAGTAGATGATCCGACCTACGGCACGGCGTTTATGCCTGACGACACATGGTTTAAGCGAACAGCATAGGTTGGTTGTGGTAAGTAAAAGAACCGTCCAGAGTGCGGCTCGACTCGGCCTTTTATAAATTCAAGTTTCGCGCATATGCATTGACCCACGATTTGAGGGCTTGGTATTATTTCGCATTGTGCGCACCTCAAGCAAACGATACGCCCCCTCCGAGAAAGGCTCGTCATTCTATAACATATATATATATATATATATATATATATATATATATATATATATATATATATATATAACCTTTGGTTAGCTTCCGCCCGAATTGTTCATTCTGACGAAGGTCAAGCTTTTCACTCCACCTTAGACGTACAGTCTAACGTGGAATCCGAACCACGCCCCATCAGCAACCCAGCGTCTTAGCCACTAGGCCACCTAGGGTACCCATTTGTCTACCAACCACTTTCCTTATTGTGTGGGAGGATGAACAGCTGGGTTTTGCTGCGCGCCGGCTGCCGTCGGGTCTCGAACCCGGGGCCGATGGATTCATAGTCAGCAACGCTAACCACTACACCACCGAGGCGCATCTATATATATATATATATATTATATATATATATATATGAGGGCATCACAGAGGTAATTCTCTCTGGAATGGAGGCGTACACTCCATATTCTATTCCTACTACTAATGCCAAAAAAAAACTTGGTTTAACTTTCCTTGTTCTAATGCTATCCGCTTCCAGAAGGTACCGTCGCCAATCAACTTCTGACTCTCACTTAGCTTATATTTTTGCCAGAATCGTGCAAAATCTGTTTTTCAACTCGCCAAAAATCAGACAAAATAATGTAAACCTATCCAATTTTAATTCTTCTCGGTCTTTCTGGCACCAAGCCAAGAACCTCCCCCTACAGATTTACTACTTCTTCTTTCCTTCTTTTCCATTCCGACGGCTCAGTTGGCGTCGCTTCTCCTAATAACGTTGAACTCTTCGCTCAAACTTTCGCTTCCAACTCAACCCTGGATGATTCCGGTGCTGTTCCTCCATCATCCATTTCTGTCCCCTCTGACTTAATTACGTGTGAAATTAGAATCTTTTCCAAAGATGTATTTTTCTGCCCTATCTGGGCTCAACTCTAGGAAGGCATACGGTCGTGATGGTGTTCCTCCTGTTGTTCTCAAGAACTGTGCTTCTGTGCTAACACCCTGGCTAGGCAAACTCTTTTGTCTTTGCCTTTCATCTGGTACTTTTATTTTCTGCTGGAAGTCTGCTTTCATTCAATCTGTTCCAAAGGAGGGTGAATGCTCTCAACCTTCCAACTCTCGTCCAATTGCTTTCATTTTTTATCTTTCTAATTTTTTTTAATCTGTCCTTAATAGGAAGATTCTTAAACACCTCTATTCTCACACTCTTCTTTCAGATCGCCAGTATGGATTCCACAAGGAACGCTCTATTGGCGATCTTCTTGCATATTTCTCTGACATCTTCTCTCTGGTCATCGTCTTTTCGGGATTTCGGTGAAACTTTTTATATTTCGCTAGATATATCAAACGCTTTTGAGAGTCAGGCACAAATACTTAATTTCCAAATTGCCCTCCTTCGGTTTCTATCCTTCTATCTGTGCCTTCATCTCTAATTTTCTTTCTGGCCGATCTATGGCTACGGTTGTGGATGGCTACTGTTCTTTTCCTAAAGCTATTAATAGTGGTGTTCCTCAGAGTTCTGTCCTGTCACTCACTCTTTTCCTTTTATTTATCAATGATCTGTTAAGTCGCACTTCTTGTCCTATCCATTCTTATCCGATGATTCCACTCTTCACTTCTCCACCCGCCTTACAAAGCGTCCCTCTCAACAGTCACTCCATGCTTCGCGTGAGACGACTATGATGCTTCTGACCTCTGATCTTTCCAATCTCTGAGTGGGTCAGAGAAAACCTTGTGGCTTTCAATGCCTCAAAAACTCGGTTCCTTCATCTGTCTACTCGTCACAATCTTCCACACAACTATCCCCTTACCTTCAACAATACACAACTCAATCCTTCCTCTTCTCTTAACATTCTTGGCCTTTCCTTTTCTCGTGATCCTTCAAAGATCACATATACGCTCTTTCTAAAACAATTTCTAAGAGGTTAGGTGTGCTGTACCGGCTCCGCAATTTCTTCACCCCCACTCAGTTGCTGTCTCTATACAGGAGTATTTTCTGCCCCTGTATGGAGTAAGTTTCTCATGTCGAATGGCTCAACCCACACAGCCGCACTTGACCGAGTGGAATGAAAGGCTTTTCGTCTCATCACTTCCCCGCCTCTTACTCATTGTCTTCATTTCCTCTCTCTTTGCTGCAGTGTTGTCTCACTCTCTATTTACTATCGATATTATAACGTACCTTGCTCTTCTGACCTCCCTAACTGCATGTCTCCTCCTTTAAGGGGAGCACCTAGTACCCGACTTTCGACACATTTTCACTCCTTTTCTGTCCAACTCTTTTAACGCAAGGGTTAATCGGTGTTTTCAACCTTTCATCTACTCAACCGGTCAACTCTGGAACAATCTTCCTCACCTCCAATCTGTCAAACGCAGAATATCCAGACATCTCGAAAACCCTGAACCTTGATTTTGTCTCTCTTCTTCCTCTATGGGGTGGGGTGGGGGCTATTTTGCGGGTGTGTTCCTTTGTCACCTCCTTCCTGCATAAAAAAAATACATACAGTGTGTGTGTGTATATATATATATATATATATATATATATATATATATATATCCTATCGATGTTGATAAAACATTCATTTAATGCATATCAAATTCACTGTAATGAAGGTTTAACAGTTGGGACCCAAAAATGTGTCAGTTACCTAAAATATCTTGGTCTATATTAACTCATTAAAATGTTTACTGCATATTACTCTGTTTTATATTACAGCCAAATTTTAGGTCCATTCTTCCACAATTAGATATTAAAAAGATCTTCATTTTTATGGAAATTAAAAAACTTGCACTGTTTGTGGAAGTTTTTACATTGTTACAGAGTACCGCAGCGTACTTCAAAAGCATTTTGCATTTATTTACAATTTACAATAAACAAACTATGAATTTAAGTATTTTGAATACCATTCCATTAGTTTTTAATTGACTTATCGAATGAGCACTTAAAATATGCAAATGACGTTGTATGTCTGCATATATCATTGCTCTTATCAGCCATGCTTGCTCATAGCTATATCCCTGCAGAGTTCATGAGGGTATATATCCTGCCCCTGGTCAAAAATAAGTACGGAGACATTCTGTCCAGCAATAATTACAGGCCTATTGCTGTCGCTCCCTGCTTCTCGAAACTACTAGAAAAACTCTTGTTACTCCGATTAAATGATTTCCTATGGACATCTCCTAATCAGTTTGGCTTTGAAAGGTCTCACTCAACTGACCTGTGTATCTATGTACTTAAAGAAACAATATCTAAATACATTGACAGTAATTCAACCATTTATAAGTGTTTCCTTGATATAAGTAAGGCATATGATAGGGTGAACCACAATATTTTATTTGCAAAACTAGAAGACAGGAAGGTTCCCATGTACATATTAAATTTATTGAAATTTTGGTATTCCCACCAATCTTTCACTGTTAGGTGGGGCAATGTACTATCCGAGTGTTTTGGCTCCTCTTGCGGGGTGAGACAAGGCTCCTTGCTCTCCCCTATGCTGTTGAATGTGTATATTGACGGATTCATTGCTTCACTTAATGAGGCAACAGTAGGATGTTGTATAGATAACACAAGGATAAATAACTTAGTTTATGCCAATGATATGGTGTTAATAAGTCCCTCTGTTAAAGGTCTGGATCGGCTACTAAATGTCTGCGAAGTGTATTCGCAGAAACATGATATTCTTTTTAATGTTACAAAAACTAAGGTTATGCAATTTCATCTTAAAAGCTGTAATCAGCCAGCTGATATAAGGTTTAAAATGAATGAAGTAATTGAGGAAGTACAAGAGTTTAAGTATTTGGGTCAAACTATTACCAGCTCCTTGAGTGATGACTCGGATATAAGAAAACAATCTCGAAGCCTGTGTGCTAAAGCGAATATGACCATAAGTAAGGAACTTTCGATTCTGTACAAGTGAAGCTAAAGACACTCTCTTTCGTACTTTCTGCAGTAATATATACGGACAGCAATTGTGGGTGAATTATAAAAAAGGTTCTGACAGAACTCTAAATTTGCTGTACAACAGGTCTTTTAGACTCTTACATAAATTACCCCCGAGATGCTCAGCTTCGCAAATGTTTGCTACCCGCAATGTCCCGAGCTTCCCGGAGGTAACAAGACGTGCTCAACACAGTCTAATGCAAAGAATTAAAAAATCAAACAACCCGATCATCCAAGCTAGCCATGAGTCCTGCCATTTATCCTCTAAGCTATGGACTTCTTGGTACGAAAACGTCTGTCTGTAGCTCCACTTAACTTCGACAGTGCAGTATTATTTCTAATCAATTGTATATATTTCTATCCTTAGAATATGAACTATCATTGTATTAATAATATTTGTCATATGGACTATAGTCTGCCAATAAACATTTTCATTTTCAATTTACAGTTAAATCATTATGTCATCAACTTCCATCATCTAGGATTGGCTGCAAAAACAGTTCCCGTCCTGTTGCATGATTATAATATTACAATTTTTAAGAATATTAATTAAATAAGAAATTATAAATCAAGTGTATAAATTTATAGAAATTAATTTTATATGTTGAAATTACATAATAAAAATTGTCTGATTCACCCTTATTTTAAAAATGTATGTATCTATTTTCCTGCTCTCTGGGGTTATACGCAGTGCTCCCATTTTGGGAAATTTCCTTAGATTGGAAAATTTGGATGGGTCTAAAATCTAGGGAAATGGAATATTCTGGGGAAATCTGGGGAATTCTTCAATTTATCAGGGAATACTTAGGGAATATCAGTTGTTCTGGGAAAATAGCTATAAAGAGCAAACTTTTGTCAACTGTTTCGGCGCGCGGCTAAAAAATTCAAACATCCCGCCTGGACACAGAATGTGAAAATAGTCATCAGCTGGTAAACCAACAGTTTTCATTGAACACGCGAAAATTTGTAAATTTTCAAATTTGCATATTTGTAAATCTATTATAATCGAATAGCATTCAGTCACTCGCACCACTTCTCTGTGCATGCAGGGACGTAGCAAAGGGGGCGGTCGCCCCCCCCTTGGAAAGTTCATGAAAAAAATCTGCGGTAATTACAACCAAGGTTCACCGCCAAACTATAAAATTTAACAATTTGGTATCTATATATAGGGTGTACATAAAGTCAGGATCTATTTTTGTGAAGCACTTGGAAATTATATGGAATTCAATCATAAAGTGATAAAGTGGTAACATTTATTAAATAATTAAGAGTAGGATTCGACGTGACGCACATCAGTATCCCTGTACAGCTCAAATCGTTCCGCAGCATTTCTAAACACATTCTGGAGCATTTGCGGGGTTATGTTATCTGCAGCAGTTCATATACGTGTACGTAAGTTTTCAAGACTCGTAATCTTCGTCTGATAGACATGCGATTTGATAAAGCCCCATGCAAAGAAATCTAAAGGGGTTAAATCTGGTGATCTCGCTGGCCAAGGTCTGTTGCTTCCGCGTCCGATCCAGCGATTTGGAAAACGTCCATTTAGATAATCCTGAACAATTTTGGCATAGTGACAAGGAGCACCATCATGTTCATAGACGACGGTGCTAACAATCCTATCCCCGTCGTCTATCAACATGATGGTGCTCCTTGTCACTATGCCAAAATTGTTCAGGATTATCTAAATGGACGTTTTCCAATCGCTGGATCGGACGCGGAAGCAACAGACCTTGGCCAGCGAGATGACCAGATTTAACCCCTTTAGATTTCTTTGCATGGGGCTTTATCGAGTCGCACGTCTATCAGACGAAGATTACGAGTCTTGAAAACTTACGTACACGTATACGAACTGCTGCAGATAACATAACCCCGCAAATGCTCCAGAATGTGTTTAGAAATGCTGCGGAACGATTTGAGCTGTGCAGGGATACTGATGGGCGTCACGTCGAATCCTACTCTTAATTATTTAATAAATGTTACCACTATCATTTTGAGTGAATTCCATATAATTTCCAAGTGCTTCACAAAAATAGATCCTGACTTTATGTACACCCTGTATAATGGAATATGAAAACATGAAAATATAGGATATATTTAATATAATATATGAAAACTATAGGATCAATACCTGATTTAAAATTTCAGAAAATACAAGTAATTACATCATAATATAGCTTAGATTGCACCAATGTGACTGTCCTATCCAAACTTTTATTGAAAAGGGTACATATTTCATGTGGATTGCTGTATAGTGGCTGTTCAAAAAATGGCAGTTGCACTGACACTTTCAGGCAGTTTTTACGGAACCTGACGAACGTAGCTCAAGTTCGCTCCCTCCCCTTGGGACATTCCTGGCTACGTCCCTGTCTTTGTGCCGACCATTTTCTTGAATAGTAAAGCTATGAATAAATTTATGTATATGAATAGTTTTAAGTAGGTTTAATGTTTCAATGCACATTGTCAATAAATGCGCATTGGTAGTAATATAAGTTAGATTTATGCAATTCTATTTTTTCTGCATAAGTCTTCATAATTTTGATTATATTTTTGTTCAATTTATAATAAGAGCTTATATAACTACCTTATTTCAGGCATAAGCAACTATGACAGCACTTATTATTTTGTTTCTACCTAAACTCAATGAATAAATAGTATTTAAAGTTGCAACCAATACTAAAAATCATTAAAAACTGCAAATATTTAAGAGGAAACGTATTTGGGAATTTATGTTCAATCTACGGAATTTTGGACTTCTGTCTCGGGAATTTCTGGTTTGGCTTTATGGGAGCCCCAATTATAAGCACAGGCACACGCATAGGCATTTAGTCAGTCTCCCACTGGCTATTTAATAAGAGTATGTGCTTTTGGTCAGAATGTAGGCTTTGGGAAGTTAAATTGTTTAGAATTAGTTTAAAGTGACTTCTCACGACGATAGATTTGTTAAGAGTGTACTCGCCCGCTTTTTCCCGCTATTTCACCTGTTTTCAAATTAAATAAATCAGTTAAATAGTTAAACGGTCATTATTTTCAAATTCCTTTCCATTCAAAATGTCTGCATGTTCCGTGTTTCAGTTCTCAGTCACTCTAGCACTGCCGTTCAAGAGAACTCAGAAATCAGTGTAAAACAATAAAAATGAGTACAAGTAACTAAATTAAATAGTAAATAAAGCAAATCACGACACTAATTTATTTCATTGACAAATCGCCGAGCTACTTTTGACACCATATTGGTATAGGTGATGGTGGTGAAACAAATGTGAGAGAAAATTCATAGGAGATCATTTTTAAGTATTTTTATAGTGTATTATATGATAATAAAACCCACTCTAATAGACAGAGTTTATTTCCACAACAGTTTCGATGCCCACTGGCATCCTCTTCGGGTGGATACAGAAAAACGAATCGTTTTTCTGTATCCACCCGAAGAGGATGCCAATGGGCATCGAAACTGTTGTGGAAATAAACTCTGTTTATTAGAGTGGGGTTTTATTATCATACTTTGACCTTCACGTAGAAAAGTGAATTTTTTTGCATTTATTATAGTGTATTAATTAATACATCGAGTTCAGGCAAGTAAGTTGCTATTTATCTGTAAAAGTATGAAACAGTAGATTTAGCACGCGACCTTATCTTTTCGTATGCGCCCATGGTTACTGCCCACTCCCTACCATTCCCATTCCCATCCGCGGTCCGCAAATAAAAATATATAAAATGAGAAATCCAGATTTGAGAAAGTTTCTTGATTTGGGAAACAATGTCACTCCATTCCCATTTGTGGTAAAGGCGCCAAATGGGAATGGCTAGTATTTCCTAACCTAACTTAATTTAATCTAACCTAACCTATCGTCACCTAACCTAACCTAACCTGGACCAAAATGGGAAAAACTGTTGTTGAGAATAAGAATGACATGAATTAGAAATAGACCGATGTGAAAATGCCTCCTTTGAAATTCTCACTCGGCTTTCCCACTCTTGGGCGTGAAATGAAATGAGAATGACAGTGAGTAGGATGAAACCACGCACTTGCCTCGACCGCAGGGTTAACCCAACTGGTAGCAATTAATCGGTGCCATTTCAAATAACATTATTACTAACTTCCCTTCGTAGTTGTTTCTTGATTATTATCAGATTATTATTATTATTATTATTATTATTATTAGCTTAGCTACAATTTTGGTTCCTGAATGGTGACCTTTCTAAATGATACTACGTATATTAAATCGAATTTAGGACGAATTTTCAAATTTCATTTTTTATATACGGTACATACTGTAGATTGAGAGCCGGAGGTTTCGTTTCTCCTTCTATTCCTCACTACACGTGTATACATGCATCTTACACACTACGCATTCTTTTTAAAATAAAAAAAAGGTATAGAGTTTAACAGCCTTGGAGACCTTGATTTCGATTATCTACTTTTCCTTCTATCGGAGGGGGAGGAGCATTTTTGCGGGTATTCGCCCTTGACCCCTCCTTCCTGCATAAAAAATATGTATATATATATATATATATATTATACACACACACTAGGTGTCCCCCAAAAAATGGCCCTTTTTCTAAATAAATATTCTAAGCTTAAAAAAAAATGGATCTAGCGACAAAGACAAACGCAATAGGTACGTAAAACATTTATGTATTTAATTTACATATTCAATTAAATATTTTACATATTTAATTTCATTATTATTTTTATTATTTTATTATTAATTATTATTTTGATTATTTTTCCGTATTTAATTTACATATTCAATTAAATATTTTACATATTTAATTTCATTATTATTTTTATTATTTTATTATTAATTATTATTTTGATTATTTTTCCGTATTTAATTTACATATTCAATTAAATATTTTACATATTTAATTTCATGCGCCAATCGAAAAATGTTAGCTAGCTTTCTAGCGATTTTGTGTTTCATGAGTATTGCATCATTTTTCATGGCACCTGGCAACCGCAGTTTATCGATTTTTGTTTACATTCATTTTAATATTTAGTTTGTGAACTTTCTAAATTTTGATAATTTTAAGTATTGATTGAAACTTTGTGTGTATGAATGTGTGTGTGTGTGTGATCATGTGTGAAGGCCGCTTGGTTTCAAACATGTAACTAATAAATGAACTGAAACATTAAGTATGTTATTTTAAAAATTTGGTATTCAGTTTTTTACACATTTAAAATTTAGTTTCAAAGTTTTCATTTAATTTACAATTTTTCACATTGTATTTCACACACAAAATTTTGTGTGGATTTTGTTTGGATTTTTATTTCATTATAATGGACTTTAATGTTATGGTTAGTAATAATTCCTATTTCTATTTGTAACTTTGTAGAGTACTATTTGCACGTGTCACAGGACTAAAGATAATGGACCTTTATAAATTTTTCAAAAGAAAAAATGTCCAAACTGACAGTGGTTCTACAGAGCATGATAATCAAAATACTGTTAATCCCAGTAAAATTGCTAGGTTACAACAGGATGAGAATGAAAGTGAAAAAATTTCGGCGCCTTCGGCGCTAGCTCTTGCCTCCCCTACTACTAAAAATCTAAAATGGCTTAGGATCCCGAAAACTCTTAATCCGGCCCTGAGAATAATTTTATTTTATAAAGGTAACAGTCCAAGGAAATGCTTAATCTCGAAATTAGCACTTTTTTATTCTTATGTTAATACAAATCTGAGCATTCTAATTGCGGTTTGCATCGAATATTATGTTATTTATCAGATTTTTATCATAATTTTTATATTTTTTATAATATAATTTTTATATTTTTATTCATAATGTGTCTTAGCAGTAGCTAGTTAATCATCTCTAACTGAACGATAAGCTCATCATGAACGTACATAAAAATTATTTATCTCTATTTCAATTATACTTCTACGATTAGTTCCAAGTTCGCCCCCCCCCCCACTTGGCAAATTTATGGGTACGCCCCTGGTAAAACATAGGAGTTTATTAACCTTAATTAAATATGTTCAGTGTAATTGCCTTTTCTTTTTCTAACACAATATTCAACCTTACACAAATGTTTGACATAATTTTTGGAAATAGCTCATCTGAGATGTTGTTGATTACCTCATACACTCTCGTTTTTAGTCTTCAAGTGTCTTAGACTTGGTAGAATAGATCCTGTCTTTTACGTAACTCGCAAAAAAGTCATGGAGTGTGAGGTCAGGTGAGTATGGGGGCCATTCCATGAAGGGAGAGTAGTTGGCCGGGAAAATGCTTCCTCAAAAAGTTGCGAGTTTCACAAGGAGTATGTGAAGGTGGTCTATCCTGCTGAAACCTCTGTGAATTTGGGGTAATGCAATTTCTTTTATGGGACAAAGTAATTAGTTGTGGTAAATAGAAGTCTTGTAGCACCTGACGATATGAATTTTGCTTTACCGTTACTGCTTTTCCGGTTTCATTCTCAAAGAAGTAGGAACCTACTACACCATACAACCGAACAGCGACCCAGATGTTGAGTTTAGCAACAAGTGGAAACTCTATTGGAGTGTCAGCATGACTTCCTCCGTAACGAAACTTTTGCTCATTAATCTCCCTAGACAGATGTGCATAACACTCGACAGTGAAACGGATGTTTCAAAAATTCAGATCTTGTTCAAGCTTTGCTCACATTCATATTGCGAATTCCATTCGTTTTTGAACATTAATCAATGAAACTTGTGAATGAATTTTGTAGGGAAAAGGTTTAATTCGGTACGAAGTATACGATGCACAGATGTTCCTGAAATACCTAGTACTGCTGACAAACGTCGAATTTACTTCTGCGGACTCGCGCAGTTTTTGTGGATCGTCACCTACTACTATTACCCTTATGTTAATTGCTTACATTTCCTTTTGTTTAAAATTTTCTAATAACTCATGGTCTTTCTATCGGGTGGATCAATGTATCCATATTCTCTTCAAAAGTTCCTCTGCACCCGTATCACAGACTGTGTCATGTAAAACCACTCAACGATCTTGATTTTCTGTTCCAGCTGCAAACGTGGCATTACTGTTTGAGGGTTCAGCTATTAGAAATGTATAGGTGTATACGGAATAAAACTCAAAATCTATTACCTTTCTGAAGAAGAAACCCCAATAGTGATTGGGGTTCCACACTATTCCCAATAGTACGGAATACATTTATTATAAAATAACGGGCAAATAGAAATAGGGGCATGTTTTAGGGACACCCTATATGTATAATATGAAGTGGATCGACTATTATAAGATCACTGTCGACCTTAGGCAAGTGTTGTTTGTTCAGATTTTGTGAAAATAATGAATTCTAATTGCATTCCACAACATCGCAGAGTTTTGAAATTATCATAACCTATAATCCAACCTAACCGAACATACGCCTGACGGCTAAATAAGCGGAACTAACCTAGTATTAACATTGCTTTTCTCTCGCTTCACTCAGCAACAGAAACCGAATATATAGGTTTCGCCGAGTGAGGCGAGCTAGAAGAAACCATCTTACTCCATATATCTAACTTAACCTAACCTAATTAACCTAATCCAGCCAAACCTAACCTAGCTTTACCGAGCGTTAATAGCCTAATTTAACCCGAGTCTACATCAAAAAGTTCTCGGCCTGACCTAGATATAATGTATTTTGAGATCAAATTTATACCATATCTCGTACAACTATTATTAAATATGTGTATAAAATATAAAAATGCTAATCAAAATATTTTTTGCTTTACAGGTTGTAATGTGAAGCAATGTGATAAATTTTATGAAAATGGATAAATTTGAAATATCTCTCTATGAAGAATGACTCTCCAAAGCGTTTTTGAAGATATGCAGCACACATTAGGAGACTCTGCCCCATCTTATTCTACTGTACTGTTAAAAAGTGGTGTGCGGAATTCAAACGGGGCAACACGTCGATCAAAGATGATGAACGGTCTGGACGGCCATCAACATCAACTTCTGAAGAAAATGTCTAAACAATCAATGATCTTGTCATGAATAATCGCCGACTTAGTGTTCGATTTATAGCTGAGAATGGCGGCATTTTATTTGGCAGCACACATTCAATATTAACAGACAAATTAAAGCTTAAAAAAGTGTCTGCAAGATGAGTGCCACGAATGTTGACTGACAACCAGAAGAGAACTCGAGTTCAAATTTCAAGACAATGTTTGGACATTTTCCAGCAAGATCCAGAAAAATTTGTATCTAGGTTTATTACTATGGCTGAAATATGGATTCATCATTTCGATCCAGAGACAAAACAACAAAGCATGTTTTGGAAACACCTATCTTCACCAACTCTCAAGAAATTTCGTGTTGTGGCATCAGCTGGCAAGGTCATGGCCTCTGTTTTCTGGGATGCAAAGGGAGTTGTGCTCAATGACTACGTTGATAGAGGAGCCACGATTACAGGTGATTACTATGCACGGCTAATGAGAAAACTGCGCGAAGCCATCAAACAAAAGCGACGAGGGAAACTCAGTCGAGGTGTCCTGTTTCATCAGGACAATGCTCCTGCTCACAAGTCTGCAGTTGCGATGGCTGCTATCAGAGAAATGGGCTTCGAATTGCTTGATCACCCTCCATATTCGCCAGACCTAGCTCCCAGTGATTTCTATCTGTTTCCCAAATTAAAAGAATACTTCCGTGGACAGAGATTTTTGGACGATGATGAAGTCTTGTCAGCTGTAAATGCCTGGTTAGAGGACCAAAATGAAGACTTCTTTTTGAACGGTATCCAGAAGCTGGAAAAAACGCTGGATCAAGTGTATATCCCTAAAAGAAGACTATGTAGAAAAATAATACTAAAAACTATCAACTTGACTCGTCTTTCATTGTCAGGCTGAGAACTTTGATCACTCCTCGTACTTCATGCAGGGTAACCTTATTCAAGTCGATTTTATGCAAGTTGACTTTATTCAGGTCTTGAGACTATTTTACTCGGCTATCCTATATTAAAATAGTGCGAGTCATGATATAAAATTAGTTGCATTAAATTCCTCACTTGCTTCCCTGACATACTTATCTCCTCTTTTCTATCTATTCTTTTATCAGGAAATTACTTTCATTGAAGACATTTTTGTCAGTAAAACTTATCCGAAATACATTTTTCAAGTCTTCTAAAAATTTATAAATAAGATTCATCAGCCCAATCTTAACACACACCAACCGTTCCGAAAGACGCGCATACGCGGATACCTAAGTCAAAAAATAATCAAATCTTTGCCGTCTCCTTGCTCCCATTTACCCTCAAATCAGTCTCCGCCTCATTTTCACAGATCATCAGTCAAAAAACTTATTTCAGTCATGGATGTTGTTTATTCTCTTAACTGTACTCGCTCGTAAACCATCAAAATCAACCATACGCGAACTCCGTCACAGAACGAAACACCCACTAAATCCCTCCCATCTTACCTATATAATAGACAACCTTCCTAATTCCCAACTAACTTACCTTCACGTATTAGAATCACTCAATATTGTACAGCATGAACCTTGTTTGAACGACGCTTCATCTTTCGCACTGACTCTTACGTTATACATTATAAAGTACAGGGTGTTCGAAAAGTCCCGTCACCGCCCTACAAAATGTACATATTGTAATACCAATTTTATTTTTTGTGTGAGTAATTGAATTTATAAGTGATTCATTGACATTTTTTTCTTTTCCAGGTAATAGAGTTGTGTGAACAATGGCAGATCAGTCTACTTACACTCTGGAGGAAAGGATAGTGATGAGCATATAGGCTCATGAAAGGTCACATACTGACAAAAGGAAGCATGATATCCAGACTGATTTCAACACAAGATTCAATAAGGCTGCACCACCAAATAAGACGGTATTACGCTGTGAGAAAAAGCTTTTTGAAACTGGCTCCATCAAGGACAGACCACGGTCGGGAAGACCAACAACGCGAGCAGAACAATGTGAAGGTGTGATTGCATCGGTGACTCGTTCACCGAACATTCACTTCGGAAACGATCACAAGAAGTTGCAGTCCCCATGTCCACGATGAGAGATCACATGACAAAAGATCTCGGCATGAAACCATACCGGGGGTGACGGGACTTTTCGAACACCCTGTACAGTATAAACTCTCTACGTTTTGTGCATATTTTAGTCTTTCAGCTTAACGTATTACTGTAATAATTTTCGCAACGTAAGTATACCATAGTATCATGATGTTCACTTTTGAGTTTGATCACTGTACGGCGTACGCCCTGTTTTTGACGGTCTTTTGTTTAATTTATCTATTAATTCATATAATGTTAACCTTTTAATAATTTTAATTAATTTTTAATTAATTAATTTTACCAGTGATGGTAGAACAAAGCTACGAAACGTTTGGTATTCATTAGGCTCATAGATGTTTGAGGCTTTGCTTCATTTCAACCTAAGACAATGATTCCTGATTTCAAGTTTTTCTTAATTAAAATCCTAACGCGGTGAAAATTCGGAAAAATAATTATTGTATCCAGTAAAAAAGAAACCGCTTTCTTTAAACTTTCTTAAAGAACCCCCTTCGCCTACTTTAACACAGGGGAAAGTGATTAAGAAATGGTCACGGGCGAAAATTTACACCTGTTCGACCAACTTTGGCATTTATGATAGATACTGTATATGTTGCAATTAAAACCTGAAATGAGTCAAAATCAGTTTTTACTAGTAAAAACATAATGACCTAAACCTAACCTACCCTGTAATTAGGTTAGGTTAGGTTTAGGTCATTATGTTACATGTATATATGTTATATGTTACAAAAGCCGAAATTAGTCATTCTGGGTTTTTACTAGTAAAAACTGATTTTGAATCATTTCGGGTTTTGACTGCAACATATATATACAGGGTGTCCGAGAATTATCCGTACAATTTTTGGCTGTTGTTAAAAGTCAACCATGAAGTGTAGAAATTCCAGTTTGTCCCATTTTACAGAGAATCTCATTAAGTTTTTTCTGATACCAAGTTTTGACAAGTTTTTTAGAAATTCCAGTGTGTCCGAACATTATCTGTACAATTTCATCTTT
The DNA here is from genome assembly GCA_023014485.1 of Bathynomus jamesi. Taxonomy (NCBI): domain Eukaryota; kingdom Metazoa; phylum Arthropoda; class Malacostraca; order Isopoda; family Cirolanidae; genus Bathynomus; species Bathynomus jamesi. The sequence goes on along the minus strand of JAJOZX010000586.1, from coordinate 441,188 downwards.
TAATAAAATTCTTGATAACACACTTAAAATTCTTAAACAAGATTATTTAGAATCTGTATTTTCAAAAGTTTCTTTTATTAAAGTAACGTTGTTACAAACATTCGATATGTGCACCATTAGTGATTCGCAAAACATCCAATCGATACTCCAAATGTTGCCATGTACGCTGCAGCATATCCACATCAATTCGCTCAATAGCAGCTGTGATTCTTGCTTTTAAATCATCAATGTCTGTCACCCGCGTACATTTCTAAAAAACTTGTCAAAACGTGGTATCAGAAAAAACTTAATGAGGTTCTCTGTAAAATGGGACAACACTGGAATTTCTACACTTCATGGTTGACTTTTAATAACAGCCAGAAATTGTACAGATAATTCTCGGACACCCTGTATATATATATATATATATATATATATATATATATATATATATATATATATATATATATATATATATGAAATCCGGTAAAGAGCAATTTTTCGAGGGAATAGGCAGTTTAGGATAAATAATATGACCAGCACTGCTAACAGAAAATTTTCTGGTAATTTCAAACGTTTCGCGAGAACTCACATATCATACTTAACATATCATACTGTTATATTAAGGATAAATGAAAATAAAAAATAAATTAATAAAATAAGCGTATCCTGTGAAAACAAACTTCAGTTATGTAGCAGCAAGCAGCTAACGAATATATATATATATATATATATATATATATATATATATATATATATATATATACACAGTATTAGGGTGGTCCTTTGCTATAAGGGTGAATATCTTTTTCCTGAATTTTAAATATCAAACCCCCAAAGTTGTTTCGTATGATGTAAAAACCACAAATGGAAAATTTCTTTCGAATCCAGTAATATTTAGAGGTCGCTCAATGGTATCGAATTTACACCATAATAACATTTATGGCAGGTATGTATTGCTAGCGCTGCCGGACTTGTAGCGACCTTTCGTTGTTTATTCTCAATCAAATCCCCAGCACCCAGCAGGTCCCCATCACCCGATGGTGAGTATTAGCCACGAAAAGGCGGGGGTCTTATTGTTGCCAGCCACTTATTGTCGCCTGGTCAACGTCAACTTCCGGCAATCAGGGTACGAGCGGCTGTGATTCGAGGCAACTTGCAACAGGATCTGCAGCTGGTCTTCATCTTGCGTCAAATGCCGGTTGTACTCCTGGATCAGCGTCACTCTACGTTCAGCATTGTCGTTGATGACCTTCAGGTTGTGAACGACCTTCATGGCCTTCTTGAAGTCGTTGCGGGACTCTCAGGGATGCGGGTCTTCTTCAATAAACTCCGTCGAGAGTATTGGTATTCTTGGTAAGCAAGTCTTCCTATCTCTGGAGGAAGCGCTTGAAGAGAAGGAACTCTGAGCCAGACGTTCTGCCAAGGCAGGTCGTGAACGCGGCCACGAAGATGAGCTCGAGGTTATGGTGGCTGCAGGGAGAATGCAGTAGGACCATCTCCAGCTTCCGTTCGATGAGAACGCATACCCTGAGTGGCAGCCAGTGTTGGAGGAAGTAGTGTCAAACACCAAACCAACCACTCGCTCCCGCAGATCCCAATCCTTCAATGCCGTTACGACCGCCTTCGCGTTATCCTTTCCGGACCCACTTGTCTTCGCGACCTAGAGCTGCTAACTGGTGCCAACGCCCAACACAAGCACAGGAAAGCGGTCAACGTGGTTCTTCCCCGTCAGGCCGTACAACAACTTGCTATCCCAGTGGACTAAAAGCGGTACATCGACGGTGAATTCCTCCTTCAGAGTGTTGGCGAAAAATCGACAGTAGCGTTAACAATGGCGATGGATTGAAGAACGGTTAATGTTTAGGTCTTCGTCGTTATGTTCGAAACTCCGTGCAGTCTCTGCGATGATGTAGGTCGTCTTCCTGTCAGTTGTTTTCGTACGATCTAATGCAGCTGCGAGGGAGGGTGACAGCACGTTCAGGAACTTTTGGTGGAAAAAGACTCTCCAGTCGCTCGTTGGGGTACAGCTAGTCCATCCTCGTCAGAGCTGGTGCTGGAGTAGGCTAACACTACAGTTGATAATACCGCCTCTCGATAAATCTGACAAAGGCAACACCTGTTTTCCGCCATTTCATTTCGAATCGCGTACGTGATTCCTTGGCGCCGAGGGAAGTATCATCTGGCTATTACCCTCTGCGCCCCGACTCCCGCTGCCCGAGGAGGAAATCTCGGTCCTCTGAATTAGTGATGGGAGTGAGGGCGTTAGCGTGGCGACATCGAAGAGGTCCTTCATATTCTCCATGAATTTCTTCTCCTTGGTCTCCTGCGTCGCCGTCTTCCTGCTCTTGTTCTTCTTGAGGCTCATCCACTCCTTGTAAAGTTTCTCGAGCTTCGTGATACAGCGGTCTTTCCGACTCATGGGGATACGAACCCTCTTCCAGAACTCCGGTACCTTCAACAGGACTGAAGACGCCTCCTGCCGAACCTACTACTTCTGCTTGAGGTATACGTTAACCAGAATACCCATCATCTACCCATTTGATGGTAATTTGGGCCCACTCAACTCACTGACGGGTGATCCCAAAAGATAAGTGTTTCCCTGGCTCTGGCTGTCATTATGAATTATACATATTTCTATTTATATCTATTGATATCTATTTCTCTTTATGTACCTGAAAATAAAGAGTCGTTTAGAAGGACATCAGAATCTTTTATTGTTTTCAATGAGTATATAATTATATGGCTCAAGTGTCCTCCACCCCACCCAACCCGTCCACCCAACCCGTCAGGTGGGGTGGACTCCCAATAAGTAAAGCCAATTGCAAGCAGGCTGCATTATGCGTGAGACTGACCATCACCCTAGTCTATTCTAACTGCATTTGCCAGACGGGTCAATGGGAGTGAAAATTAAAGTGCGTTGAGCGATCTTCAAATTTTTCATCCAAAGCATTTTTTCATCGAAATGAATGGTTCTAGAAGGTAAGAGTATAAACTTTAAAACTTTTGAAAATAAAGGCCACCCCTATATATATATAAAATGCGCCTCGGTGGTGTAGTGGTTAGCGTCGCTGACTAAGAATCCATCGGCCCCAGGTTCGAGACCCGATGGCAGCCGGCGCGCAGCAAAACCCAGCTGTTCATCCTTCCACACAATAAAGAAAGTGGTTGGTAGATAAATGGGTTCCCTAGGTGGCCTAGTGGTTCGGATTCCACGTTAAACTGTAGGTCTAAGGTGAAGTGAAAAGCTTGACCTTCGTCAGAATGAACAATTCGGGCGGAATCTAACCAAAGGTTAACCAAAGGTTATATATATATATATATATTCGGTCGGGCACTTGAAAGTAGCCCTACAAATGATCTATATTTGTTGTATATAATGAATAAAAAGAAGAATTGTGTGAGTCATGGTGAGGGTCATTTCAGCTCTGGAGGTGTTACTGCACAGTATGTACTAGTTTCTCTTGATGAGCTGTAGCTGTACGGTGTTTACCAATGCGGTTTTCAGCGCACCAACGTATAGAGCTATTTTTTCAGTGGAAACGAAAAGAAACCGAATTGAAAAAGTTAGAACTTATTAATTTCAAGTATTAATTAACGACCCTCATCAGAGTTATAAGTAAAGTAAAAGATTAAAACAGAATAAAATCGTTATAATAGTCAGAGATGTATCCACTATGACGGCACAAGAGACTGAAAGCCAACGGGAATTATGAAGTAGCTAAGTAAAACGTGCATCTGAGAATTAAACTGAGTTTGTTTTTTCGTTGGAGAAATGCATTTTCAGAACATTCCTAACTCCTAACAGAAAAAAAGTGATTGCAGTGGGCCAAAAGTATAAGAGTTTTACTGCTGAAGTCTGTAGTCTTTTTACGTACGAGTCCAAAATGGATCTGTTCGATAGTTCATTACACGCACATGCATCAGGAGAGGACTCAACTTCAATATCCAAGCTCTTATTTGCCGATATTCAGAGTGGGCTCCTTGGTCCCCTACATGGAGTCGTCGCAAGAACCAGGCTGCAGCCGCCACCTCCTACATTTACCCCTCTTTCACCTTCATTCAAGAAGACAGCAGCCGAATTTGCGGGGTGGTAAATATTCTATACACTCACCCCTCCCTTTCATCATTTCCATCACCTCTTCCCACTCCACACCTCGTTTAGAAACACATTTCACACCATCAGTCCATCTTTCACTCAGTATCTCCTTGTCCTGTACGCCATTTTCATCATGCGTTCCCCTCCCTTTGTCCCCACATGATCACTTCAACAACCACTTCAACAAACTCATCCTTCCTCCCTCCCAAAGATTTAATCACACCAAAGTTTCGTCTCATCTCTTCATTTGTCACTCTATCAATTCTTATTACCCTCACTATACATGTCAGACAATCCATTTCAACTTCTTTTACTTTATTCTTCTCACATAGTTCCCATACTATGCATAGTCTGAACCCCATACAAGAAGTTGGCACGAACAGTCCTTCGTGTATTCCAACTGTGTCATTATGGACGATCGTTTCTTCTTTATCACTCGCAGCTCCATATGCAAAAATACAAAACCTTTAAATACAAAGCCTTTATTCAAAACAAAGAAAACAAGTGAGAGAGTTTTGCAATATTTTTCAATATTTTTCCTGTACAGTTTAGATATTTGATATGGCATTAATATGTTCAGAGTACTTTAATCTGAATAGGTCGTTGGAAGCATGGAAGCTTCTTTCTGCTTTTATGTCTCTTACTCACTTCATTTTTGCAGGTATTATCCTTGATAAATACTTCAAATCATCAACACCAACACTATTTTATCTACAACTAAGGGTGTAACAAAACTATTTACCGGTTTTGGAAGATTAAGAGAAAACTATTTTGACGAATGCATTTAAAAACCCTGACAAACCTCAATAACGACCAATATTCTTTCCTTGTACTTCCAATACTATTTAACACGATTTTGAAAGGAACGCAGGATTCATCCAAATAACTCTCTGTCAATCTCAATGTTTTGTAAAGCCTCTTTGAGCACTCCAATCAATTCGCTCTTGGCCTCTTCGAATAATGCAGAGATACTTCAGCTCGTTGTTTAACAATTGCACCCAGATTTTCTCACGGATTTAAATCGGATAACTTTCCAGGCCATCATCTGAATTTAACTTAAAAAAATTGCTACATTGATGTCATCAGTCAAAACTACCGAAAATCCCGCAACCTGGTAAAGAATTTTCTTACACCCCTTATTTGGCACCTTGTATCACCATCACTTTAACACTTAAACACTTTTAATTCACTTCTAACAGCCGCCTTCTGGTACTTTTCCTTCCTGCTGGAAATTCGCTTTCATTCAGCCTGCCCAAAGAAGGGTTACCTTCTCAACCTTCTAACTATCGTCCAATTGCTTTGATTTCTTGCCTTTCCAAAGTTTTTGAATCTATCCTTAATAGGAAGATTCTTAAACACCTTCCTTCTCACAATCTTCTTTCAGATTGTCAGTATGGATTCCGCGAGGGACGCTCTACTGCCGATCTTCTTGCATATCTCTCTGACTCTTGGTCATTCGTCAGCCAGACTCTGTACTAAACGGACGCAGTTCCTGAGCTCTCTGATATTGCTTCTACTTTTGCATATTGCTAATAACTTTACTTTTGGAAAGTTCTGAATTTTATATACTTGCGTTTATATTCACATCGTTATAGTTAATTAAGTAATTGAATATTAGTGGTTTTTAGCGATTCAGAAGTTTTCATAGCGTGCCGGCTTAATTTAACTTATACTTGTGACGGTTATAAACTAATTTAACTTGCGCGATGCCGTCGCAGAAAGCGTCGTGTGTTAGGTGTAGGGTAAATCGGTGGTATTCGGAATTTAAAGATTATAACGGCGGTCCTATGGCGATTACCGAGAGATCAGTTTGTTTCTTTTGCGATTTAAGGGAGGAAATAGTTGACATAAAACGCAGTGTACGTGAGATAACGGAAAGACTTGCAACGCTTGATGAGGGCAGGGGTAGGGCTACGGTTGACGGAAGCCGAACCAATACTAACGTTGAAGACGTTAGTAATTTGAAGGGTGAGGTGCGTAACCTAGTTTCTAGTTTAGGTAGCTTATCGGGAAGGTTCGATAGAGTTGAGGAAGGGGTTAAGGTTGGTCCGAGATTAGTAGATGGGGAGTGATTTAGAGAAGTTAAGGGTGGAGCTAGGCCGCGTACGTTAGGTGATAGGAATCCCCCCTCTATCGAGGTTTCGAACCCTTTCGCCCATTTGGAAAGGGACGTGAATGAGGGGGAAACTATTTTAATTGGGGGCTCTTTAGTGCGCCATATGGACACAGAGTTCGTTGAACGGCATCAAACCAAGAGGAGGGGGGGTCTGTCTCCCAGGGGCCAATGTTGACAGAGTTAGAGACGAAGTGGATAGGATTGACGTTGCCTCCTGTCACTCGATGTTGGTGACGATGGTAGTGGGCAACGACTCATATAGGCCCGATACGAGAGTGCCTGACCTTTTGCAGAGATATAGGCACGGTTTGGGTCTTAGGATTACGTCTAAAACGATATTTTTGAATACTAAATTAGAAGAGATTTGTGCTGAGGAAAATGTACCCTTCGTAAAGCTGTGGTCAGAATTCAGTGATCCTAGCCTTTTTATAAAAGATGGGGTGCATTTTAATGAAATAGGTAATGCTATGCTAGGTAGGTTAATTGACGAAAACGTACGAAAGCTGTATAGGTCGAAGCCTTCTTTAAACGTTGTGGGTCCGGGGAATGCGGGCCCGACGTGAAAAATTGTTTAAAACGCCGGCCCGTGGTAAAAAAAATAACTTAAACGTCTTTTATTGTAACGCGCGTTGTATTAGAAATAAAGTAAACGAATTTAAGGTGATAATTTATTCCGGTAACTACGATATAGATGCTATCACTGAAACGTGGTTAAATACCGTGACTCGGGACTTGTGAATGAGGGGGACGTGAAACTTGTGAAACTTATAAAACTTGTGATAATTTATTCCGGTAACTACGATATCGTTGCTATCACTGAAACGTGGTTAAATACCGTGACTCGGGACTTGTTGGGGGAATTTGATACAGCGAGTTTTAAACTTTTTACTAATGAGTTACATTTGATTGATGGCGGCGTTTTGCTGTACATTCATAATTCCCTTAAGGTTATCGAGGTTAAGATAGATTTTCTAGCAGCAATTAATTGAAGTTAGGGCGCGTAGTATTAGTTTTAATTTTGTTGTTGTTTATAGACCTCCTGTTCAACCCCTCGATACCGATACTAGATTTTACTCACTTCTTGGTAACTTTATTGACAATCGGAATAGTATAATTGTCGGAGACTGCAACTGCCCTAATGTTAATTACGAGACTTTTACTGGTAATGAGGAGGGTTTGAAATTGATTGAGTTCATGGAAGATAATTTTTTGCGACAGATGGTTACCGAACCAACGCGCGGTGACAATATTTTAGATTTGGTGATGACGAACGGCGAAAATATAGTCGATAGTTTAGAAGTAGGCGAGAGTTTAGGATGTAGTGATCATCAAATTCTTAGGTTTAAGGTATTGATAGAAAAGACTAAGGATAGAAACGTAATAGAAGTCCTTAATTTTTGTAGTGCCAATTTTGATAGTTTTGCGGATAGGATGAGAGTAGTGGACTGGGATAACTTATTTATAGATAGTGACACAAATTTGCATTGGGAGACGTTTAAAGAAAGTTTTATGAATATTGAAAGGGAGTTTATTCCTCGTAGGCCAAAGCGCGCTAGAAATCATGGTAGGCACAAGTGGTGGACTAGGGAAATAGGCGAGTTCATAAACGAGCGTAACAGAGCGTATATACTTAATAAGCGCAATGGCACGGCAGCTAACTTTAATATGATAGATATATCGAGCTTAGACGTCAGCAGGTTAAAAGATCAGTTAGGAATGCTAAGCGTAATTTAGAGATAATTATAGCTGCGGATAGTAAACATAATCCAAAAAAGTTTTTTGAATACGTCAATAATCGTAAGCCGATAAAAGATAACATAGGCCCTCTAGTGGATGTTAACGGCGCTTTGGCTTCTGACGCTCAGGCGTTGGCGAGTATTTTGAATAACTTTTTTGCGACAGTTTTTACCGTAGAAGACGTAAATAATGTCCCCGACGTGGACGATATCTTTTCATTTAGTAGCGAGACTATTTTGGATAAAATAACTGTTTACGAGGGTGAGATTGCGCATTATGTCGATAGGCTGAAAGTTAGAAAGGCCACAGGCCCTGGCGCTTTTTATCCCAGACATTTGAAAGATTTGAAAGACGTTATCGTAGGTCCCTTAACGAAGATTTTTAATCAGTCACTCGAAACGGGAATTATTCCTGAAGACTTCAAATTAGCTAACGTCACGCCTATTTTTAAAAAAGGCGACCACACAGTAGCTAGCAATTATAGGCCCATTAGCTTAACGTCAATTGTCGGTAAACTTTTGGAATCCGTAGTTAGGGAACGTATCATCGATCACTTAGAAAGTAGAGATTTGATTAATAGTAGTCAGCATGGGTTTCGACGGCATAGATCTTGTTTAACTAATTTGGTAGAATTTTATAACGAAACAGTGCGCGAATACGATAGGCATAGAGCGGCTGACGTTATTTATTTAGATTTTAAACAGGCGTTCGATACAGTTCCGCATAGAAGATTAATTGCGAAGGTTAAAGCGCACGGTATACGCGGTCAGGTAGCTAACTGGTTAGAGGATTGGCTTCGTGCTAGGAGAAAGAGGGTCGTTGTTAATGGTAGTGGATCGGGGTGGTTGGATGTAGGTAGCAGTGTCCCACAGGGTTCAGTGTTAGGCCCATTGCTATTTGTAATTTACATTAACGACATAGATGTAGGATTGACTAGTAATGTGTCAAAATTCGCGGACGATACTAAAATAGGCGGTAAGATTGTTAACGAGGACGATGGAAATAGGCTCCAAGACGATGTAAATAGGATTATGGAGTGGATGGATAAGTGGCAGATGCAATTTAACGTAGACAAATGTAAAGTTTTGCATATAGGTTCTCGTAACAATAATTACACGTACACGATGGATGATAGAGAGTTAGCGAGCGTTGACGAGGAAGTAGATTTAGGCGTACGCGTATCTAAGGATTTAAAAGTTCGGAACCAGTGCCTGGAGTCTTGCGCAAAAGTTAATAGGATGTTAGGCTTCATCGCGCGTAATTTCGAATTTAAATCGAAGGATATTATATTGCCCCTTTACAAGTCCCTAGTCAGGCCTCATTTAGAATATGCCGTTCAGTTTTGGTGCCCCTATTTGCGTGAGGATATTGATAAGTTAGAAAGGGTTCAGCGTCGTGCCACGAAACTAATTCCGTCATTGCGCAACAAGCCTTATGAATATAGGATTAAAGAGTTAGACCCGCATTCACTCGAAACTAGGAGATTAAGGGGGTTGCTTATTTGAAGTTTTCAAAATCGTTAATAACATCGATAACGTAAATTTTGACAAACTCTTCACTTTCGATAATAGCAATACTCGTAATAACGGATTTAAGTTGCGTGGCAGACGTTTCATTACTAATATCACTAAAAACTTCTTTACGTTTAAAGTAATTGATAAATGGAATAATCTTCCCGCGTCAGTCTTTAACTCTACCAGCGTTAATATGTTTAAGAACCGTTTAGATAGGCATTTTAAAAATATTAACGTTTTTTAAAATAAAAAAACAATTAGCAACAGGAGCTCTAGGGGTGGTGGTCGAGGATGAGTCTGTTGACGATTAATGCCAGCTTGTGATATGCCAGCGTGTGATGCCAGCAATAAAATAAAAAAAATAAAAAAATTAGACTAACACGAACGTAGATGTAGCTCGTAGAGTAAATTAACCCACTTTTTGTTATACTCTACCTACTTTTTTTTTTTTAATCCTCTCCTTACTTGCATGCCTGTAGTTTGCATGGTATGACAGTGAGTTAAGACTGTGTTTGCATGGTTTGTAAGCGTCCTTATTTTACTTCTTTTCATCTTTCACCCCTCTCCTATTCTCTTCGACTATTTTTCCGACTTGTCGGCAGTGGCCGGCGGATGATGATGGGAGTCTTTCTATTTTTCTGAATGAATGTTAACCCACGAATGATAGGTTTTGCTACTTACTTAACCCCTTATTCTCCTCTTTTAACCCCCTCCTCTTTCCTTTCTCTCGGGCTAACCTTAGAGTGGATCTTAGGGTCTTTGTTAGCCTTAGCTTCTGTAGATCTGTTGATCCTTCTTTCGGGATTTCGGTAAAACTTTTGCTATTGCGCTAGATATATCAAAAGCTTTTGATAGAGTCTGGCACAAATCTTTAATTTCCAAGCTGCCCTGCTTCGGTTTCTATCCTTCTATCTGTGCCTTCATCTCTAACAGTGGCGGCTCGTGACTAAAAATTCTAGGGGTGCTGGCTCTAAGAATGGGTTGAAATAATTACTGAAATAAAAGGATGAGCATTGAGCAATGAATAAAAGTTTCAAAAGTTATTGAAAAAGTTATTCAGTGAGCTCATCCTTATATTGTTCTTGATTATTTCAATTGTAAATAAAAAATTTAGGGTTACTACAGTTCCGCAGTGCCTACCGACGAGCCGCCACTGATCTCTAATGATTTGTGGTGCTTTCATAAGGCGATGTAAACAGGAAGAAGAGTCTAATCGAGCATCAAAAGCCTGTGAAGCTCGCATAAATAACGATAATAACAAATTTTGGAAATCTGTTAAGAATCAAACGGGTGTCAAAAATGTCTTCCTTCCGACAATCGATGGGATGTCGGGGGGAGGATGAAATTGCAAAGCTGTGGAAAAACCACTATTCTAACATTCTTAACAGTGTGAGTAGGGATAATCTTAAGATAGATTGCAGCGAAACGATTGTGGGAGGGACAAGAGAAAATACTTTGATATAATTTTCTGAAGTAAAGAGGTTAATTCAAGAGTTAAAGACTGGTTCTGCGTCAGGGGTAGATGACTTATCGAATGAGCACTTAAAATATGCAAATGACGTAGTATGTCTGCATATATCATTGCTCCTATCAGCCATGCTGGCTCATAGCTATATCCCTGCAGAGTTCATGAGGGTATATATCTTGCCCCTGGTCAAAAATAAGTACGGAGACATTCTGTCCAGCAATAATTACAGGCCTATTGCTGTCGCTTCCTGCTTCTCGAAACTACTAGAAAAACTCTTGTTACGCCGATTAAATGATTTCCTATGGACATCTAATCAGTTTGGCTTTAAAAGGTCCCACTCAACTGACCTGTGTATCTATGTACTTAAAGAAACAATATCTAAATACATTGACAGTAATTCAACTATTTATAGCTGTTTCCTAGATATAAGTAAGGCATATGATAGGGTGAACCACAATATTTTATTTGCAAAACTAGAAGACAGGAAGGTTCCCATGTACATATTAAATTTATTGAAATTTTGGTATTCCCACCAATCTTTCATTGTTAGGTGGGGAAATGTACTATCCGAGTGTTTTGGCTTATCTTGCGGGGTGAGACAAGACTCCTTGCTCTCCCCTATGTTGTTTAATGTGTATATTGACGGATTATTTGCTTCACTTAATGAGGCAACAATGGGATGTTGTATAGATAACACAAGGATAAATAACTTAGTTTATGCCAATGATATGGTGTTAATAAGTCCCTCTGTTAAAGGTCTGGATCGAGTACTAATAGTCTGCGAAGTGTATTCGCAGAAACATGATATTCTTTTTAATGTTACAAAAACTAAGGTTATGCAATTTCATCTTAAAAGCTGTAATCAGCCAGCTGATATAAGGTTTAAAATGAATGAAGTAATTGAGGAAGTACAAGAGTTTAAGTATTTGGGTCAAACTATTACCAGCTCCTTGAGTGATGACTCGGATATAAGAAAACAATCTCGAAGCCTGTGTGCTAAAGCGAATATGACCATAAGTAAGGAACTTTCGATTCTGTACAAGTGAAGCTAAAGACACTCTCTTTCGTACTTTCTGCAGTAATATATACGGACAGCAATTGTGGGTGAATTATAAAAAAGGTTCTGACAGAACTCTAAATTTGCTGTACAACAGGTCTTTTAGACTCTTACATAAATTACCCCCGAAATGCTCAGCTTCGCAAATGTTTGCTACCCGCAATGTCCCGAGCTTCCCGGAGGTAACAAGACGTGCTCAACACAGTCTAATGCAAAGAATTAAAAAATCAACCAACCCGATCATCCAATCTATCCATGAGTCCTGCCATTTATCCTCTAAGCTATGGACTTCTTGGTAAGAAAACGTTTGCCTGTAGCTCCACTTAACTTCGACATTACAGTATTATTTCTAATCAATTGTATATATTTCTATCCTTGCTATATGAACTGTCATTGTATTAATAACACTGGTATGCATATGAATTTTTTTTGTCTGCTGTGAGAGTTTTTTCAACTCATATTATATAATTCGACCATGCTGAATTCGAAAATGACATTGGTTTTCCTCAAAATGTCAGGTTTTTTTCTCTATTGGCCATTTATTATAAGTCCAATTTTATCCCCAAATTTATTGATTTTTTTAGCTTAAACACTGTAGATACGAGTAATATTATAAGAACACTCGTGAAAAATGAAAACATTGTGTGAATAAATACTTTTATTCATACAATGAATATGGAAAAAAGTTTATTGAGGAAGGAATGAAGATTTTTTGGCTTTCCGTCTGTGTTTTTCTTCGGGCACGTCTCGTTTCAAACACCAGCAATAGTCCGCCAGCATATTGATATCCCAGTTTCCCTAGTACCTCTCTTCCATTATTTTGATATCTTGGTGAAATCGGTCACCCTGTTCCTCACTATAATCCCCGCAATTTTCAGGAAAATAGTCCAAGTGGGACCACAAAATGTGCATTTTTATGGACATGCGCGACCCATGAGCTTTGAAAGCTTCATTAAGTTTTCGACAACGGACTCGTATTCTGGACTTCTACGCTTGCCAAGAAAATCAGTGACAAACTGATTGAATGCCTCCCAGGCATTCTTCTCAGTTGGAGTCATTGCGTTTCGAACTGAGTATCCTTGATCAAAGTTCGAATTTGAGGACCATCAAAAACCCCAGCATTTAGTTTAGCATCAGAATATGAGGGAAATTTACTCTCGAGATATCGGAATGCTGAACCCTCCTTATTCATTGATTTGATGAAAATTTTTCATCAAGCCCAGCTTAATATGAAGTGGTGGGAGCAAAATTTTGTTGGTGGTACAAGGGGCACTGAAACAACATTATGCGACCCAGGTTCAAAATTCTCTCTGGATGCCCATTCACGCTGTGCATAGTGCTTCTCATCCGCTCGGCTATCCCATTTGCAGAGGAAACATGGGTATTTCGTGTATCCCCTTGCATTCCCAATACAAATGCCACAATCTGAAAAAAAATGAAAATATTTAAAGAATTTAGAGAATTTGTTCTATGAGATAAAAAAAAATCTATGCATTGGACTGTATCACTTCTGTGGGGAAGTTAAGTGTTCTTATACGCTCTCAAATAACCTTTGGAAAAAAACATAGTCAATAGCAATAGTTTACTTATGATATTAGTATTACCTTCAAATCTCCACAGATCCTCCAGTTATGTTGGTCGTATACGAGAGCATCCAGTAAAATTTTCATGTTATCGTAGCTCTCAGTAAGTTGTATGGAATGTGCTACAGGGACTGATGCAACCCTATTCCAATGTTGAGAAGTACTGCTTTCAAACTTCGTTTAGACGAGTCTATAAATAGCCTCCATTCTGATGCGTTATATGGCAGGCCAAGGATTCGATTAGCCCCTCAACATTGCAGCAGTACACTAAGGAAGAGGTATTTTCGTGCATTGCAAAAAACTTGCGGAATTCTTCCTCTCGTTTCCTATACCAGGAGAATGTTGTTCCCGGAGCCAGCAAGTTGTCCTCTCGAAGTCGTGAGCCCAAGATCTCGGCAGCTAATTTGGAAAGTCCTAAATCCCTGGTAAGATCATTAAGTTTGGCCTGGTTGAGAGGCTCGGCTCTCATTTGAAGCGGTATTTTGAGGTATATACGACTGGGACTGGTCATTGGCATTGGTCATTGATTCATCATCAGATCATCGAAGTCCAGGGTTTGAGGTGGGTCGGGTATTGGAATTCCAGGACCATGGGGTACAGGTCTCATAGCAGAAGGAATGTCAGGGTATACAACAATGTGTTTATCTTCTTGTTAACTCCTGAAAATAGAAACACAGAAACATGGATATAAAACTTGCATATGAAATAGAAGAAGCATTCAGACAGTGGCGGCTCGTGAGGGAAGGCTGCGGTCTGTAAGATATGAAATAGGTCGAGGAGTCTGTATATTTTCTTTCTTTTCATTCATATTGTCCCTTCGGGGACAATATGAATGAAAAAGAAAGAAAATATACAATCATTGTATATGTAAATGTAACTTGTATAACAATATGTATGTGTAAATGTATTTTCTATAAACAATATGTATATGTAAATGTATGATTACCATTATGGTGAATATTATGCTATACATGGTGAATATTACATTATGGTGAATATTATGTCAAGTTTCATACGAGGATTTCAAAAATATTTAAGAAAAATAAATTTATAAGCCCACCTTGGAGGTTTGTCATGCAGAAATAGCAATCTGTCACGTGATCCTTTCCTTCTCTCCAAATCATGGGAATTCCAAAAGGCAAAGATTTCGCTCTGCCTTTGCTCCATCTTCTCAAATTTTCAATGCACGTCTTGCAGCACATATGAGGGGCGAAATTTTTGTCCTGGTCCCCTAGCTTAATTCCAAAGTATGCTCTATACATTGTCTTCACAAATTTAGTGATTTGGGACTGGTTATTTGGCATGGTAACCGTCCCACATATGTAGCAGGATCTATTGGGATCAACAAGTGAAACAAGTGATGATAGATGTTACTGTTCCAATTCCGCTTTGACAAAATCACGAAAAATTCTATTTTACTTATGAGGCCATAGCCGGATAACCTGAGCTGATTGAGAAAAACGGATTGCAGATTCGAAATTAGCAGGAAAATCTCTATAAGAATCACTTACAAAACCCTTGACAGCAAAATTGATGCATACCAGTGTAATATTTGTCATATGGACTATAGTCTGCCAATAAACCTTTTCATTTTCATTTTCATTTCAATTTCCTTTCTGCCCGATCTATAGTTGCACTTGTAGACGGCCACTGTTCTTCTCCTAAAACTATTAATAGTGCTGTTCCTCAGGATTCTATGCTGTCACCCACTCTTTTTCTTTTATTTATTAATGATCTTTTAATTCGCACTTCCTGTCCTATTCACTACTATGCCGATGATGCCACTCTTCACTTCTTCACCTGCTTCTCAAAGCGTCCCTTTCAACAGTCACTTCATGATTCGCGTAGTACGGCTATGGAGCACCTGACCTCTAACACTGGTCAACACTCTTTATTGCCAATCATATTAGAGTGATTTTGGGGTAACTTTGTGGTGCTGATTCCGAATATGACATCGGTTTTGCTAGATTGGCTCTAATTTATGAGATAATTGGTACCCCATTGAAACACGTAAAAATGCAAAAAATTTAATGTTCAGGCAGAGCCTACTTACTGGTTGGGTGGCCGATGACTTATATACGGAGGGGGAATATTCTAGAATGATCGCGGAGTAAACACTAAGAATATTCGCGTGTCTCACCATCTAGAATGTTCCGGTAGTTTCCCATATGCACGCGTTATGGTTACGTTTCCTATTAATTGAGGGTATTCATTATCTCAAGAACTAGAGCCAAATCGGAAAAACTACTTTCATTTTGGAATTCAGCAACCCCAAAATACCTTAAATTCGTACGAATTTCCTTGGCAACGAAACAAAAATTTTTTTTTGTTGAGCTGTGTAATCTTCCTGCTATCTCTGATTGGGGGAAAAAAAACCTTGTGGCTTTCAATGCCTCAAAAACTCAGTTCGTTTATCTATCTATTCGTCACAATCTTCCACACAACTATCCCCTTACCTTCACCAATACACAACTCAATCCTTCCTCTTCTCTTAACATTCTTGGCGTTTCCTTTTCTCGTGATCTTTCCTGGAAAGATCACATATATTTTCTTTCTAAAACAATTTCTAAGAGGTTAGGTGTGCTGTACAGCCTCCGCAGTTTCTTCACCCCCACTCAGTTGTTGTCTCTGTACTGGAGTCTTGTTCGCCCCTCTATGAAGTATGCTTCTCATGTGTAGAGTGGTTCAATCCACACAGCCGTACTTGACCGAGTGGAATCAAAGGCTTTTCGTCTCATCAATTCCCAGTCTCTTACTGATTGTCTTTAATCTCTCTCTCTTCGCGGCAATGCTGCCTCACTCTCTCTTTACTATCGCTATTATAACGGACTTTGCTCTTCTGAACTCTGTAAGTGCATGCCTCCTCCTTTAAGGAGAGCACGCAGTGCCAGACTTTCTACACTTTCTCATTCCTTTTCTGTCCAACTATCTAATGCAAGGGTTAATCTGTATTTTCAAGCTTTCATCTACTCAACCAGTCAACTCTGGAACAATCTTCTCCATTCCATCTTTCCTCCTGTCTATGACCTCCCATCTTTCAAACGCAGAGTGTCTAGGCATCTCGAAAACACTGGACCTTGATTTTGGCTCTCTTCTTCTTTGGGAGGGGCGCTTTTGCCGGCATTTGCTCTTGGCCCCTCCTTCCTGCATAAAAAAACATTCACATGTGCTTCATTCAGCGTCTGCAACTTTTCCCTGCTTCTACCAATCAGCACTGCATCATCTACATATTTCAAATAAGACTGCCCATTCATCAACACTTATTCTCAACAGAACACCTCTCTTATGCTGCATCATCTTTACCTCACGCATCACATAATCCGCAAGAATATTAACAACGGAGACTTTTCTAACGTGTATGCTTCAAACCAATAACGCCAGATACCATTCACTCTCACACATGTCTGACTCTTCATATAAAAACCCCACACCACTCAACTTACCATACGAATGCAACACTTGCCACAGTGGTTTCCTTTTCATTCATAATACGCTTTCTCCAAATTCATAAACGCCATAAACAGTTTATCATTATATTCACTTTCTTTCTCCATTAACTGTCGCCTGCAAACAACTGATCAGTACACCCTTCGCCTTTCCCAGAATCATCATTTTTATCCCCGATCATGCTTTAGTTACTCTCCCAACACTCTCACTTAGTATCAGTCCACACACCTTACCCGTTACACTCAGTAAGCTTATACCCCTGTAATTCTTTCACCAACTCTTATCACTCTTCTATAAAGGCACCATAAACGCTTACGTTCAATCCCCAGGTTCCTTTTTTCTACAAATCTCTGTTATCTACTTGACAACCACTTATCAAACATATTTCAACATCTCTCCGTAAAAATGGTTCACATCTGCTGCCTTTCCACTTTTCATTTTCTTTATTGCTCTCTTCACTTCCTCTTTTCAAATCCTCTCCCAACCCAGATCATCCCTTTTTCTCACCCTTACCATTCGAACAGTTGTAAACTTAACCACTCTCTCCGCATTTGCTCTTAACAACTCACAAATATTCAGGCCACCATTCTTGAGCATCCACTTCATCCGTCAATACTCTTCTTTGATCATTTGTCCGATGAAAATGCATACAAGTTATTGAAAAGGCGAAGAAGCAAATAACTTGGAAAAGGTGAGCGCAACTATGAACTACTGCATCTATCTATCTATCTATCTATCTATCTCTATATATATATATGGAGCACCGACAATTCAGCGCAGGACAATTCAGCGCCGACAATTCAGCGCAAAGCAAATTCAGCGCAAGACAATTCAGCGCCGACAATTCAGCGCAAGTCAGTACAGTTAAAAGTTTAGTTAAAAATAATAAAAATAAATCGCAATAAATAAAAAAGAGAAAAATGTGTATATTTATATATATGCTAAATTGGGTCTGTATCGAAGGAGTGACATTTCAAAGGAGTGACATAACAAAGGAGTGACATAAATACCGTAACGAAGGAGTGACATAACGAAGGAGTGACAAATCGGAGATAAAATTCAAAGGAGTATAATTATTAAAATTTTATTTAAAAAAACAAAATTTGTTAGAATTGTTAAAATTAAGATTTTATTTCAAAAACTAGAAACCTAACCTAACCTAACCTAACCTAACAGTTGCAAGCCTCTCTCCTCTGGATTTGTTCTTTCTTCTTCTTTGTTGGTATTTTCGCGCTGAATTGTCTTGCGCTGAATTGTATTGCGCTGAATTGTCTTTGCGCTGAATTGTCTTGCGCTGAATTGTCGGCGCTGAATTGTCCTGCGCTGAATTGTCGGGTCACGATATATATATATATATATATATACATATTATATATAGATATATATATATATAATATAATCGAATCCGAAGGATTTCTATAATTATAATTATGTAAGGAATAAAAAAGTAGCTTCGCTCATAGCTCATAATTTCCACTCAGACAAAAACAGGAACAAATTTACGATGACTTACAAATGATGGAAGTTTTAAATAAATTCTTCTCTTCCGTCTTTACTAACGAAAATATGAACAACATTCCCGTTCCCGTAATCATGCTCAATGATGATCATTTAAAGCTTCGTGATTTTACTATTAGTGAAAGTGAAGTAAAATTAATCGTAATAAAACTCCCGGTCTAGATAAGCTCTACTTTAATGCACTTAAAGAAATGAACTGCCAATAGTCTCTCCTCTTACATATATATTTAACCTTTACAGTCTGCAGAAATTCCGTTCGATAAATTTATTCTCACTTGTAAAATGATTAAAAGGTTTAAAATGATTAAATGTTTTGATAACGTCGACCCCAAAAAATATCTCGCCTTCAGAAATGTACATAGAATTTACGGTAATGGTCTGAAATTAGTGGGTAAACATTTAAACTGTAATGAAGCTGATCATTTTTTCTTCAATCGTATAGTTAATTTGTAGAATGGATTGGCAGCAATTCGGTCAAATTCTTTATAAAAGAGTCTAGATGTTTAGTTTACGTTACACCCCCAGTTACGAGCATTTGTTAACGCATAAAAGTACTGTAGAATTTTTACTCGGATTCTCCCCTGTTTGCCATAACATTTTTACTTATCTTTAAAGTTCTCTCCGTTCTTTCAACCTTCCTTCCATGCTTTGCTTTAAAATTTTCACGTGTCTTTAAATTTTCTTCTATCTTTTAATCTTCCTCCTTAAAAAGACAGCCTCGCAAGGACCAGCCGGTCTGTTACTGTTTGGTGTTCTTTGTATTCCTTTGTATCTTTCACTCTTAGATCAAAACAACCATCTTTCTTCTTACATGTTCTGACTTCCTTCCAAACGCCTTTATTATCAACACAGTCATCCTTCCAATATAAATCTCTACTCTCTCCTTACTACTATTTGAAGCCCTATTTACTCTTCAGAAACTTATATTCCTCCTTCCTTCTCTCGCATACTTCCGATCCTAACTTCTATTGAATTACTCTCACCCATGCTTGCCGTTTCTCACGTACCAAGTTGGCTACATTGTTATTTTATCACGTTGGTTCTCTTTCTCCACCCCTCCAACTCTCTATCACAACCTTCCCCGCTTGAGTCACACCATTCCTTGAAACAATCCCACTTTTCTTCCAAACCACAACTTTCTACTTTGAACCCATTCAACTTATACTCTACCTTTCTTTTATATTATCCTTGTAACGCTTCCTCTTTTAGCCTTTCTATCTTCATACGCATTTTTTCTCCAGTTACTCTGGCGAACAAAACTTTTAAAATTTTTGTGGTTCTGGTATAAAGCCTCATTTAGAATATGTAAATGACATACATTTGAAAACTAAACAACAGACCAAAAAACGAGCTCCAGAATGTTCTGTACTTTCAATTATAGGTTAATTTGGACAGTTTCATAATCTGCTTCGGGAGATTTGGTGAAGTGTTGTTGGCCTGGAGCCTTATCATTTGCTATTATTTACTGGATGGCAAATGATACCAATAAATAGAATGGTAACTCAAAACAGAGTTCGTTTGACGACTTGAATGAAAATGTAATGATATATGAGTATTTTACACTTGAATAGTATTGTAGTAGTAATTTTATTATTTTATATGAAATATTAAAGCGTAAATGTAAATTATTTCACTAATATTATTTGAATAAATAATTATATTTAATGAGTTAATGATTGATTATGAATTTTGTCGATTGTTTTCAAAAGATTTTGGTTAAAAAAAAGAGTAACGCCAGATATGATTGTCTTCGATTAGCGTTTCTATACATTTTTCTGCAGTTCAAATACGGTCTGCACTAAAAGTTATTTTTATTACTGCTCATGTTTTAGTTAGCCAATAAGTATTTAAAAAGGAAAAGATTTTTAATATTAACTTATTCTAATTTAATGACATTTTCTAAAGTTTTTAATATTTTGCCAGAAGGAAATGGCAAATCTATTATTTATTCTGAGTCTGTAATGAAACTAAAAGAATATACTGTATGGTAAAAAATTAAGAGGTAATTTTCGTCTGTAGTAACGGAAGATTAGATACTATAACTTTGTATGCACAACCAAAGGACTTTAATACAGGGTGTACATAAAGTCAGGATCTATTTTTGTGAAGCACTTGGAAATTATATGGAATTCAATCATAAAATGATAAAGTGGTAACATTTATTAAATAATTAAGAGTAGGATTCGACGTGACGCCCATCAGTATCCCTGCACAGCTCAAATCGTTCCGCAGCATTTCTAAACACATTCTGGAGCATTTGCGGGGTTATTTATGTTATCTGCAGCAGTTCGTATACGTGAACGTAAGTTTTCAAGACTCGTAATCTTCGTCTGATAGACGTGCGATTTGATAAAGCCCCATGCAAAGAAATCTAAAGGGGTTAAATCTGGTGATCTCGCTGGCCAAGGTCTGTGGCTTCCGCGTCCGATCCAGCGATTTGGAAAACGTCCATTTAGATAATCCTGAACAATTTTGGCATAGTGACAAGGAGCACCATCATGTTGATAGACGACGGTACTAAAAATCCTATCCCCGTCGTCTATCAACATGATGGTGCCTTGTCACTATGCGAAAATTGTTCAGGATTATCTAAATGGACGTTTTCC
This sequence comes from Bathynomus jamesi, assembly GCA_023014485.1. NCBI lineage: Eukaryota > Metazoa > Arthropoda > Malacostraca > Isopoda > Cirolanidae > Bathynomus > Bathynomus jamesi. The sequence continues at coordinate 420,064 of JAJOZX010000586.1, read as the reverse complement.
AAATCGCTGGATCTGACGCGGAAGCAACAGACCTTGGCCAGCGAGATCACCAGATTTAACCCCTTTAGATTTCTTTGCATGGGGCTTTATCAAATCGCACGTCTATCAGACGAAGATTACGAGTCTTGAAAACTTACGTACACGTATACGAACTGCTGCAGATAACATAACCCCGCAAATGCTCCAGAATGTGTTTAGAAATGCTGCGGAATGATTTGAGCTGTGCAGGGATACTGATGGGCGTCACGTCGAATCCTACTCTTAATTATTTAATAAATGTTACCACTTTATCATTTTATGATTGAATTCCATATAATTTCCAAGTGCTTCACAAAAATAGATCCTGACTTTATGTACACCCTGTATAGTGTCATTTAATATTTTATTTTTCTCCCATTCAGGGTCAGTATGTGCCCTCCAATACCCAATGGAATACCACTACCTGTACCAAGGGCGTCTCGCAACGGGAATTCCTGGCATCCGGCCTCAAGTAACTGCCCTAGGTATCAAGGCACGTTTGATCCTCCAAATCAAGACGAAATCTCAGGGACTCGTAAAGGTATTCATGAATCCAACTGACGCTCAAATTATTTAATTCCTATTTAGATAAAACATAAACATAAGTCCATATAAGTATAAAATTTTCATGCATATTTTTCTTTCTCTCTTTTATTAACAAAAGTTAACCGATGTTCAAGTTGGTGAATTCAATGGCGACCTGCAATGCGTTGAACTTCGTCAGCCAGTTCCTTTCAGTTGGTCTTCAATACCCCAATACAAAGAGCAAATAGAACAGCCATTCGCAGTTTCCTTCCAAGAAGAATTGGTAAAAATGTTAAAAAATTATTATTTTTCCATAAAGTGTAAACAAGTAACCCAGATGAAATACATGAAATGCATAGTTTTTTGCCTATATTAAATAGACTGATGTTTTTGCTGTTCTAGGATGATGTTATGAAAGTGCATCAGTCTGATGTGGAATTTATCACGAACATCCGTAAGTCCATTATAGAAATGGTCAGATTAGAACCAGTGGTTGCTAATCTAGGGGGAATTAAGGGCGACCGCCTCGCAGGGTACGTGACTGAAGGAAAAGCTCCTCAAGCATTTAGTATGGAGGAAGAAACAATCTTTGGTCGATGCGAAAGTGAGTACACCCTCACGAGACTACCTGAGTACATTGTTCAGGTTGAAAAAGAAGAAATCGCAAAACATCTCAAAAAAGACGACCAAGCCGAAGGCTCAGCAAGAAGTGGCGGTGCAAGTGTACCAAAACTTGGAGAAATATACTATCGCCTTATCAGAGCAGTCAACTTTGATAAGTGCAATGACAGAGTCATTCTTCAGGTAAGGCATTCCATATCACACTTATATCAAAACATTAAATAATCATAGATCACTTAGGACTATTAGGATAATATGAATAGTCTTTATTAATTCAATCTTATCCCATTAGCACGCTGGTACAGCAAACATGTCAAGAGCAGGATATGCTCAATTCCGAGCAGTCCAGTCCCGATCTTCTGTTGGAACTTACATTCTCAAAGGTCATCCAGGAGGTTTCAGAGTAGAAAGGGCCATTGTTGAGGGAGATGTGATCGCCAATCCTTTCGGATTCAAGACACACCGATTACAGACCATAACGAACCAGGTATAAAAATATTTCATTATTAAGGAAAAGCAGGCTCTTAATATTAAGATGATGATGATATACATATATATATATATATATATATATATATATGATGAATAAAACCACGAAGGAAAGGAAACACAGATGGTGCTCAAGCGCTTTCGTCTAATGACATCCTCAGGAACACTGAAGTACATGAAGAGTTACAACCTATATATAGGTTACAGAAAAAAAAAAAAAATCTCTATATATATATATATATATATATATATATACAATAAACGGAAAAACAAAATTAAAGGATTGTGGACGGGGGCACACAAATTTATAAGGAAAAACTATCGATTTTTAGCACAAGATTAAAAGAATTGTTTCCAACCAATGTTATAGATAAAAATATATATATATATACAAATTTATACTGGAAATCTGCCCGGGTTTTAGCACTCTGCTCTTTTTGTATAAAAAAAAAAAATTGAACAATTATCGATTTTTAGCACAAGATTAAAAGAATTGTTTCCAACCAATGTTATAGATAAAAAAATAAAATATATATACAAATTTATACTGGAAATCTGCCCGGGTTTTAGCACTCTGCCCTATTTTTTTTGTATATAAAAATTGAAAAATAAAAGTTAGTGGCATACAAATTTACCAAAGATTTAGCGTTCTACCTTTCGTATCTAAATCTGTTCTGAAGGAATTCAAAACAACAGGATCGAGTTGAAAAAGACCTTTGCTTATGTTGAAGTTATTTGTTGGTTGGATAATGGCAGACTCAAGAATATGTCTATTAACAATGTTGTTAGAGTGAAATAAAACTAAAGCATTATTCCAATCAATACAGTGGGATAACTCTGACAAATGGACAAAAAGAGCAATGGACAACTGTCCTGTTCTAACGGAATATTGATGCTGTTTTATACGTGTGTGCAAATCCTTTCCCGTCTGACCTATGTAAAAGGAATCACATTGTTTACAACCAATTTTATAGATAATGCCTGAATTATTGGTAGGGCTATTTTTTACTATGATATTTTTCACAATATTGTTATATGAAAATACTACATTAATATCCAAAAGTTTAAATACATTAGCAATGCCTAAAAAGCCCGGGAAAAATGGAAGTACTAAAATATTTTTTGACAAAGTACGAGTGTTATTATTGACGCAATAGAAAGTTCGTTTTGCCTCGTTGAGACAAGATTCCATAAACGCAGATGGATAACACAGATCACTTCCAATATCGTTGATTTTTTCTAATTCGGCATCGATGTATTCCGGACTGGCGATCCTAAGGGCGCGGAGAAACATTGAAGAAAAAATGGCCTTCTTAGTGGGGGTGTCATGTCCCGAGTAAAAGTGTACGTAGGACAAATTGTTTTTTTTTTCCGATAGATACTAAACTTAAAACCTGGGCTTTCCCTATGTACACGCACATCCAAAAATGGGATTGAATTGTCTTGTTCCACTTCCAAAGTAAACTTAATCGAGGGGACTTGATCATTTAACTGAAAGAGGAAGTTATCCAGGTCACGATTCATGGGCCAGATACACAAAATATCATCGACGTACCGCAACCAAGGGATGCCAACCCCCAGGATTCTCGGAATGTAAGTAATTTCGAAAAACTCCATATAAATATTGGAGAGGAGGGGCGACAAGGGGTTGCCCATGGCCATCCCAAAAACTTGTTGATAATACTCGTTATTGAAAGTGAATTTACAGTCTTTGATGCAAAGCTTAATAAGTTCCAAAACAATGTGTGAAGGTAGTGGCAGGTCATACTTATGTAATTCTTGGGAGAGAAAGTCAAGCATATCGTCAATCGGCACTTTGTAAACAATGAACAAACATCAAAACTGATCAATCTATCGTTAGTTTCAGTACGTGCATTATTCAATTTTTCAGTACGATCCATGGAATTTTTTACATGTGAATCAGAGATAGTTCCAAGAATTGGGGACAAGACTTTGACAAGCCATTTGGAGAGTTTATAAGTAATAGAGCCCACCGAGCTAATAATAGGGCGCATAAGGTTGCCAGGTTTGTGGGTTTTGTTTTTCCGTTTATTGTATATATATATATATATATAGATTTTTTTTTTTTTTCTGTAACCTATATATAGGTTGTAACTCTTCATGTACTTCAGTGTTCCTGAGGATGTCATTAGACGAAAGCGCTTGAGCACCATCTGTGTTTCCTTTCCTTCGTGGTTTTATTCATCATAAATACTTTTCACGTGTTACTTTCGTGAAATAATTTTCATATAATGAACACCACGCGTTCCTTCGGCTTGCTGTTCCCTCTCTTGTCTCTGTTTGTGTCCGTGTTTTCTTCTACATTAATGAAGGGGCATGCAATTCGTATCCGACGAAAGTTTCTTACTAATTGTCTAGAGGAGCAAGTTCTTCCCAAATCCCTGCTTCCGATTCGCCTCAGACAAATTGACGACCATCCGTTCAACAACTTCAGCAGATTAATTTTAAAGAAACATATTGAAGTCACTAGACAAAATGAGTGGTCCGCCTTCAAAAATTTAAACATCGCCAAACATAATTTTGTGACCGTTATTCCCCAACCGTGGATCCAACCTTTGTTTGATGAAATTTACAACGAGTTGCGTCGGAGAACTTCTTCACTTCGTAACATTTTGGATCGAAAAATTAAAAATCTTATTCGAAATAGTCAGTGGAGTAAAAAAAGCAAGCTCAAGGTGTGTTTTGAATCTTTCTTCGAAAAACATTAGTGACGATGCAAAAAGTGCCCTTGGATATGGTATGTCCTTTTTTATTGTTAAAAAACCTTCGGCTTTACAAATTTGTTACAGTCTCGCTTGTTTTGAAAAACAGTGTAATCTCCCTCAGTATTTGTTTAACATAGTTAAAGGCCTCGTTTATAGTGCGGCGAATAGTAATTACGAAGATAACTTTCCTAAACGTTTTCGAAATAGCCTCTCACAATTAAAAAAAGATGGGGAGCTCCATATTACTAAAGCAGACAAGGCTAACACCATAGTTATTATGGAGAAAGTGGACTACATCAGAAAGATGAACGAGCTTCTCCAGGACCGCCACATACAGCAAACTTAGGAAGAACCCGCAGGATGACGTCATCAAATCATTTAATAGTGGCTTGAAACGCATTCTCAAAGATCATAAGGACTTAATTCCGCTTTTCATGTCCACTTCACGTTCTCTGCCCTACCTTTACGGTCTCATTAAAACCCACAAACCTGGCAACCCTATGCGCCCTATTATTAGCTCGGGGGCTCTTACTTATAAACTCTCCAAATGCCTTGTCAAAGTCTTGTCCCCCATTCTTGGAACTATCTCTGATCCACATGTAAAAAATTCCATGGATCTTACTGAAAAATTGAATAATGCACGTACTGAAACTAACGATAGATTGATCAGTTTTGATGTTTGTTCATTGTTTACAAAAGTGCCGATTGACGATATGCTTGACTTTCTCTCCCAAGAATTACATAAGTATGACCTGCCACTACCTTCACACATTGTTTTGGAACTTATTAAGCTTTGCATCAAAGAATGTAAATTCACTTTCAATAACGATTATTATCAACAAGTTTTTGGGATGGCCATGAGCAACCCCTTGTCGCCCCTCCTCTCCAATATTTATATGGAGTTTTTCGAAATTACTTACATTCCGAGAATCCTGGGGGTTGGCATCCCTTGGTTGCGGTACGTCGATGATATTTTGTGTATCTGGCCCATGAATCGTGACCTGGATAACTTCCTCCTTCAGTTAAATGATCAAGTCCCCTCGATTAAGTTTACTTTGGAAGTGGAACAAGACAATTCAATCCCATTTTTGGATGTACGTGTACATAGGGAAAGCCCAGGTTTTAAGTTTAGTATCTATCGGAAAAAAACAAACAATTTGTCCTACGTACACTTTTACTCGGGACATGACACCCCCACTAAGAAGGCCATTTTTTCTTCAATGTTTCTCCGCGCCCTTAGGATCGCCAGTCCGGAATACATCGATGCCGAATTAGAAAAAATCAACGATATTGGAAGTGATCTGTGTTATCCATCTGCGTTTATGGAATCTTGTCTCAACAAGGCAAAACGAACTTTCTATCGCGTCAATAATAACACTCGTACTTTGTCAAAAAATATTTTAGTACTTCCATTTTTCCTTGGCTTTTTAGGCATTGCTAATGTATTTAAACTTTTGGATATTAATGTAGTATTTTCATATCACAATATTGTGAAAAATATCATAGTAAAAAATAGCCCTACCAATAATTCAGGCATTATCTATAAAATTGGTTGTAAACAATGTGATTCCTTTTACATAGGTCAGACGGGAAAGGATTTACACACACGTATAAAACAGCATCAATATTCCGTTAGAACAGGACAGTTGTCCAGTGCTCTTTTTGTCCATTTGTCAGAGTTATCCCACTGTATTGATTGGAATAATGCTTGTTTTATTTCACTCTAGCAACATTGTTAATAGAAATATTCTTGAGTCTGCCATTATCCAACTAACAAATAACTTCAACATAAGCAAAGGTCTTTTTCAACTCGATCCTGTTGTTTTGAATTCCTTCAGAACAGATTTAGATAAGAAAGGTAGAACGCTAAATCTTTGGTAAATTTGTATGCCACTAACTTTTATTTTTCAATTTTTATATACAAAAAAATAGGGCAGAGTGCTAAAACCCGGGCAGATTTCCAGTATAAATTTGTATATATATTTTATTTTTTTATCTATAACATTGGTTGGAAACAATTCTTTTAATCTTGTGCTAAAAATCGATATGCTAGAACCCGGGCAGATTTCCAGTATAAATTTGTATATATATTTTTTTTTTTTTATCTATAACATTGGTTGGAAACAATTCTTTTAATCTTGTGCTAAAAATCGATAATTGTTCAATTTTTTTTTTTTAATACAAAAAGAGCAGAGTGCTAAAACCCGGGCAGATTTCCAGTATAAATTTGTATATATATATATATTTTTTTATCTATAACATTGGTTGGAAACAATTCTTTTAATCTTGTGCTAAAAATCGATAGTTTTTCCTTATAAATTTGTGTGCCCCCGTCCACAATCCTTTAATTTTGTTTTTCCGTTTATTGTATATATATATATAATATATATAGATTTTTTTTTTTTTCTGTAACCTATATATAGGTTGTAACTCTTCATGTACTTCAGTGTTCCTGAGGATGTCATTAGACGAAAGCGCTTAAGCACCATCTGTGTTTCCTTTCCTTCGTGGTTTTATTCATCATAAATACTTTTCACGTGTTACTTTCGTGAAATAATTTCATATATATATATAATATATATATATATATATATATATTATAGGGAAGCTATATTTTTGGGACCTCTTTGCGAGTGACCCGTTGCCCACGTCGGGCTAGCATCATGAAAAAGAAAAACTATGGTATTTGTCATTTACCATTACTTATTCGGACTATAGTGGATTTAATTATCCTAGAAGAGTTCTTTGTTCCATGCACGGTCTGTGTGTATCATATATATATATATATATATATATATATATATATATAAAATATATACAGGATAAATTTTACCATATCCTTTTACGACAGACTTTGGTTCTGGAAAGCGCTCAAGCCATTCAAACCACCATCCGATTGCCATCTGCCACTCGCAATGTGAAGACTTGGCGTTATGAGGTTGCTTCACCTTTCTCTGCACCCGAAGGACATCCTAAACCATGGGTTAATTACTATAATAAGGTAATAACAACTATCGCTCCAATTAACATTACGTATAACGTGAATATAGAGGAAATTACTAACATTAATTAATATCATTTTTCAAGCAGTGGCTGTCTAAGAATTCAATAATTTACCCTTTTATTCTTTCAGGGAGATAAACACTTCCCGGTTTATCGCCAGTATACTCTTCTAGGACTAATGCCAACGCCTTCTGTCATTCAAGAATATAAGGTATTGTAATTAAATAGTCATCTCGAACCTATAAATTTTTTTTATGTAGGAAGGAGGAGATAACGGCGAACACCCGCAAAAGCGCACCCTCCCCCAGAGAAGAAGAAGAAAGCTAAAATCAATGTCCAGGCTTTTCAAGATGCCTAGACACTGCGTTTGAAAGATTGGAGGTCATAGACAGGGGGGAAGATAGATTCAGGAAGATTGTTCCAGAGTTGACTGGTTGAGTAAATGAAAAATTGAAAATACCGATTAACCTTGCGTTAGAACTTTGGACAGAAAAGGAATGAGAAAATGTAGAAAGTCTGGTGGTGCGTGTTCTCCTTAAAGGAGAAAGCATGCAGTTAGAGAGTTCAGAAGAGCAATGTCCGTTATAATAGTGATAGTAAAGAGAGAGTGAGGCAACATTGCGGCGAAGAGAGAGAGAGATTGAAGACAATGAGTAAGAGGCGGGGAATTGATGAGACGAAAAGCCTTTGATTCCACTCGATCAAGTACGGCTGTGTGGGTTGAGCCACAACATACAAGTGAAGCATACTCCATACAGGGGCGAACAAGACGGATAGTCATGTGGAAGATTGTAACGAGTAGAGAGGTGGAGGAACTGAGTTTTTGAGGCATTGAAAACCACAAGGTTTTCTCTCCCCCAATCAGAGATAGCAGAAAGATTAGAGGTCAGGTGTTCCATAGCCGTCCGACGCGACTCATGGAGTGGCTGTTTTGAGGGACGCTTTGGGAAACGGGTGGAGAAGTGAAGAGTGGAATCATCGGCATAGGAGTGAAGAGGACAGGAAGTGCGAATTAAAAGATCATTAATAAATAAAAGGAAAAGAACGGGTGAAAGGACAGAACCCTGAGGAACACCACTGTTGAAAGCTTGAGGGGAAGAACATTTTCCATCAACAACCCCAGCTATATATCGGCCTGAAAGGAAATTAGAGATGAAGGCACAGATAGAAGGATAGAATCCGAAGGAGGGAAGTTTGGAAATTAAAGATTTGTGCCAGACTCTATCCAAAGCTTTCGATATATCTAATCTTGGCAAAATCGTCAAATTTTTTTGGCGATTTCGCATGGTTCCGGGCAGAAATATAAGCTGAGTGAGTCAGGAGTTTGATGGCGACGGTACCTTCTGAAAGATTCCTCTCTGTTGCGGATAGTATTAGAACAAGTAAAGTTAAAACATGGTTTTTTTGCATTAGCATTTGGAATAGAATGTGGAATGCACGCCTCCATGCTAGAGAGAATTACCTCCGTGATGCGCTCATTACACTCGGAAGGGTCCCGGCCACGGAAGCAGTAATCATTCCATGGAAAATCACAAAAGTGCTGCCTAAGGGCCTCCCAATCAGCGGCGCCAAAGTGTCAAAGGCGCTTCCTCTTGGGAGGATCCAAAGGCCGGATTGGGGCGATAGGACAGGAAAGGGATACAAGAAGAAGGATGAGAGGTGAGAAATAAATCCAGAATGTTGGCCCTATCTCCAAGGCGATCGGGGATACGAGTAGGGAGCTGTGCAATCTGCTGTAGATCATTTAGGATTGTAAGCTAGTCACCAGGGATGTCAGTGAAATGGAAGGAAAGCCAAGGGTGGTGATGAACATTGAAATCTTCGAAAATGGGGATTTCAGCAAAGGGAGAGCGGGATAGAATGTATTCCACTTTGGAAATGAGGTAGTCAAACAATTTTGGATAGTCAGTAGAATTAAGAGAAAGATGTATTTACTGTAGTTTGAGATTTAGTGCAGATGTATTTAGTTTGTTTAAGATTGGCATGTAAGCCGTAGCCAGAGGGTATAGAATTTGAAAGATTCGAGTTCGGGAACACGAGAACAAGTTAGGTCACTGCGTACATAAACGCAACTTCCATCTTTGCAGTGAAATTGAGTATAGAGAAAGTAAGAGGATACAGAAAAGAGGTTGCTGTCAGTCGTCCCAGACACCTGAGTTTCATTGAGGAAAAGAAGATGAGGTTTAGAGTAGAAGTGCCGTGCAACAGATTGAAAATTTGAGAAAAGGCCACGAATGTTGCAAAAATTAATGAAAAATGAATCAGGCAGAGGCCCAGAACATCTCGAATGGACGGTAGTAGATGCATTCCCGGTATCAGCAGCGGGGAGACAGAAGTAGAGATATTTATGGTCCCCTCCCTAGGGGACTCCGAGGCTCTTAAAATTGATGGCATTGTTTTTTCAATTTTGAAAAGATTATGTCGTGTGTAAGATGCATGAATATGTAGCGAGGAACAGGGAGAGAAGTTTGTGTTTGAGAGCATGCTGGACTGCTCACAGGGTAGATGAAACACGGAAAAAAATCAGCTAAGGAGGACAGTGACATGAGAAACGGGAGTTCCAGCAGCCCCTCTCTTCTGTCTAAAGTTCCCCCAAGGAGTACTTTCTTTCTTGGTCGATTGATGTCTATAATCTCCTCCTCTTAATTAAATTACTAGTTATTCAGTTATACGCAATTTAAGTATTAGGAGATAATATTTTAACTTTATTTTCTATACTTTTCAGAACAACTTCCTTGACATGATTAAGGTCGTTGTCCGTGATATCTATTCTGACCCTTCTGCACCATCACCAAATCTTTCAGGGCAGAGTACGAGAGGTTCTGTTTCCATAACACAGCTTCATTTAATGACCAGAATAATGCGAGCGCTCCCAGTTAAAGAAGTCAGGGAAATCTTTTCACAAGTGTATGCAGAAAGAGACACAATTGGACAGCGAAAACAGTTAGTGTTTGAGATCTTTTCGGTCAGAATTTAGTTAACTTCACATGAAATCATACCGAGATATTGTGAATCATTTGTGGTTAAATTTCTCTTCGTCTCACTTCATCTATTTCTTTTCAAAAAGAATGATTCTTTGTGATGTTGCTGCGGCCTCAGGAGCAGCTGCCCCCATAGCTGTTCTTTTAGATATGATGAAGAAGGGAGAAATATCTCACCAAAGGATCGGATCCATTTTTATGACTATTCCAAACAACCTTTACGCTCCCTCTGTTATCCGTGCTCTTGTGGTATGTAGCCTATTTTAGCCTATGTTAACTCTTATTTTAAATCGCCTTTAAAAGGAACACTTTTTTTGTACGCTGATGGCTAAGCTTAATTCAAACTAAATGGTAGAAAGAAAATAAAATAATTAAGAATTCATTCTTTTTTGAAAATATTGTGCCTTCAGGGCACGTCATTTGGTATCCCAAAAATCCAGGAAATATGTAGATAAGAAACACTTGACTCTTATAAAAATTTACTTGGAAATGTTTCTGCTTTTCTTCAGGAATATGCGAAAACTGTAGACATCGAAAGGAATCCAGTTCTTGCTTCAACTGTACTCGTCAATGTTGCAAGCTTACTTGAGAGAGTTTGCCTTAACCCTAAGAAGTTCAATTATACAGTTCCAAATCCAGTATTTGGAGCAGAAGTTTGCAAATCTAGCATCATAGAAAACCTCCTTCCTTATTTGAAGCAGAAAGCCCAAGTTCGTATTTTCCGTTTGCAAAATAATATTGATTATTATTTAACTTCTAGATTTGTGAAAAAAGGACCTTTAATATAATCATTTCACATGATACTTTCTTTTCTTTCAGGACGCTAACAAGTCGTGGGAACGTGCTATTGTTCTCCAAGCAATCGTAAATCTTGGAACTCCCCAAATTTTGCCAGTGTTGAGGCCCCACATTTACGGGCATCTCGATTCAAACCCACGTGTCCGAACCGTCGCCATTTACGGTCTTTCAAAGAAACGCATGCCTGACTCAGCAAGAGAAGTTGTACGCTTCAACAACCCTTCAATTCCATGTGAACCGTGATGCATGTATGTGTATTTACTTTTTAAAATTAATTCAACATATTAAGGAAATCCAATTTGCATTCGAACAGGTATTCGACACCCTCATGGATGTTGTTGACAGTCTTGGAGAAGAACCCGAGATTCGTCAAGCCGCATTCTCCGCCCTTCTCACATGGCATCCCGATACAGCTTGGTGGCAACGAATGGCAAGAATGACATGGAGAGAACCTTCTCAGAGTATGGCAGCGTTTATTACTTTCACCATCGAGAGTCTGGCGAAGGCGACGGAACCCTACCTTCATAGACAGTATGAAATTAAGTTTTAAAAAGTCAATGACAAATTGCTCAATCAAAGTTCTTTTTTAACATAACATGAAATTTATTGAAATAAAAACGCTTAATTGATTTGTTAAAGTAGTGTTATTTGAAAGCTATAATTCGAAATACTCTTAAAATAGTAAGAGTAAAGCAAGTGATTTTGTTTCCGTAGGTCAGAGATCGCAGCCTTCGTTCTTCCTCTTCTTAAACCTTTCTCACCATCTCAGAAGTATTCGTACAATTACATTTACTCCAGATATGATACAACTTCAAAGGTAAATACGTTCAATATGTGAAACTAATGGTTACAATTCATTGAAGAAAAACAGTCGGTATTTAACTTAAAGTCTGATTTCTTTACGAGGAATTAAGTTTAGTAAACGTACATTAAGTGCAATTTAATGAAATGAACAAAATTCTATTTAAATGCGATTTTTTTTTCAGATTGGAGTAAACGGTGTCATCGCTTACATTCATGCTCTTCGTAGCGTTATTCCAAGTGAAATTTACACTTCTCTTAAAGGAAACTATGGTGGGCTTCATCTTGATCTCTTTGAAGTATGTTGGCTCAAAACCTTATTTTATTACTGTTAAACATTTAAACAATAACATGCTATTAACGTGTTTTACAGATTATTCATAGATTTGGTTGTAAAGTTCAAACAAGGAAAATTCCAGATTTTAACTTTGCACTTTCTATCTTTATAGAATGTTCATACGTATATTGTTCGCAGGTTGCAATTGCTTCTGAAGGTCTGAGCCAGAATGTGTCTGATTTCATCAGTTATTTTGAGACTCCTAGTTTTGAAGGAGGACAGTACACTTCTAGTTCGAGAGATTCTTCCATCAGATACATGGAAGAGATCATGACTCAAATGAAGGTAAGTTTCTTCCATTCTCCAACCTTTTTTAATATATGGCAACGTTTACTATTTCTTTTTTTTTATTATAGTTTTTATTATTTGTATTTATTTGGTAAAAATTGAAATGAAACTCAAATATTTTGGCCAACGGCATATTCAGATAAAAATGCTTTAATTAGACTACTTGCCACTAAATGCAAAATCAAACATAAATGCCAATATTCCATAAATTTTTATAGATGTGATTTTTTGCTTGAATGGTTACGTAATATGTCATGAGTAGCGTGGTGTCAAAAAGAGAGAGTGCAATGCAATCGCATAATGTTACGTAATGTTGCAAGAGTGCCAAAACCCCCACCCCCCTTTGTTGGGAAAAAAGAAAAAAAAGAAAAAAAAGAAAAAAGAAAGAGGGGTATGCAACTTGGAGGCGGAGTTCTCCCCCAAGCTATTCCCCCCAAAGGGGCAGAAAGGAAGAGATAGCAAGAGAGAAAGAGGGGTATGCAACTTGGAGGCGGAGTTGTCCCCCAAGCTGAACCCCCCAAAGGGGCATACCTATCCTAAGAGCGGCTCCTTGGGGAGGAAGGGGTTTCCTCACCCCCCAAAGGAGCAGAAAGAGATAGCAAGAGAGGAAGAGGAGGGTCTTTGGCACAGAGCTGGGCACTTCTGCAAACACTTCCGCAAACCGCAAATTCCGCAATTGCGGAAGATGTTTTTCGTTTGCGGATTTGCGTTTGCGGCAAAGTCATCGCAAATTAGTGAATTTGCGTTTGCGGATTTGCGTTTGCGGAAGTGATTTTGAGTTTGCGGATTTGCAATCGCAAATCCGCAAACTCAAAATCACTTCCGCAAACGCAAATCCGCAAACGCAAATCCGCTAATTTGCGATGACTTTGCCGCAAACGCAAATCCGCAAACGAAAAACATACTTCCGCAATTGCGGGATTTGCGGTTTGCGGAAGTGTTTGCGGAAGTGCCCAGCTCTGGACTCTTTGCTCGGCGGACTGCCGAGCTCATATGGGTCCGTCGTCCATCAACCGACCTCTTATAGTGCCCCTAAGCAGCCAGTTGGCTTAGGCCGCCAGTTGGCTGAGTTGCCAGATAGCATTAAATATTTATTTCTTCTATGTGTTATTGAATCAGTCGGCTGCTGAGTTGCCAGACAACGCCATATATATAATTATTATTCAGCCAGTTGGCTGCAGAGTTGCCTGATTCGTTATTTATTTTAAATAAGCTTATGTTACAGTTGGCTGGGCTGTCAGCCTCGTTACTTATCTATTCAATTACTCTGTTTAGAAAATGATATAAACGTGTTCAAGGAATAAATAAAACACCATTACAACGTTCTTTTATTAATTATTGGATATACCTTACCTTACCTTACAACCTTACAAAGGTTCCGCGCGATGATTTCTCATTTCGCGAAGGTCAAGCTTGTCGCCCCTCCTCTCGAGTTGGCCTGGTGAAGTAGTGAGTTGGATTCTTGCGCTCTCCACCTCACATAGCCAGGTACGCCCGGCTCATCGGGGATTGTTCTGAGCCAGGCGTCTAGTCTTCTTTTGAAGATTTCCACTGCAACTCCCTTCGTGTTTCTTAGGTCTTTGGGCAACTGATTAAACAGTTTTGGTCCTCTTACTACAAAGCTATTTTCTTTCAGGGTTAAGGATGTTCCCTGTCTCGCCTTCAATTTGGGAATACGACACAGTCTACCGCTTCTACTTTCCATCGTTGTTTGGGGAGTTATGGGATTCAGAGTAAGATTAGGGACTAGTTTCTCCATTATTTTCCAAGTGTAAATAATGGTGTATCTCTCTCTTCTCCTTTCCAGTGAATATAGGTCTAGTTCTCGTAACCTTTCCCAGTAATTTAGTTCTTTGCACCCATTGATCTTGGCTGTGAAGCTTCTTTGGATCCCCTCCAGCTGTCTAATGTCTTCTTTTTTATATGGGGATGTTAGGACCGAGCAGTATTCCAATTTGGGTATTATCAGGGTTTTCAGTAGAGGAATCATTACATTCCTATCCCTTCGTTTAAAGGTTCTCAATATCTGACCCGTTATTCTCTTTGCTCTGTTTACTGCTATCTTATTTTGTGTTTCAAATTTCGCATCATCTGTCATTACAACCCCTAAATCTTTTGCTCTGGAATTTCTCTGAATTTCCTGTCCATTTGGGGTATAATATTCCATGCACTTTAGGTCTTCTCTTTTTCCGTACCGTAATAGCTGAAATTTCTCGGTGTTAAACTTCATATTGTTGTCTTCAGTCCACTTGTAGATTTTGTTTATGTCGGTTTGTAGAGATCCTATGTCTTCTGGGTTTCTTATTTTTCCACTGATCTTTGTGTCATCCGCAAAGGATGTTACTGTGCGGTCTCTGGTAACGTCCTCATCTATGTCAGTTAGCATGATTATGAAGAGTAGTGGAGCTAATACTCTGATTCTGATGAAGATACTCCTTGTACTGTAACGACTTGCCTCCGCTCACTAAGGAAATTATATATCCATTTCCCTACTTTTCCTGTTATTCCCATATATTTCAGTTTATGTATTATGATTCCGTGGTCACACTTGTCGAACGCTTTAGCAAAGTCTGTGTATAGTACATCATAGTTTTCATTACTTTCAAGTGAATCAATAATGTTGTTGTAGTGTTCCATTAGTTGTGATAGGCATGATCTGCCTGATCGAAACCCGTGTTGGTTATCATTGAATTTTTTCTGAGTTTCCAAAAAGTCATTTTCTGTCTAACTATTCTTTCAAATATTTTAGTGAGATGAGATGTAAGCGACACTGGCCTATAGTTTTTGGCCTGGATCGATCTCCTCCTTTATATATTGGGACTATGTTCGCGCTCTTCAGGATGCCCGGTATTTCTCCCGTGTCTAATGATCGTCTCCATATCCAGTATAGGGGCTCAGCGATTGCATTCTTGCAGTTTTTGATCAGTGTGGCATTCCATTTATCCGGTCCTGCCGCTGAGTGTGTTTTTAGTTTCCCTATGGCTTGTGTAATATCATCCGTCGTAAAGTCGAAATCCGTTATACTTTCCCCTTGTGGTTCTTCTTCAAAGAACGCGTTTCTATCGCATCAATTTGTCAGTTTTTGGGATACTGAAAGATGATTCATACTGAGCTTTTAATATTTCAGATACTTCTGTTAGATCATCAGATAAATCACTGTTCTCATTTTTTAAAGGTCCGATAGTCGCTTGGTTTTTCGACTTTCTTTTTGCGAAATTATAGAAGTACTTTGAGTTAACCTTTATCGCTTCTATAGCGTCATCTTCTTTTTCTGTATGCTTCTCGATTTGTTCCTGTATGACGACATCGATACTTTGTAGTTTATCATTTAATATTTTTCTGATGTTGTTATCTTTACAATTACTTAATTTTGCAGTCACTCTTTTTCTCTTTCGGAACAATGCCCTCTTTTGTCTTTCGAACCTGCTTCTCTTTCCTCTTTGTTGTATCTTTGGGACATGTTTTTCCACAATTTCTAACGTCTTCTCCTCTAACGTCATTAGCATCTCTTCCGTTGTCTTGGCCTCGAAAATGGTTTTCCAATCTATTACTTCCATGCTGGATGTCACATCTTCCCAGTTTATAGCTTTGGAGTGAAAATTAAAAATTTCGAATTTGCTTCGTTCTGTTGTGCGTGTTCTTTCCTTTCCTGTTGCCTTTATATTAGTTGTTATTTCAATGATATTGTGGTCTGATATCATAGTTGGGGAGATTTCTACATTATCAATTAGATTACTGTTGTTTGTGAATACCAAATCTAGGCAGTTGTTTTTTTTGTGTTTTCTGTTATTTCTTGCGTTAACATAAATTCATCAGCTAAAGCTAGTAGCATTTTTACCTGCTCCTGGTCTTCTCGTGTGCCCCCCTTGTCCTGGTGTACATATATTTTTTCCTATCCTTTTATATTTCATGAATGGGAAATTAAAATCACCACAGAGAAAAATATTTGGGGTTGGAGAGTGTAGATCTTTTACTAAGTTTCTTACCTCTGTAATGGAATCTGAAAATTTTGAGGTTGGCGTGTTTGGGGGTCTGTACATTACAATTAGTACCATATTTAATTTTTCAATTTTTGCTGCTACACATTCTACGTAGTTGTTTGAGGTACTTATAACCATTTCTGCTATGTGCCTTTCGCGTGTGTAAATAGCACATCCTCCTTTACGTCTCACTGTTCTGTCGGCTCGGAGGATGTTATAGTTGTCAATTTGTATTTCTTTTTTGTCAATACAGGACTCACAATTTTCACAGTTCGCCTGGCAGTCCTTTAGATGAGTTTCCGTGAGGCATGCAAAGTCTGCTCCGGCTTCTTGCATGAGTCCTTTCAGGTATGCAACTTTGTTCGTGGACTGGTTTGATTTAAGGCCCTGTATGTTGGCTAGGATTATTTTTATTTTTTCTCTTTCTTTTTCGCATACAGGTGGTTCCGCTTTGTTTTCCGATGGGGGTGCCGGTTTCGTTGCCTTGTGGTCCTCCGAGAATTTACCTCTTTTTATCTTTGTCGGTACCTGTTGTCCCGATAACGCATGAAGTGTCTTTGTTCGTACCTTCTGTCCGGCTCTCGGATTTCTATATTTATATTTGTCAGCTGGTTTTGTAATTGCTGGAGAGTATTTAGCAGCTGAAATGTGTTGGCTGCGTCTAAAAAATTTCCACTCTTCTTTGATGTTCGTTTTTTCTGTTCCCTCGGTGCGTTCCTTTGAGGGTGGTGGTATCGGCATTTTTTTTCGTATTTGCAACTCCCATATCTTTCATAAGTGTTGCAGACCGTAAGATGGTGGAACATGCATTTCTTATCAAACTTGCAATATCCACTTGTGTAATGCATTTTGCATAATGTGGGATGTGCATATATGCATTGCCCATCCCGATATCTGCAGTTTCCTTTCGCGTAGTATTTGCATACGATATTTTCTACGCTTCTGCTTTCTTTCTTATTATTTACCAAGTTCTTAGTTTTGGCATTATCATTATTTTTCTTTGGCTGTTTATTTTCTACGTTTTTAGTTATTATCTTTTTATCATTTCGCTCGTTGGACCGTTTGTCTACTTCGCCACTTTTACTTATTTCTTTCCTTTCATCTATGTCTTCCTTCCGTATTACGTTGTTTATATCGTTATTTGTTATTAAATTGTTGTTCGTTATTATGCTGTTAATCGTTATTTCGTCTTCTCTCTCATCCACCCTGTTTTTCGTTGGGACCATTTCGGACACATGCGTCCCCATTATTTCATTCTTTTTTGTAACTTTCGAGTCTGCTATCTCCATTTCTTTAAAGACCGCGAAAGAATTTACAGTCTGTGTACATGCGCCACATAGAAATTTGATCCCCACGACTTGTTTCGCGTTCGAGACAAGAGTTATTTCCCGATCATTCCAATTCATGCAGTTAAAGTCGTTTAATCGTTGGCAGAAATCACACCTAATCGCTAGGCTTTCCGTTGTTACTAAATTGCACAAATTACAGATTAAGTGAGAATTTGGACCCATATCCATGATATTCCTTAATTAGCTTAAGAAGAAATACCCACACAAATTCTTTATTTATTTTTATTTTTTTATTTCTGTTTCTTTCCTTTCGATGGTCGAGGGTATTTCGAGGGTTTTCTGACCTTTGTGTTTTATGACCTTTTTCCTGCTTTGTTTCAAACTTTCTCGAATGCCAACCGTATTTCGTTTTGAATATATACGTTAAAATTGGTGATAAATTATGTAAACTATATTGCACTTTCTTTATTTTAATGAAATTCACTTTATAATTTATATGCACGGATTCACTGATACTTTATACACTTTCGGGTGCAAACAGAATAAACCGCCGAGTAGATTATTCCCTTCTAATTTGGGTGTTAAATAGAGAGAGCAAAACAACACGTCCATTCACCACAGGGTACAAGCAACTATACAATAGGATATATATATATATATATGATCAAATAATAGAACGGGGAATATATAATCATGCAAATCATAGTATTAACTAAATATTAGAAAAATATATATTTATATTAATTATATATAGTCGTACAAAACATGGAAAATATATAATCATACAAAGCACAGTATTAATCAAATATTAGAAAAATATAGTTATATCAAATGTTAGTACAGGAAAAATATATTTATATTAATTATATATATACTCGTACAAAACATAGTATTAACAAAAATTTAGAAAATATAGTTATATTATCAAAAGTTATATTATCAAATATTGGTACAGGAAAATATATACAAAACGTACAATCACATTATTATTACAGTAAAAATATATATTGTCTTTACCGCCTACGGTGCAAAACGCTAAATTCGAAGGTGATTGACGCTACATCAACATCGCCATTACTCTGCACGATGTGGTAAAACCGCCCAAGCATCAACTCGCCGTTTAACTGATACGGCGGTTTATATTCAACGTAAAGGGCTTTCATATCGTTCAATACTATTTTTGTACCCACTTTACACTCGGCAGGTAAGTGTCTTTAAGCGCCACTAGAATGCTATCAAAAGCACGCGCAAAAACGTCATCGTCGGGCGTTACCATAAATACAAGTTTATAATCATGCCTTTCCAATCGTTTTTTTCTTAACGTACCGAGCTTTTCAATCGTGAACTCTTCTTCACTCGACATAGCGACAATTGAAATAAGCTTCCAAGTCGCAACGGCAGCTATCCACTATATAGAGATACAGCTCTTCGGGATGAACCGTGTAGGCGAGCTCTGCACCGTACCTCTCAAGCGTTTTGTACCAAACTCAGGATATTTCGAAGAATCTAAACCTTTTAAATACGCATCCAGATCTAGCCCGTTCTCTCCCTGCACGTTCCTACATTCAACAAATCCGTCGAGCAGAGCGGTGTAAGCGTACTCAAGTACTGTATCAAAATAAATCATGTCTGAGATGCGTGTGTCTAATATAGGTTTCAGCTTACGGAATCCAACGATCTCAAACATTCTGTCGAGGATGAAACGGTTCCGTGTAGGAACAAGAACGCCATTATCAGCGTGTTCTTCCACATCAATCGTATATCAATGCATGGTTGATTGTTATTTACACTCAATGTACAAACAACGGTATATGAGGAGGCTTCACTAATCACATCTCTTATTATACCTACGTCAGGTGGTATTTTATAGCGGTCCTCAGCCCACCTCTCAACTACCGCGAAGATTTCATACATCTCCTCAAGATTTAAATAAATAACGTTGCGCTTGCTCGCAGATCTACTGTTCGTTTCAAGCACACAGTTAATGGTGCCGGTTTCCCGCCTGAACACACGCAACGACTTCGTCACGGAGACGTCGTACGAGGCATTGAGAATGCTTCTCAAAGGGAGTTCCACCGTATTCATCGAGATGACTATGGCACATCCACTCGGTGCAAGCTCTGAGGAGACTATGAGCCGCGTGAGGCATGCAGGCAGGCAGGAACGGGTCGATGGGCGGTTGACTCACCCTGATGATACGTGAATGGGTTTGTTCGATCCCGTATGATCCGTGAGGTGCGACTCGCACCATAATCTAATGAAACCTGTGCAGCGCTGACCGAATTGTTGTACCCCATTATACTGGGTAGGCGTTTTGAGAAATTTTCCGGTACAAGAACTAATTTCGGTTTTAACGTTTTATCACTACCACTCCCCCGAATACGCACCAGACAGTTTCCCTCAGGGTAAATTTCATGAACTAGGCACATTTTATAATGTTTTATCTCTCCTAAAAATCTTCACACTGCGGGGCGCTGTTAGAGAGAAACATGTGTTCATATTTAGGCTTTTTATTTAACAGGCGATACTCATCTCTAAAATCTGTTAAAAACTCACATAACCCTTTAGCTACAACCTCACTACAAACCTCATCATGATATATATTAATGTAGTGGTAAAAATACTTAAGATTGTCCATGATAACGAGATTCACATTTTCAGTTAGGGTATGAGTAATCGACATGGTGTAGCATGATATAATACCGTTTATCGCACCACTCATCCACAAGGCTCACTACCCATAACTGTTGTTTAGCTCTGAGCGTGCCGCTTCTTCTACCACGCGGTGCACGTGTGCCTTTATAAAGCTTAGTTCTACAACATACTTCAGTACATCGTCTGTACTGCGAAATCCTACAACCCCCTCGCCAGAATATCCGTAGAGTATTTGAATAGCCTGACCTTTCGCACGATTCAATGCTTCCTTAAAAGAGTCAAAGGAGGCTGGGATAGGGAGTTTTTCAGTATCCACTACATCTACGCCCTTTACTGAATACCACTTCATAAATGTTGAACACGCGATATTAAAGGTGGCCATTTTCTTCTACGCGGGAGAGAATACACGTCTGAGCTCAAGGGTATACAGAGGTCAACTGAGAACGCGGGGACAGAGG
Source organism: Bathynomus jamesi (assembly GCA_023014485.1). Classification (NCBI taxonomy): domain Eukaryota; kingdom Metazoa; phylum Arthropoda; class Malacostraca; order Isopoda; family Cirolanidae; genus Bathynomus; species Bathynomus jamesi. Next base: position 399,095 of record JAJOZX010000586.1, on the reverse strand, counting down.
TCTGCTCAGGCTACGGGATGAATCACGTCCCCAGTCTTACAGTGGGCGGGGCATAACTTTACTGTACACACGCACACACGCAAAGTGAAACACAAGTCGATGCACGATTTATTTAATAAACGAAATAACCAGCATGTATATATTTAGAAACACGTGCAATAAATAAGTTAACAATAGGCACATAAAAGAATGTTCACAATACATATTAAGTTACAAATACGTGTGACGAATAAGTTAGCATTAGACCCATCAAAGATTATGGTAACCAAAGGGTACGGTGTCATAGGTACCAGGTAACTGGTAACGTTTCCTATAGGTGTTACGGCACACTTTCGTACCCCTAAGTTCCTTCACACACCCCAGTTTCTGCGCCCGAAAATTGTGGGTGCCTACAATTAGTTGGGGAGCCGTTCGCCCTCATCATCGTCCAAACACACTAGATCCTTCAGCGAATCAAAGTTAACGACCTGTCGATTCGCTTGGTTAAGCGTGATACCCTTTGCCTTCACGATATATTTCGTTTCATTCCCTATCCTTACCCGTACCCCATAAGTTTTAGGTCCTGTTGAGACAAAAGAGTCGGCGTATGCGTTGTCCCCATACTCATCCTTGATCTCATCAGTGAGCTCGCCGAGGAATTCACCAATAGCAGGCATGTATTCACCCTCCATCGCTGTGAATATCACGCTATCTGTATCGGCATACAAGACTCTCTGCCCAAGAGAATGCAATAGACCCCAAAGTTTGATGCGGGCGTAGGCTGTTGTGAAGCTGGCTACAGGAATGTTTGTAACCCTTGAGGTATCTGTGGCCAATTCAGTGTTGTTGTACTTTATTATGTAAGTATTACCTACATTCACGATTTCCATGACTTCTTTATCGGGTGCGTTGGCATAATCCCAGACTTCGCTATAACTTTGTGCCAAATGAACGTTTCCCTTGCCAGTATTCTGTGCAAATTTTCCCCATAGACTGTTTAGACACAACTTTGCACTAAAGCGCTTGCCAGGATTCTTTACAATTTGGGCGCGATCAAGTTGTATACCTTCGTGGTCGCGGTAACGTTGAATATAGGCAGACTTTTCATCTTCGGTGTCAACTCCTCGCGGATACCCTGATGCCTCAACCTTATCCTTCAAAAATGCGTTTATATACGGTGTGAAAAGGTTGGGTAGCTTCTGAAACCTCCAAACCTCATGTATCTTCAGTATTCTATACCCATGGCGTACGGCTAGGGACAGCTCAGGACTTGTATATACGCCTCTGATCTTACGCTGGTGGGGTGTATGGTTACAATTACCGTTATTCTCTTCCGCACACTTCACGCACAGGGAAACATGAGCTTATGGTCAATGACGACGGGTAAGATCGGCATCCATAATTCGCGAGGGCGAGCACGTCTACGAAAGAGAGCCCAAAGTAGCGATCATTCAAATTTCTTGAAAATTCACTGATGGAGGGCAGGTTAGGCCCCTATTTTTCAGGAGGCCCACGGGGTACGGGTTGTTCTTCATCACGTATGGGTATAAAGAACAGAAGTCGTAGTAGTGAAGTTTCACGCCCTCCGTAGGTGGAAAGTATAGCTTGAAGGGATTTGTGCGTCCACCGAACAAGCTATCACCGCATTTGAGAGGATCCAGTACCATTGAACGTTTGATGGCTCTTATCTCCTCACGATACTGCTCATCGTGTTCCATCCGTGCATCATATTCATGCTCCCACAAGATTCTGTGTGTGAACCGGGACACCTATAAGTTGATCACGGGTGCGCGTCCACGCACGGCAGTCGGCAGGAGATCTACCGTGGATATCTCCGGTGATTCCACACTCAGGACGGGGGCATCCATGCCACCAGCAACCGTTAAAAGTACACAGTCTTCTCACGAGTGGCACGGTTTTCACTTAGTCCATCAACCCAAAAAACACGACCATTAATCTTAATGGGTACTTCACCCGTGTTGCGGGCGTGCTTTATGTATACACCTGTGCTGCTGTAGGTGTTGAGCCAGTAAATAGCCTTGTGGCCGTAACTGCGGGGGTTGTTTCTGTGAATAATGGTTAAGGTGGCTTTAGGCATGAAGTTATTCTTGAACCCGTAAAGCATAGTGACGCGATGGTGGTTGCGACTTGCAGCGGATCGCATTTGAAACGGACTATGTACATTCTTCTAAAGGCTTGGAAACATACTCTAAGCACGCGCACATCATTCACGCAATAACGTTCACACTCAGCTATATTATAAGGATTACATTCATTAAAACTACCGTAGTATCGATCAAAGTCTTCGCGCTCATCTACACTCATACAATCATAGTTAAAATAATGTTTGGGTGGAGGTAGACCTACATAGTTTAAAGTCTCGCTAGTGAGGAAAGTGTAAGGGAAGTAGCCTTTTGATACTTCAGCTGCTACCCCATCACCTTGGGTAGCTTTGCTAATTTACAAGGCGTGAATAATAATGTATCTTTAAATTGCACATTACCTCTTATTTGCATCTGTATAAGTTTGTTTCCTCTTTTCAAGGGATCACCCGTGAATATCTCGGATGATTCGTGCTCGAGCAGCTCCTTATAAAGGAACTGTGTGTCAAATTTTGCCCCGTTATGGGCAAGAATATACACAGTCATTTTTTTGAACTTGTCGGCTAACTTGACAATATAGGACACAAATAGTTTCACAGGGGAATCTCCTGCAGACACCTTAAAAACGTTTGTCCGTTTACCACATTTGGGGCACTCGTCACACTCGATCTCCATACACTCGTTGCAGATAGTCTGGCTCACAAGTAAATGTGGAACTACCTCTTTGGTTTCGGCGTTCGTATATGTTTCTATATCGTAGTATACAGTTATACAAGGTTTGTTTTTAGGCTTTGGTCTTTCATATAACATACATGTTTTACGCCATCCGCCTTATATTCTGGCATGTAGAACAGTGAATTTCGTCACACTTGTGCTTGAAATTTCCGCTACCATTCAAGGTGTGAAACATGCCACATTCACAGATTCTCATTTTCCTGCACGTGCCAATTGATTTATGGAGATCAAAACAGTATTGTTGAAAAATGTGCGTCTACACACATTACAGTCCCTCTTCTCAGCTTCAACTACACGGCTTTCACATTTGGGGCTTTTACACTGTTCACATACCATGTGGCAATCTTTACAATGTTTCACTATATCATCTGCAAACTCGAGACACCCCTTACACAAATCATGATGTCGCCCATATTTTCGACTTTTATCATAACTCGCGTAAAGGCCCTTATATTACGGATGGGGAGATACGTTGTACCTGACAGTCCTAAAATAAGTAGGGGTCTTGTACGATCTCTCACACTGCTTTTAAAAACATACACAGTCCTACGACTATCATCCAGCCAAATACCACTATACGGGCATTCATTTCCTGTTCAACCCTTCTCAGCTCTTCAGGACCCATATTACAGTCAAATTCAAGTTCACAGTCTACAGCTAGTTTACGGGCACGCTCCACGATCGTGGCAGCCAAATTTTTGGGTTGTGTATTTAGCACAGTAAACATGCGAGCCAACTATGCTATAAACCGCAACCACGATCGACGTTTATGTGCCTTCTATAAATAGCCTGAGAATTGAAGTTAAGAGTGTAAGGTGTGGCACTATGACCCGCAACACGGAATACACGGTCAATATTTACCGTGAAGTTGTCCATATTGAATGCTATACTACTTTGGGCAGCTTGCTTTATACGCTAATATATAATCTATATCTTCAGCAGCCAAACGTCTAAATGGCACTACCACCCAAAAATCATCTACATCGTTATCATCTGAGCCGAAACCGAAGGACAGACTCGTCCTGACTTCACGCTCGTCGCGGTTCTGAAGGGCAAACTCTACAATGCGCTCTACAACGCGACGTAACCGCGCTCAATTCCATTGCTATACAGGGATCTAGGGTCAACCCTGACTATATACCGATTTCTAGTCAAGGCTGGGGTCGGGGTTGCGGAGCGCACCAACTCAAATGTTATATCATCCTCAACAGAGCGAGTCACCGCTGAGGAGGATGGACGAGTGCCTATATTGGACGATGTGGGGTTGCGCCGTAAGACGTTGAGGGCTGGGGGTCTATTACAGCAGACTCTACAGAACGGGTGGGGGCTGTGGAGAAGTACAAGGGGTCGAGGAACTGATGTAGGGTTGGTAGCGTAAGACGTTGAGGGTTGGGGTTGTACCGCGGATTGTCCATCAACCGGCGCGTATTTCGCGCGCTTTATACCTGACGTGGAGGACTCTTCAGCGTGTCGCCGCTTTGAGCGTGCCGCCGTTGAGGGTATGGGCCTGTAGATGCACGGCCAATGGATTCACCCGTGATGTCGATGATGGTGGGTGTACATCGTCGTCATTCACGGTTCTGTGGAAGAAAAAACAAAATATAAGGAGCAGAACTCGTTATTTGTGATATTCTGTAAATGAGTCACTTAGGGGTGTGACGTGTTAGAAATGGATGCTGTAGAAAAATTCAGATTCACGAGCCCATCCACATGTATTATATCTGGACCTACAGGATGTGGTAAAACGGTGTTTATGCTTAAAATTATTAAAGAAAAGGGTGAAATGTTCTCAAAATTTGTGCATAAAGTTATATGGTGCTATTCGACATACCAATCAGTGTTCAACGAGTACCAGGACGATGTTTTGTTCCATAAGGGGGTCTATGACGTTAATTCGCTAAAGGGAAATGAACATACAGTCATCGTAATTGACGACCTCATGTTGGAGATGGATAAAACGTTTGCCGAGACATTTACAGTATTCTCCCACCACCTTAACATAAGCGTGTTCTTCATCAATCAGAATCTATTTTTCAAAAATAGATACATGCGCGATGTATCGTTAAATACGCAATATCTAGTCTTATTCGCGCAACGTAGAGATGTGTCACAAATTGGAGTATTAGCCAGTCAAATGTTCCCGAGTCAGCGTAAGGAGTTTTTGGAGGTTTATAAAGAGGTCACAAAGCAGCATTATGGATATTTGCTATGCGACCTTCACCCACGAAACACGTTTAGGGTGCTTCTAAGAACGAATATATTTCCGAACGAACCTAAAACCGTGTACATTCCAGAATGACGAATAGGATAAAGAAATACCATGAATTAATAAAAATCTATCAACGACTGCCTCGGGCGGTGCAGCATGTGCTTGTTAAAAATATCGACCCTGACTTTTTAAAATGTATCTGTGAAATTTGCCTCAATGTTATAAAATGTAATGTTCCAATGAAATCCTGTCAGAAGGCTCGCTTACGTCGTTACAACAAGAACATAATACGCACGCTCGCCCATAAAAGTCAAACTGTGGGTAAGAAAAAGCGTATTATTGTACAAAGAGGTGGGTCATTCCTCCCCATCTTATTTTCAATTTTGGGTCCTTTACTGACTAGCTTAATACAGAGCTCCCCGTGAGGCACAGCTCGAGTAGCGCTGAGCATAGTGGTACAGGGCCTGAGCAACCAAAGAGTAGCGGAACACATCGAACATGTGCTAAAAAACAGCCTCCCCCATACATTGAGGAATAAAGGTTTAAGTCTTTATAACCTATTGAGTGAGGACCCTATCATACAGTGGGGCGACACAGGCGAGGTCATTGTTGATGGAACAAGGGTACAGGGGTCCAATATCGTTGATATTGTTCACGATCTGGTGAGAAAGTGGGACAGGCCTTCACCAACAGGATGGAGACATATTAAAGCAAGACTACAGCAAATAAATGTCCCCAAAACATTGATAGGTAATCTGAATAGGTTAAAAGACTTGGATCATGCATCGCACGTGTCACAACTGAGTACACCTTCACCCACAACAGCTGCAGTGTCTCTGAAGAGAAGAAAGAAGAGAGTAGAAGACCAACCTTATCCACGTGCCTCTAAAATATGCAAATGGCTAACGTATTAAGTAAGCACTATTATGACATTTCTAGCCCAGCATCCTATGGTGACGTTAATAGACTGTACAGTGGTACTTATGGCGTAAGGAAAAAGGATGTTGAGAGATTTTTGCGTGACCAGGATGCTTACACACTTCATAAACCGGAGAGAAAAAGGTTTAAAACAGCCAAGACAACAGCCTCGTCGATTGATTCTATTTGGCAGGCAGATTTAACAGACATGCAAAGATATTCGGTGTACAACGATGGTTACCGCTACATCCTATTCATAATGGATGTATTCTCTAGATACCTGTGGTTAGTACCCCTGAAAAATAAATCGCCTGAAACAGTCGCTAAAGCAACCAAAACACTGATGTTGAAAGAAAACAGGATTCCAGGCTATTTTTGTACGGACATGGGGAAAGAATTTACAGGGCGTGCTTTTCAGAACATGTTGTCAGAGTTTAATATCAGCTATTACACTTCCAACTCTATACATACAGCATCTTTAGCTGAAAGAGTTCAGCGTACCATAAAGGAACGCATGCACCGTTATTTTACACATAAAAGCACGCTCAGATATATAAACGTTCTCGAATCATTGGCTTCATCCTACAACCGCTCACACCACCGTACGATCGGTACAACGCCTAACGATGTTTTAGAAAGAGGCAGGCGATCGAGAAGTGATGGACCACCACCACCACAATCAGTGCGTTTCAAAATCAATGATTATGTAAGGTTGTCACGTTCGGGAAATAAATTCGCGAAGGGATTTGAGCAAGGGTGGACACGCGAGATTTTTAAAGTTAGAGCTATGAGGCCTAAAGGCGAGATAATGATGTATTACGTTGAAAATTTGAACGGGGAAGAAATCTCGGGGGGGTTTTACCGCGAGGAACTTCAGAAAGTGGCATTTAATTTAGGAAAAAACGTGTTTAAAATTGAGAAAATTTTAGGGAGCAAAGGCGCAGGAAAGAAGAAGATGTACCTGGTGAAGTGGTTAGGGTATCGAGAAAGCTTCAATAGCCAACTTTGTAACAGAACTCCATGGGCCCATTGATTTGGGTCGTGATTCGTATGAGGTGGGGGTATGTGAAATTCAGCTGGACACCGTCTTTTTAAATATTAATTATAAAGACGCCGTTTTTACAATTCTTAGAAACTGTGACGAGTGCGCCAAAGCCGGCGGGGTAACTCGGGACGAAACTATACGCATCGCCCGGACTAAGGTCGCACAGTTTTTCAGTACAAGTGTGACACTAGGCCCGGGTCGCTATGGTTCGGTTGAAGATGTTGTGAGAGACTTAAACATATGTTTAAAAAACTCGAACCTTACGAATGATTTAATATATGAAATCGTAAACAGAGGAGGCGCTGCACATACTCTAATGCTAAAATCAAAGGCTAATAGAAATCTTAAAGATGGAAGAGTATTCAAAATTATAACCGAGGGGCGTTATCGAGCAGCCTTCCAAAGAGACACCTATCACGTGGTACCGGATAACTTGTCCCGCTTAATGTATCAGCTGAAGATGGAGAAAATGGCTGAAGGCCCTGAGCCGCCAGAAATGTGCTATATTTATAGCAATATAGTAGAACACCAATTTGTTGGGGACACCCAGGCACGACTGTTGCACGTAGCGCACATGCCCAATCATAGAGGACGGAGCTTGAGTATTACATATTACATATGACAGACCCCATTATGTGATTGTCTCAACTAATCTAATAACTAATATCTCAATATACAGGGTGTACATAAAGTCAGGATCTATTTTTGTGAAATAATTATTTTTTTCTATTTTTCTTTTCAGAAGCCCTTAGAATGAATACAGAAGAGCTTGTGGCAATAGTAATTTGGCGAATCGAGGGAAAGAAATACAATGACATCAGAGAGAAGTTTAGAAGGAGATTTCATAAGCCGGGGCCAATAGACAAGACAATACGAAAATTGGTGAACAAATTTAAACGAACGGGATCTGTAAATGATGAAGCAAGATCAGAACGACCGTGTATGTCAGATCTTACCGTGAATGCAGTACGCGGAATTATCACTGAGGAGCCACGTACGTCCGTTCGTGCTGCATCACACAGACTCGGCCTCCCGACGTCATCTGTGCACAAAATTCTGAAAGTTAATTTGCAGAAGAAAAGCTATCATTTGCAGGTTTTACATGATTTACATGAGGAAGATTTCCCTCGACGAAGTGCTGTGTGTGCTGATCTCGTAGAACAAATCTGGAGTGATAATTTAATAGACAACATTCTCTTTAGTGATGAAGCCACTTTCCATACGTGTGGAAAAGTAAATCGCCATAACTGTCGAATTTGGGCAGATGAAAGACCGAATGATTTCATCCAAAATTGGGAAAGAGACTCGCCTAAAGTTAATGTCTGGATGGGTTTAACAAAACCTAAGGTTTATGGTCCTTTTTTCTTTGCTGAAGCTACAGTTACGAGGCTTATTTATCTGGACATGTTGCAGCAATTCCTTGAACCTCAGCTGATTGGGGATAGGATTGTTAGTACCGTCGTCTATCAACATGATCGTGCTCCTTGTCACTATGCCAAAATTGTTCAGGATTATCTAAATGGACGTTTTCCAAATCGCTGGATCGGACGCGGAAGCAACAGACCTTGGCCAGCGAGATCACCAGATTTAACCCCTTTAGATTTCTTTGCATGGGGCTTTATCAAATCGCACGTCTATCAGACGAAGATTACGAGTCTTGAAAACTTACGTACACGTATACGAACTGCTGCAGATAACATAACCCCGCAAATGCTCCAGAATGTGTTTAGAAATGCTGCGGAACGATTTGAGCTGTGCAGGGATACTGATGGGCGTCACGTCGAATCCTACTCTTAATTATTTAATAAATGTTATCACTTTATCATTTTATGATTGAATTCCATATAATTTCCAAGTACTTCACAAAAATAGATCCTGACTTTATGTACACCCTGTATATAAGAACGGTGGGGGGTAAAAATTTTCCATTCGGCGACGGGAGCTTGACAGTGAAGCTGCACTTTCGCCGCACTGAGTTATAATGGTCAGAAAACCATTCACGGGGTACCGGGGTGTGAGATATCAGCGCGGCAGCGGCCTTGGGGCCATTTTTTCATCCATACTGCGCACAGCTATACCACTATTGAAGAGGGGGGCCAGGTACCTTGGTAGGAAGGCTTTACAAACAGGGTTTAACGCGGCAGAAGAAATGCTCGCAGGTACTAAGCCTAAAGAAGCTCTAAAAAACATTTAAGGCGTACGCGGGATGAAATCATCAAAGATGCGAAGAGGAAAATGCGTGGCGGAGGAAAGAAGAAGAAGGGGTTGCCAACACATGATGTAAAGAAGTGGGCTGCTAGGAAGAAGAAGGGAGTGCCATCACTTGGTGTAAAGAAGAGAGCTGTTATGAAGAAGGAATCACGTGGTGTTAAACGTAAAAGGGCTGCAAAAAGGATGTGTTCTAAGTGTATGAAACCTATGGTTGATCATTTTTTTTAACTGATATAAACTGAGGAAGCTAGTCTCACGAATTATAGATTGTTTAACAGTCGTCGAGGGAGGTGGCACTGTTTCTAACTCACCATGGCACGTTTCATTCATCCTTGCAGTTCACAGTGCTGTAAATCGGAGCTGTCACTCTTTGATATGCCTCCAACCCAGGTATCTATTGAGAACAGTGACTTTATTACAATTAACCCTTTAAACACGATTAGTTCACCCAGTGCCCCTATAGAGTTCGTGATACCCAGCTCAGGCCAATACTTTTTTGATCCGAGCTGTATGGACATGTACACTAAACTACGCATAGCTCATTCTGATGGAACGGATTGCGATGATAATTATGCTGCATACCCCGAAACAAACTTTCTGCACACCATATTCAGCCAGTGTGACGTATATTTAAATCAGACTAACATCTCAGCAGGCACGGGGGTATTACCACCTACAATCGTATCTGGAAAATGTCCTCAACTTTTCAAAAGAAGCGAAGGATACCTTTTTATCTGCCGAGGGGTATTACCACACTAAAGATGAAGATGGAATAAAGGATAAATTTAAAAATTCTAAAAAAAAGATATATGAATGTTTTGGACGCTTGCACACGGATTTTACATTCCAGGAGAAGTTACTTATGAACGGCGTTGATATGAAATTGAAACTTACCCGCACGAGCCCTGAGATCTGTATAAATCTGGACGCTGACCAAGAATAAAGCGCGAAACCTGTTGTGATCCATATCATGGAGGCATATTTGCGTATACGCCGAGTGAAGCTAAGTTCCGCGAAACATATAGAAATTGAGAAAGAACTGTTACACACCACAGTGAAATACCCAATTAACAGGGTACAGATCAGACTGTACACGATCCCCACAGGATTGGCATCGAAACAGATAGAAAACATCGCTCTTGGAGTACTGCCTAAAAGGATTTTAATCGGGATGCAAGACCACGCTTCGACGAATGGGGATTATAAAAAGAGTGCCTTGAAGTTTGAAAATCGTGGACTTAAAAATATCACTTTATATATCAATGGCGTCGCATTGGGTGGGACAATGAATATGGACTACTCGTCAGATGCTGTGTTCCCGCTCTGCGCGAGAGCATACAGCGGTTTAGCCCATAACACAGGGGTGTGTGACGAACTCGGAATCGGCCTAACACAGAAAGAATTTGTGGAATAGTTTAACATTTATTCATTTGACCTTACGCCTGACTTAACCGCGGGGTTAAACACCCATTTAAACGCCCAGCAGACCGGTACGGTGGCAGTACGTTTGGATTTCGCCAAGCCTACAGACGCGCCTATTAGTGTACTAATGTATCTAGAAACACAGGCCCTAATAGAGATGGATCGTTTCCGTAATATAAGCACAGATTTTTAAAATGGATGCAAATACCCTCAATAGAGTGGTGAAAAGTGACTGTTTCGCGCGTTTCAAATTTATTGGAGTTTTTGCAAAGAACGAAATATTGATGCCACCTAGCACGAGAAGTTGGCACGGTGCCATCGTTAACACCGACATTGTGGGTGGCGCGGGAATTCACTCGTTTGCTATTTATTTTAAAACTAAGGAAAGACTATACTACTTCGATTCACTCGGTCTCTCGCCATGGCACGACTCGAAAATCGTAAATTTTATTGCGCAATTACGTGTGCCTGAGGTAATTTGGGCCCCATATCAACTTCAAAGCCTTTACAGTGAAACATGTGGGCTATATTGTATCTTGCTTCTCTTGCATATGTCTCGCGGGAAGGGATTTATGAATTTTTTTAATTTATTCGATTGTGTGACACAAATATGAACGATAAATATGTATGTAGACAGATAAAAAAAAATTCCCACATGTTGCAACCCCCTGTAAGCCCTATATTGTGTAAATCTGTATATACATTTGTAACAATAAAGAATTGGGCGCTGCCCCTTTTTGTACATGTTTAATAAATGAAAATAATATTGTGTTTTGTTATTTATCCTAAAAATACTTACATAATCTCTGCGGTGATAGCGCAATCGGATGAGTTGTTGTGCGACAACACCATGACATCTGATTCGCAGCGTGGTGTGGATACCACTTCGTCCGCCACCCTTTCTCCAAAAGTATTTATAATCTCTTCTAACTCCGTTTCGTTCCTGTAAAATAAAGAGAAAATTATTTTTAAAAACGAGTGCATTTCTTAAAACTGCATTCGTTTCTAAAAATCTACCATACCCTATATATATATATATATATATATATATATATATATATATATACATACACGGAAATAGTGATGAAAAGTAGTGAAAAAAGTAGATTGCAGCGATATTTAGAATCCAACAAATTATTTTTATTATACAGGGTGTCCCAGAATTAACTATCTATTTCAATGAAATCGGGCAAATTTTTTAAAAACACACTTTTATTTATGTTTATCATGTTTAATATGTGTTAAAAATGTATAAATTTCTAAATTTTTTTAATAATTTTATTTTCATAATTTTTTCATAGTTTTTCATAGTTTTATTTTTAGAATGGCAAAGAGACTCTCCAAAAGTTAACGTGTGGCTTGGAATGACCAAATCCAAAATTTATGGCCCATTCTTCTTTGCGGAAGCAACTGTAATAGGTACCGTCTACCTTGATATGCTTCAGCAGTTTCTCGAACCACAGCTTCTTGATGATTGCATTCTTGATAATGTTGTGTTTCAACAAGATGGAGCACCATGTCATTATGCTCTAATTGTTCGAGAATACCTCAACAGACGCCTTCCGAATCGGTGGATTAGACGTGGAGGACCTCGACCTTGGCCTCCGCGTTCTCCGGATTTGACACCCCTGGATTTCTTTGCATGGGGTTTCATAAAAACAAAGGTTTATCGCCAAAAGATCAATAGTTTAGCTGAACTTAAAGAACGCATTCAGTTGGCAGTGCGGGAGATAACACCTGAAATGCTTCAAAATGTGTTTCGCAGCGCTGAGGATAGATTTGAAATTTGCAGAGATACAGACGGTGCACATGTTGAAACTTCTCAATAAAGTTTTGACTTATGATTTATAAATCTATTTGTTTTTGTATCATAATTTAGTAATAAACACAAAATTATGTCAGTTTTTATTAAATTTGTCCGATTTCATTGAAATAGATAGTTAATTCTGGGACACCCTGTATATAATAAAAGTTATTCAATTATTCAACTGAAAATGTTTTGCAATTATGGCTTCTTTATAAGTTATTTCCGATTGAAACGTTATAAACGAGAACGAGAAGTGGAATTAGACAGCCAATTATAATTGAGAAGTGACACAAAGCAATTTCCAAAGCGGTTAATATGACATCTCGTCAATGTTTACGAGCTATATATATATATATACATATATATATCAGAGAATGAAAATCAAATTTGAAAACGCGCTTATTTCAATTTGCCTATAAATAAAAACACTTACAGCATCTCCTCCTCTATGATCCGGCACTCATCACCCTGTCCCGATACCACGACGTCTGAATCATGGGGATGGATTGGGGGCGTGCCATTTCGTCAAAAGTCGCTATAACGCGTCCTAACTCGGATTCACTCCTGCAGGTAAAATAAATGTCATGAAGCTGGCTGCGAACAACACGTTTCGAGAAAAATAGTATTAATCAAAACTAATAAATAAATGAGATTTGGTTGCGTTGAGAGAACCTGTCCACGGTTAGGTTAAATTGAAATTATTTCGCAGTAATTTGACGAGAAATACACACAATGAACACAGATTTAAAATTAAAAACTGTCGAGAGTTGATATATATATACAAATATATATATATATATATATATATTTTTTTTTTTGAATATATGGGCACAAACATTAATTAAACACGACTTCCAAAAGACTTATTACAACGTTACAAATTACTTACATTTCACAGGATTCTTGAATGAGAGTTTGGTCCACTGCTCCATTAATTTCATCAAAGTTCTGTGACGAGAAAAGTCTGTTCTGGTCTATTGCACTGAATAATAGGCGTGTGGCTTGGTTGTAATAATCGTTATCACCAAAAAGGTCAGGTGAATCGTAAAGCTCAGCCATGATTCGTATGATACAATAAGTAGCGTGAAACTGATTCTAGGCGACGAAGTGCCCCATTTATAAGGGGTACGCCCCCTGCCTACAAGCGGAGAGCCTTGTTTCCTATTGGAGCACTGTCTGAATAGGGATGTTGTTTTAGGACTTGTGGCGGTCATTTTCGGCCAATCGAGAGCACATCACCTTTTCAAAGACAATCATTGGTTGTCCCACGAAAGGTAGGGCGTGTTTAGGCGTATGCATGTTGAAAAACAAGCCCTTTCAAGTATTCTTGGACGGTGATTGGCACACCACCGTCAAAACCTGGGTGGAGCTTCATACCCTTTGTAGGAAATACTCGATCAAACGGGTATACGGGGGTTTGGCACTCTTGCAACATTACGTACTATTATGCAATTGCATTGCACTCTCTCTTTTTGTCACCATACTACTGTTATGTAATGTGTTCTTATTGAATAAACAATTTTTTGCTTTGGTTTAATGCTTGATAATTATTTTATAATTTTGTTTATAAACGTCCTCGTTCCCAGAAACACGTTGGAACTGAAAGATCTTATAAAGGCCATACAGAAGCGAACATTTACTTGAGAGCGTTCGATAATTTGTACCACTATCTTACTATTAACTCTGATGTTATTGCCAAGATTGCGGGAGAAGGTAAAGAAACGGAAATAATAATTTTTAAAGTATTATATTTAAATAAACAGTGAAATATATTTCCATGGCTAATTTCTTTGTGTGTAAATACTCAAAATAAATTTATTCTATGGTACAGGGGGATCCACCTTCCTCGAGAAGCTTCTTCATGGACATACGATGAATATAACTAAATTCTACAACCCTATTGAGCTCGAATACTTCCTCCCGACTGAGATTGGTTTACCTCTTATTGGTTCGGTAAGTGTCATTGAAATAATTTGCATCTTTTTTAAACAAATTAAATATTTTATATACGAGTATAATTTAACATCAACACCGTGAACATGCAGCAAAGCCTTTTGATTCTTTTTAGGTTGCCATGCCAACCATGAACTTGGGTGACGTTGAGGCTCAACTTCTCGTTTCAGATGTACCTAAGCCTACCATTCACAATTTATTGAAGGCCAGGAGTGTGACGCTTCTCTTGAAGACCAATTACAAGTCTGTATCAAACTGTTCATTCATTTCATCAGTTCATTACATTACATTTTGTCAGTTTTTTATTTCATTATTGATTTTTATCTGATATTGTACGCATTTAATAATAATTTTCAAAAGGTGAGAAATGGTATTGTTTTCATAATTTTGCGATATTTCATGATAAAAATTTAACTGTGAAAGGTATGTGTCAAAACTGATTGTCAAAATGCAAGTGCCAGCTCCATGGAATCAGAAGTTCATTGAATCCGGAATTGAAAACATGCAAGAGATCAATTTACCTATCTACGGAAACCTTACATTCAACCACACTTCAGAAGTTAAAAATCTTACAATCAACATCGCACCATTTACTGAACAGAAGGTGAGTTTGGTTATTGGAATTGCTTCTTTTAAAATGTGAATAATTTTTATTCTTACATTTTCGTTCTAAATGACTTATTAAATTAAAATTTAGAACGTACAAGTAACATACTTTGTATAGGTATCGTTCATTGTAGTTCTTTTCAGTTCCCCGTTGTCTACGCTCACAACATTCCATTCACTCAAATCAGAAGTGTAATTCCATCGAGAGAACAGCACAGTGACTATAAAATCATCGCTGTTCAAAAGGATAGAAGTCCAGCATTGAAGGTACTATTCAGTCATAGAGATTAAAATTGAGCAGTGCACTTTTTTCTCTTAAAAGAAAAGGTTTCTGCAAGATGATATGTACCCAAAACTAATATTATTTCTTTACTTTTTCTTATTTCAGATTGAGAGAGAATATGAAAGGAAGTATACCGGTCTTTCAGTCGAACTGAATTATAAGTCTGACGCTCCTTATCCCTTCACTTCGGCATACCTCGCTGATTACATGTTGTAAGTTCTCGCAATTTAGAATTTCCTGACGATTGCGTGCGAGTTAATATTTGTTATATTTTGATTCGTGTAAATGAGGTAAAATTAAAGTTAATAACGACAACTACGCTGCTCAGTGAAGCGAGGAAGGGTACATGCGTTGAATCGGGATAAAAGGAAAATATTTCGATAAGGCAAAATACTCTTCACAATGAAAATACTGAATTTAAAATTAATGATTTGTGTTGCACGCGCGCACACACACACACACACACACACACACACACACACACACACAAACACAACCACACACGGCATATATTGAAGTTGAAATTGATTTATTTATTTATTGAAGTGTTTTATCAATTTACATTTAAAATTAGTGAAATAAAAGCAAAGAAATGAAGATTAATGTGTCGTTTATAAAATGTCAACAGGAAACCGGAAAATTTCGGGAAGCTTCTTGCGTCTCCAACAGCAAAACAATGGCAATATTCCCTTAACATGAAGCCCGAATCCGCGTCCAGAAATATCAGCATTGCCTTAGCTTATCGTAAGTATAAGTTTATGTGCGTTAAAATAATGCAAATCGATGAATATAAGAATATAAGGAGGAGATTTTGGACCTCAATCAACCAGGAAAATACCCCGTGGGGAAGGAGATGTTTGGCAGGAGACAAGGAGTACTGGAACTCCCGTTTCCACTGTCACTTTCCTCTTTATCTGATCTTTTTCTGTGTCTCACCTACCCTGTGAGCAGCCCAGCATGCTCTCAAACACACTTTTCCCCCTATTCTTCACTACACATCCATGCATTTTACACACTACACAAGCTTTTCAAAATTAAAAAAAAGAATTTTTAAAATGGCACCGTGAGCCACGGATACCTTGATTTCGGCTCTCTCTTTCTTACTGTATATAGGGGGAGCATTTTTACGGGCGCTTGCCCTTGGCTCTTCCTTCCTACATAAAAAAAACTTTGAAATGTCGTCTGCTTTGTAAAGACAAGTAAATTAATTAATATTTCAATGATTTTTTTTTCCTGTTTCAGTCACTCCTCATTCTGGAAGTGGTGGAAGCAGCAGCATTCCTGATTTCACTCCTGAAGACAGCGTCGCTCAACGAATGGAAAAACTGAGAAGATTTTCTGAAGGTAATTTCAAATAATCACTCTCAGAACCTAAAATTATTTTATTTAAAACACTCTCAGACGCCAACTTTTAAACATGACATATTTTCAGGTTCTCAAGTCTACGGCGTGAGTGCGCAACTCTTCTTCAACGGAAGTGAATTCCGCAAATACGAAGCTCTCCTCGCTTTTACTCATAAGAGTCAAAACCAAGAAACGAAGGAATGCAAAGCTTTACTCGCTGTAATGACTGGCTCTATACCTGGATACATCGAGTCTCCCAAAGTTGTTTGCTCACAGGCACAATTTACTTCTCCAGCTATTACTGACTTCAATAGTCTTAAACAAGCTGTACAGTCTCAACTCCGAGATGCAGTTCATGGTAAAATTCACCATGGAAGAAGCTGTGCGTCATCTTCAGTTGCTTCATTTGTGGTGATTAATTCTTCTCAAACTTTTCTGAACAATAATTTGGCATATTTTTCATATTTGCAAATGATTGCTAACACACACACACACACATACATATATATATATATATATATATATATATATATATATATATATATATGGGGGCATTCGCCCTTGGCCCCTCCTTCTTGCATAAAAAATATACATATATTTAATACGTAAAGAAGTAAAATGCGTAGTGCATATGAGGTTTCGTGCCAGCGTCGCAGAGCAACGTTCCGAGTCGGAGTACGGCATCTTTACTTCAGTCTTCGTATTAAAATCAATTTACGGTTATAACTTATTATTATTTCAGGGATCAATGACAGTATCCTCTGAACGACAACGGGAAATTCAGGAAGAACTTAACAAAGTTTGCACCTATGATCACGCGAACCCAGTCGTTGAATTACAAACAGCGGCTGTATACGATCAAGGACATTTGGAAGTAGAATTCTCTGAGGTGGGAATATTTTGGTTTCACTTTGGTTTCACTTACTTCTTCCTAATAATAACAATAATAATAATAATAATAATAATTCTCATTGAGGATCCAGCTGTCACGAAAAAGATATTGTTGGTATCTAGGCAAAGATCATAAAACGTATGATCACAATCATGCTCTTGAAATAAATAATTCGGAATAAGCGATTAAGATTTTCAGAAGTAAATGAATGAAATGTCAACATTCAAAAGAGGAAGGCAAAATGTAGAGAAAAAAATTATCTATACTTAATTCATGATTTAACAGGTGGACCCTTATTCAGAATTATTATTATTATTATTATTATTATTATTAATTATTATTATTATATTATAACTTCCCTATCTTCTTTCATTGTAGGGAAAAATACCCCAAATCCTGCAGAATCTTACATATTCGGTTCAAGACTGCATTGAAGGTTACCTTCATCCCCATGGATATTACAACCGCATGCACACAGGTTCACCGAACAAAATTATCGTGGACGCAAACAGGTTAGATTTTCTTTTTTACTTCGTTGCCTTAAGAATATACAATTTAGTTTTACTGTTGCTTTGCTGGATAATATGTGTACCGTACGTATAAATGTTGTCACCCATTTATGCAATTTATTCTTGCTGCTGATTTCTGAAAAGTATTCTATATGATCATAGGCGTACGGCACCTAATCTTTTTTGGGGGGCTGATACAAATTTGCCCGAATTTTTAAGTTACAACAAAGAATGCCGAAATTATATATATATATATATATATATATATATATATATATATATATATATATATATATATGAAATTAGGATCATCACAGGCTCAGGCTCCCTCACTCCAACAGGCCATTAGAAGCACTAACATTACCAAAGGATACGTGTCATGCTTTGCAAAATTAATTGTATGATTTTTCTTTTTTTATGCAACATCCATGATGTATTGTAATCCCTACCGGTACTTAGTTAATTTTGATTAACAGGCATAAGACTATATCAAATATTTTATTCATGCATAAGAAAGATAATAAAAACTTGTGAGCCAACACAACTTAAATAAATTTAGTAGCACCTACTGCGCTCACAATGTAAAATGAAAGTTGAAACAACGTATCTTTTGAGAAATTAAAGAAAACACATCAGTATAACAATGGAAACGTAAAGCCATTTCCTGCAAAAGGAAAATTCTCGAAATAAGCAATTTCAATTTGTTGCTATTTACAAACTAAAATTATGAAAAACTTAGAAAAAGTAATTGTCTCGCCCTTTTCGCCCACCGAAAGTGTCGATCATTTTATCCATGTCATTTTCAACTGTGTTAGCATACGCTCGTTCAATGTTTATGACAGCAACGCTGTTTAAACGCTCTTGTCCCATTGTTGTGCGGAGATAGGTCTTCATGCGTCGCGGCCCACTGAACGCTCTTTCCGCTGAGCATGAAGTGACCGGAATTGATGCCAGGGTGGTTGCAACCTCGGAAAAGACAGGGAGTAATTCATTTAGATCATACTGAAACATACTTTCGACGACTTCTGCCGCAGTTTTCATCATAGGGGTGGAATGTTCAGCGAGTGAAGTTATATACATGCTCTTCTCCACTTCGAGTAGATCTTTGTCAACATGATAAAAATCTGACACCACTTTGAAGCTGTGATCAGAAGGAGAATCATTCAGAACTATGTCCACTAAGGCACATAAAATGTCTTCATCATTTCCTTCAAAGCGCGATTTCATTTCTGCGATCACAATGTCGAGGCTTCGATAATATGTATTGACACGATGGTGTTCTTTTGGAGTTTGTATAGGTGCAGGATCAGATGATTCACTGATAAGTGCTTGCAATCGGCGGGATAGTTTATTTCTTGGTGCTCTGGCCTCCTTGACTGTAAAATGAGTCTCATTTATTTCTTTGTTGATCTTACTAGCTAGAGTCTGTGCTGCAGTTCACAAGAGTTCAAAGTTATCCTCGTCTCGACAGTGACCAAGTATCTTGATAGTGAGGTCAGCATTTCTTCTGGCAGTGATAACGTCTGTACTCTTTCCCTGAAGGCATTTGCTAAGACTATTGGTATTTAGCAATATCACCTTCAGAAGGAGCAATCCAAATAAAAAACCAAAATCACATATAGCATTCAGAAGAGCATTGCTCTCTGTATACGTCTTAGTGTCTTTATCATCAGCTTAGATGATAAGGGCTTTGACGATTTTTACCAACTGTTCAGTGACGGCTTTCACTGCCTCCCATCGGCTAAACGGAATCTGAAATTACAAAAAACTGGCCGTGACTCGTGAGTGACTGAAAAATACGCTGTGATGAGGGATTGAATTGATGACAACAATTTCTAAAATTAATTTACTTAAATTAAATGCATGCAAGTATCATACACTTTATTCAGGTTAAAATCAAGTACAGTACCACTACCGCATAAAAATTTTACCAAATCACCATAGTCTATATAAACCACTAGAACTATATAAAAATGTCATTACTATTATTATTAATAATAATAATTTATTAATTTACTTATATTAATTTATTTATTATCATCTCATAAATAAGCCATGTAGCTACATTGCACTACTACCACTTCAGATTCAGCTATGTGCAGCTAAGCTGCAAAAAGCATGTAGCCTATATACTCAGTTTGGGTTTGATAAGCTGCAGCAGCTTAGCAAACCCAAACTGGGTATATAGGCTACATGCTTTTTGCAATGGGTACCAGGCAGCTACGGTATCACAACTAGGAAAAGAGACCTACTTACAAAGAGAAATCTCAAGCCAAAGGCGATATATATATATATATATATATATATATATATATATATATATATATATATATATACAGGTTGCTCAGCTCATCTAAAATTGGTGTGCAATCTGCAAACATATTAAAATCAAGTATTAAGCACCTAGCCTAAAAAGAGACCCTAATAGAAATCTCAAGTAATTAGTATCAAGCTAATCATGTCATTAATTAGCTAAATAATAACATACAGCATGTCATTTATAAGGTTAGACTTAATTTACTTGAGTTTGATAAAAGTTTGACCTAGCCTAAATGAAATTATACTAGCAAGTTTAAAGGAATAGACCTAGGGGTTAGGGCTTTACCTATTTAATTTGGCTGATAAGGTATTAGTACCTTACCTAATTATAAAAATTTCAACTTAGCAAGTAATTCAATATTCATGATAAGCTTAGAAAGCAATTAACTCACGACAAGGATTAAATATTCTTTTGAATTTTTAAGCAGTCTTATAGCCCCTATTTGTGCTAAATACCATAGTAAAATCTAGATTAAACTTGGAATAAAAAATAGCCTATAAGTACTAATAACAGCTTTATAAGTACTTAATAACAGCTAATAAATAAAAATATGAAATTATCTTATAACTTTCTGATCCTGAATTTATATGATATAAGGCTAGCATTTCTCCAACTTTTACAAGCTATTATTTTTTTCATTTTGCCCGAATGCAGAGCTAGTTTGCCCGAATTCAGCCTCCCCCTCAGCCGCCCCCCCCCGGCTCGTATGCCTATGTATATGATGAATTAAATTTTATCCTATTCAACAGGCCTCTTTCACACGAGGGTTATATCATCTCGGCGGATCTGCCTCACAAATACTCCATCTTTACTGATATTCGCGTACCTTACTCGATCACTAGAATTGTTCCATTCCTAGGTTTGAAAACATCCTTTAGCAAGTACTCAAACTTTGTAATTGCTCCAGAAATGCCCGACACCTGTCAAATACAAAGCAGTAAAATTATCACATACGATGGAGTAAATTATCAGTACACTCCACTTCCCTGCTGGACCACTGCTGCTATTGATTCAAGGAAGCCTGATGATTTCATAGTCCACACCCGCAAGACAACATCTGGAGCATTCGAAGTACAAATTTTGATTCCAAATGATAATGCCATTGTTGAGTTCTCTCGAAGCAAGGCAGTCGTAAGTACTAAGTAAACATTAATAGTATTGCATAATTTATTAATATGTATTTCCTTACATTTAATATTTGGTACATTTGTTTCGTTTATTTTAAACAGATTAATGGAATTCCTATGCCTCCAAGCGAATCCAAACATGTTGTGAAAAATAAGGCCGGCCAAGTCATAATGGAGGTTATCAAGCATTCTGGCTATTATGAAGCAGTTGTCACTGGAAAATTATCTGTAGGAATCCAAGATGAAATCCAAATTATTCCCCAATCTACAATGAAGGGAGTCCTAAGAGGAGTATGTGGAGATTATGATGGAGAAACCACTTACGATAAAACCGGACCCAGGAATTGTCTTTACAGTGACATGGAACTTTTCAAATATGCGTGGACTATTCCTCGAGGAGATGGATGCAATGAGAGCCAAGTCCAAAGAATGTTAGTTTCAGTTTTGCAGTTCCAACAGCACTGCCCTCAACGCCCATCTGCCAGAACCAGCAGTTTTGATTTGAAACTTTTTTACGGTAGACTTATTAGCTTTCTTCTTGAAATTTATTTATTTTCCATACAATCACTAATGTAATGTTAAAATAGTAAATACTGGAATGCTTCATTCAAATATATATATATATATATATATATATATATATATTATATATATATATATATATACATTCAACTGCAAAGAACACGCAGTATAAATAACGTAAAGAACGACGCTTGTATAGGAGATATTCCGCGCAAGACGAGAAAGAAAGAACGGAACAAATGAAAAATGAGGTAACCACCTGGGAATCGAACCCGGGATCTTCCGATTGCGGTCAGACGCGATACCATTACACCATGGACCTCACTCTCCAAACGCCGTATACTTTACATACTCGCAGAAACCAATGCCCCAAGGGGCACCTCCCGCATGCCGTAACATTATATACATTCAACTGCAAGAACACGCAGATAAAAACGTAAAGAAACGACGCTGTATAGGAGATATTCCGCGCAAGACGAGAAAGAAAGAACGGAACAAATGAAAAAATGAGGTAACCACCTGGGAATCGAACCGGGATCTTCCGATTGCCGTTCTTTCTTTCTCGTCTTGCGCGGAAATATCTCCTATACAAGCGTCGTTCTTTACGTTATTTATACTGCGTGTTCTTTGCAGTTGAATGTATATAATGTTACGGCATGCGGGAGGTGCCCCCTTGGGGCATTGGTTTCTGCGAGTATGTGAAGTATTACGGGCGTTTGGAAGAGTGAGGTCCATGGTGTAATGGTATCGCGTCTGACCGGCAATCGGAAGATCCCGGGTTCGATTCCCAGGTGGTTACCTCATTTTTTCATTTGTTCCGTTCTTTCTTTCTCGTCTTGCGCGGGATATCTCCTATACAAGCGTCGTTCTTTACGTTATTTATACTGCGTGTTCTTTGCAGTTGAATGTATATAATGTTACGGCATGCGGGAGGTGCCCCTTGGGGCATTGGTTTCTGCGAGTATGTAGAAGTATTACGGCGTTTGGAAGAGTGAGGTCCATGGTGTAATGGTATCGCGTCTGACCGGCAATCGGAAGATCCCGGGTTCGATTCCAGGTGGTTACCTCATTTTTTCATTTGTTCCGTTCTTTCTTTCTCGTCTTGCGCGGAATATCTCCTATACAAGCGTCGTTCTTTACGTTATTTATACTGCGTGTTCTTTGCAGTTGAATGTATATAATGTTACGGCATGCGGGAGGTGCCCCCTTGGGGCATTGGTTTCTGCGAGTATGTAGAAGTATTACGGCGTTTGGAAGAGTGAGGTCCATGGTGTAATGGTATCGCGTCTGACCGGCAATCGGAAGATCCCGGGTTCGATTCCCAGGTGGTTACCTCATTTTTTCATTTGTTCCGTTCTTTCTTTCTCGTCTTGCGCGGAATATCTCCTATACAAGCGTCGTTCTTTACGTTATTTATACTGCGTGTTCTTTGCAGTTGAATGTATATAATGTTACGGCATGCGGGAGGTGCCCCCTTGGGGCATTGGTTTCTGCGAGTATGTAGAAGTATTACGGCGTTTGGAAGAGTGAGGTCCATGGTGTAATGGTATCGCGTCTGACCGGCAATCGGAAGATCCCGGGTTCGATTCCCAGGTGGTTACCTCATTTTTTCATTTGTTCCGTTCTTTCTTTCTCGTCTTGCGCGGAATATCTCCTATACAAGCGTCGTTCTTTACGTTATTTATACTGCGTGTTCTTTGCAGTTGAATGTATATAATGTTACGGCATGCGGGAGGTGCCCCCTTGGGGCATTGGTTTCTGCGAGTATGTAGAAGTATTACGGCGTTTGGAAGAGTGAGGTCCATGGTGTAATGGTATCGCGTCTGACCGGCAATCGGAAGATCCCGGGTTCGATTCCCAGGTGGTTACCTCATTTTTTCATTGTTCCGTTCTTTCTTTCTCGTCTTGCGCGGAATATCTCCTATACAAGCGTCGTTCTTTACGTTATTTATACTGCGTGTTCTTTGCAGTTGAATGTATATAATGTTACGGCATGCGGGAGGTGCCCCCTTGGGGCATTGGTTTCTGCGAGTATGTAGAAGTATTACGGCGTTTGGAAGAGTGAGGTCCATGGTGTAATGGTATCGCGTCTGACCGGCAATCGGAAGATCCCGGGTTCGATTCCCAGGTGGTTACCTCATTTTTTCATTTGTTCCGTTCTTTCTTTCTCGTCTTGCGCGGAATATCTCCTATACAAGCGTCGTTCTTTACGTTATTTATACTGCGTGTTCTTTGCAGTTGAATGTATATAATGTTACGGCATGCGGGAGGTGCCCCTTGGGGCATTGGTTTCTGCGAGTATGTAGAAGTATTACGGCGTTTGGAAGAGTGAGGTCCATGGTGTAATGGTATCGCGTCTGACCGGCAATCGGAAGATCCCGGGTTCGATTCCCAGGTGGTTACCTCATTTTTTCATTTGTTCCGTTCTTTCTTTCTCGTCTTGCGCGGAATATCTCCTATACAAGCGTCGTTCTTTACGTTATTTATACTGCGTGTTCTTTGCAGTTGAATGTATATAATGTTACGGCATGCGGGAGGTGCCCCCTTGGGGCATTGGTTTCTGCGAGTATGTAGAAGTATTACGGCGTTTGGAAGAGTGAGGTCCATGGTGTAATGGTATCGCGTCTGACCGGCAATCGGAAGATCCCGGGTTCGATTCCCAGGTGGTTACCTCATTTTTTCATTTGTTCCGTTCTTTCTTTCTCGTCTTGCGCGGAATATCTCCTATACAAGCGTCGTTCTTTACGTTATTTATACTGCGTGTTCTTTGCAGTTGAATGTATATAATGTTACGGCATGCGGGAGGTGCCCCCTTGGGGCATTGGTTTCTGCGAGTATGTAGAAGTATTACGGCGTTTGGAAGAGTGAGGTCCATGGTGTAATGGTATCGCGTCTGACCGGCAATCGGAAGATCCCGGGTTCGATTCCCAGGTGGTTACCTCATTTTTTCATTTGTTCCGTTCTTTCTTTCTCGTCTTGCGCGGAATATCTCCTATACAAGCGTCGTTCTTTACGTTATTTATACTGCGTGTTCTTTGCAGTTGAATGTATATAATGTTACGGCATGCGGGAGGTGCCCCCTTGGGGCATTGGTTTCTGCGAGTATGTAGAAGTATTACGGCGTTTGGAAGAGTGAGGTCCATGGTGTAATGGTATCGCGTCTGACCGGCAATCGGAAGATCCCGGGTTCGATTCCCAGGTGGTTACCTCATTTTTTCATTTGTTCCGTTCTTTCTTTCTCGTCTTGCGCGGAATATCTCCTATACAAGCGTCGTTCTTTACGTTATTTATACTGCGTGTTCTTTGCAGTTGAATGTATATAATGTTACGGCATGCGGGAGGTGCCCCCTTGGGGCATTGGTTTCTGCGAGTATGTAGAAGTATTACGGCGTTTGGAAGAGTGAGGTCCATGGTGTAATGGTATCGCGTCTGACCGGCAATCGGAAGATCCCGGGTTCGATTCCCAGGTGGTTACCTCATTTTTTCATTTGTTCCGTTTTCTTTCTCGTCTTGCGCGGAATATCTCCTATACAAGCGTCGTTCTTTACGTTATTTATACTGCGTGTTCTTTGCAGTTGAATGTATATAATGTTACGGCATGCGGGAGGTGCCCCCTTGGGGCATTGGTTTCTGCGAGTATGTAGAAGTATTACGGCGTTTGGAAGAGTGAGGTCCATGGTGTAATGGTATCGCGTCTGACCGGCAATCGGAAGATCCCGGGTTCGATTCCCAGGTGGTTACCTCATTTTTTCATTTGTTCCGTTCTTTCTTTCTCGTCTTGCGCGGAATATCTCCTATACAAGCGTCGTTCTTTACGTTATTTATACTGCGTGTTCTTTGCAGTTGAATGTATATAATGTTACGGCATGCGAAGGTGCCCCCTTGGGGCATTGGTTTCTGCGAGTATGTAGAAGTATTACGGCGTTTGGAAGAGTGAGGTCCATGGTGTAATGGTATCGCGTCTGACCGGCAATCGGAAGATCCCGGGTTCGATTCCCAGGTGGTTACCTCATTTTTTCATTTGTTCCGTTCTTTCTTTCTCGTCTTGCGCGGAATATCTCCTATACAAGCGTCGTTCTTTACGTTATTTATACTGCGTGTTCTTTGCAGTTGAATGTATATAATGTTACGGCATGCGGGAGGTGCCCCCTTGGGGCATTGGTTTCTGCGAGTATGGAGAAGTATTACGGCGTTTGGAAGAGTGAGGTCCATGGTGTAATGGTATCGCGTCTGACCGGCAATCGGAAGATCCCGGGTTCGATTCCCAGGTGGTTACCTCATTTTTTCATTTGTTCCGTTCTTTCTTTCTCGTCTTGCGCGGAATATCTCCTATACAAGCGTCGTTCTTTACGTTATTTATACTGCGTGTTCTTTGCAGTTGAATGTATATAATGTTACGGCATGCGGGAGGTGCCCCCTTGGGGCATTGGTTTCTGCGAGTATGTAGAAGTATTACGGCGTTTGGAAGAGTGAGGTCCATGGTGTAATGGTATCGCGTCTGACCGGCAATCGGAAGATCCCGGGTTCGATTCCCAGGTGGTTACCTCATTTTTTCATTTGTTCCGTTCTTTCTTTCTCGTCTTGCGTGGAATATCTCCTATACAAGCGTCGTTCTTTACGTTATTTATACTGCGTGTTCTTTGCAGTTGAATGTATATAATGTTACGGCATGCGGAGGTGCCCCCTTGGGGCATTGGTTTCTGCGAGTATGTAGAAGTATTACGGCGTTTGGAAGAGTGAGGTCCATGGTGTAATGGTATCGCGTCTGACCGGCAATCGGAAGATCCCGGGTTCGATTCCCAGGTGGTTACCTCATTTTTTCATTTGTTCCGTTCTTTCTTTCTCGTCTTGCGCGGAATATCTCCTATACAAGCGTCGTTCTTTACGTTATTTATACTGCGTGTTCTTTGCAGTTGAATGTATATAATGTTACGGCATGCGGGAGGTGCCCCCTTGGGGCATTGGTTTCTGCGAGTATGTAGAAGTATTACGGCGTTTGGAAGAGTGAGGTCCATGGTGTAATGGTATCGCGTCTGACCGGCAATCGGAAGATCCCGGGTTCGATTCCCAGGTGGTTACCTCATTTTTTCATTTGTTCCGTTCTTTCTTTCTCGTCTTGCGCGGAATATCTCCTATACAAGCGTCGTTCTTTACGATATATTATATATTATATATATATATATATATATATATATTGACTACATTTAGTTCCGGAGCGGTGTTCCCCCAACACAGTATCACAGCGCCGTTCAGCCGCATTCCAGCAGCACCACACCACTGCATACAATATAACTTTTTGTTTTCAGTAAAAATTTCTTATACGTATGCAACCAGACTCAGATTTATTTATCTATTTTTATTTATTTATAAATATATACAGTTTTCATTGATGAGTATAATTTCATTATTAAAAACAGATGCTGTATACAGCTGTAAACTGCCTTTAGTAAGCGTGCACGCTTTACAGGCCGAAATCTACTGATTAAATATAATTATGATCATTACAGTTTTACTGTATAATAGATATGATTACAAGATTTTTATAGATTTTTATAATAGACTTAAAAGACTAAAGGGAATTTACATAGGCCTATACCTATATTAGTTGCTAAATACAACGAATAATGAAACCAGTATAGAAGTGTGAGGAACTCAGAGACTAGGACATATACTCCTACTTTCATTAGACGCTCAGTACAAAGAATAATGGAATGTGAGGTGTGGTGAAAAGTTTAGGAAAGATTTTTAGAACGATAATGAAAATTTTAGCAAGGAGACAGAAAGGAGTGCTTTCAGTACCTTTGGAATTTGCCGAGTTTTAATCACTTTATAGAAGATGAGAGAGCATTGATTGTTTTTAATTCATTCAGTAGCTTGTTCCATAATTTCACTGCTAAATAAGTGTAAGAATTTCTACTACATTGAAGAGTATAGTTTGCCTTTGAGATAGATTCACTCTCCATAAACCTTGTTTGATGTTCGTTACGTATTTACATATCTGAGTGTTCATTATATTCTCGATTAATATGGTTGGAGCAGATTGTTTTGTAACTCTGAATATTAGGGAGAACATCTGTATTTCATAGATGTCTTTAAATTTTAATATATCAGTTGCTTGAAGATTCCTGATGTATGAACATAATAATCAGGTTTGTTTATTTTTCTAATAATTCTCTTCTGGTTCATGATTAAAGGGTTGATGATATAATCACTTGCACTCCCATATGCGGTAATATTGTATGCGAGATGTGGATAAACTATAGAGAAGTATAGCGTTTTAAGTGTATTTCTGGGAAGGAAATGTAATTTTGTTAATATAAACGAGATGCCTCTACTATTTCGTTAAACGATGTGAAATCGCTGTCTGAGTATATCATGGCGGTGTAATCCGCATACTGGAATCCTTTCCCGTTATGAGAGTTGCGAGTCATTTATGTAGATCGGAAAGAGTAGGGGCCCCAGAATGCTTCCTTGTAGAACTTCATGTGTGATTTTTAGTTTGGTATTATGTTTGATGTATTGGCTTCTGTTGTATAGGTATGATTTAAGCCAATTTAGAGTGACGTCATTCATGCCATAATGAGATAATTTATAATTTATAAATAAGTATGTCATGGGAGATTGTATCAAAGGTTTCTGATAGGTCCATCAGCAGGAGAACAGAAGACTCTTTATTATTAAGATTTTTATATAGCACGTTTAATAGGGCTGAAATCGTGTCGCTTGTTTTATGGCCTTCCCTAAAATCAAACTGATACTTCGATACGAGGCTATTTTCCTCGAAATATTTCGAGAGCTGCGTGTACACAAGTTTTTCGAATATTTTTCCTGATGTATGTAAAATGGATATAGGTCGATAATTTGAAGGCAATGATTTATCTTCTGATTTGAATACTGGACAAACTCGTGCCTTATTAAGTACGCCAGAAAAAATACCTTGGGGAAAAATGAGTTAAATAATATTGATAAAGGGAGATAAAGTATCTGAGCAGTATTTAAAGACAGGGTTTGGGATAGAATCGACGTGGCATGATTTGTTTTTAAGGGTAGAAATAGCCGTTTTGACATCTCTGGCAGAGATAGGAGCGAAAGAAAAAATATGAAATAGGGGATTATCAAGATATTCTTCGTAGCAGCTGTATTTTTTGCAGCGGTAGCAAAGTACTTATTTAGATGATTTGCTATATCTAATGGTTCGTTATAAGTGGTATTATTTATTATATTTGTTGAAAATCAACATTATTTTTTCTTCCACTGTAAAGTTCCATCGTCATCCAGACTCCGTACTGAGCGAACGCATTTCCTGAGCTCTCTGATATTGCCTCTACTTTTGGGTATTGCCAATAACTTTACTTTTGGAAAGTTCTGAATTTTATATATTTGCGTTTATATTCACATTGTTATAGTTAAGTAATTGAATATTAGTGGTTTTTAGCGATTTAGAAGTTTTCATAGCGTGCCGGCTTAATTTAACTTAAACTTGTGACGTTTATAAACTAATTTAACTTGCGCGATGCCGTCGCAAAAAGCGTCGTGTGTTAGGTGTGGGGTAAATCGGTGGTATGCTGATTTTAAGGATTATAACGGCGGTCCTATGGCGATTACCGAGATATCAGTTTGTTTCTTTTGTGATTTAAGGGAGGAAATAGTTGGCATAAAACGTAGTGTACGTGAGGTAACGGAAAGACTTGCAACGCTTGATGAGGGCAGGGGTAGGGCTACAGTTGACGAAAGACGAACCAATACTAACGTTGAAGACGTTAGTAATTTGAAGGGTGAGGTGCGTAACCTAGTTTCTAGTTTAGGTAGCTTATCGGGAAGGTTGGATAGAGTTGAGAAAGGGGTTAAGGTTGGTCCAAGATTAGTAGATGGGGAGGGATTTAGAGAAGTTAAGGGTGGAGCTAGGCCACGTACGTTAGGTGATAGGAATCTCCCCTCCCCCCTATCGAGGTTTCGAACCCTTTCGCCCATTTGGATAGGGACGTGAACGAGAGGGAAACTATTTTAATTTGGGACTCATTAGTGCGCCATATGGATAAAGAGTTCGTTGAACGGAATCCAACCAAGAGGAGGAGGGTCTCTCTCCCAGGGGCCAGTGTTGACAGAATTAGAGACGAAGTGGATAGGATTGATGTTGCCTCCCGTCACTCGATGTTGGTGACGATGGTAGGGGGCAACGACTAGTATAGGCCCGATACGAGAATGCCTGACCTTTTGGAGAGATATAGGGGGGTTAATTAGGTCCCTGAAGGCGAGGTCAGATAGGTCTTTTAGTTCTAGGTATTACCCCTAGGCACGGTTTGGGTCTTAGGATTATATCAAAAACAATATTTTTGAATACTAAATTAGAAAAGATTTGTGCTGAGGAAAATGTACCTTTCGTAAAGCTGTGGTCAGAATTCAGTGATCCTAGCCTTTTTATAAAAGATAGGGTGCATTTTAATGAAATAGGTAATGCTATGCTAGGTAGGTTAATTGAAGAAAACGTTCGAAAGCTGTATAGGTCGAAGCCTTCTTTAATTAAACGTTGTGGGTCTGGGAAACGCGGGCCCGACGTGAAAAATAGTTTAAAACGCCGACCCGTGGTAAAAAATAACTTAAACGTCTTTTATGGTAATGCGCGTAGTATTAGAAATAAATTAATCGAATTTAAGGCGATAATTTATTCCGGCAACTACGATATTGTTGCTATCACTGAAACGTGGTTAAATACCGTAACTCGGGACTTGTTGGGGGAACTTGATATAGCAGGTTTTAAACTCTTTACTAATGATAGGTTACATAGGATTGGTGGCGGCGTTTTGCTGTCCATTCGTAATTCCCTTAGGGCTATCGAGGTTAAGATAGATTTTCTGGCAGCAATTAAAGCGATATGCGTTGAAGGTAGGGCGCGTAGTCTTAGTTTCAATTTTGTTGTTGTTCGTAGACCTCCCGTTCAACCCCTCGATACCGATACTAGAATTTACTCACTTCTTGGTAACTTTATTAATAATCGGGATAGTATAGTTGTCGGATGGTTACCGAACCAACGCGCGGTGACAATATTTTAGACGTGGTGATGACGAACGATGTAGTGAACATCAAATTTTTAGGTTTAAGCTATTGATAGAAAACACTAAGGTTAGTAACGTAATAGAAGTCCCTGATTTTCGTAGGGACAATTTTGATAGTTTTGCGGATAGGATGAGAGTAGTGGACTGGGATAACTTATTTATGGGTAATGACGCAAATTTGCATTGGGAGGCGTTTAAAGATATATCGAAAGGGAGTTTATTCTTCGTAGACCCAAGCGCACTAGAAATCATTGTAGACCCAAGTGGTGGATAGGGAAATAGGCGAGTTCATAAACGAGCGTAACAGAGCGTATAGACTTAATAAGCGCAATGGCACGGTAGCTAACTTTAATAGATATATCAAGCTTCGACGTCAGGTTAAAAGATCAGTTAGGAATGCTAAGCGTAATTTAGAGATACTTATAGCTGCGGATAGTAAACATAACCCAAAAAAGTTTTTCGATTACGTGAATAATCGTAAGCCGATAAAAGATAATATAGGCCCTCTTGTGGACGCTAATGGCGCTTTGGCTTCTGACGCTCAGGCGATGGCGGGTATTTTTAATAACTTTTTTGCGACAGTTTTTACCGTAGAAGACGTAAATAATGTCCCCGATGTGGACGATATCGTTCCATTTAGCAGCGAGACTATTTTGGATGAAATAACTGTTTACGAGGGTGAGATTGCGCATTATGTCGATAGGCTGAAAGTTAGAAAGGCTCCAGGCCCTGGCGCTTTTTATCCCAGACATTTGAAAGATTTGAAAGACGTTATCGTAGGTCCCTTAACGTAGATTTTTAATCAGTCACTCGAAACGGGAATTATTCCTGAAGACTTCAAATTAGCTAACGTCAGGCCCATTTTTTAAAAAGGCGAGCACACAGTAGCTAGCAATTATAGGCCCATCAGCTTAACGTCAATTGTCGGTAAACTTTTGGAATCCGTAGTTAGGGATCGTATCATCGATCACTTAGAAAGTCGCGATTTGATCAATAGTAGTCAGCATGAGTTTCGACGCCATAGATCTTGTTTAACTAATTTGTTAGAATTTTATAACGAAATAGTGCGCGAATACGATAGGCATAGAGCGGCTGATGTTATTTATTTAGATTTTAAAAAAGCGTTTGATACAATTCCGCAGAGAAGATTAATTGCGAAGGTTAAAGCGCACGGTATACGCGGTCAGGTAGCTAACTGGTTAGAGGAATGGCTTCGTGCTAGGAGACAGAGGGTCGTTGTTAATGGTAGTGAATCGGGGTGGTTGGATGTAGGTAGCGGTGTCCCACACGCTTCAGTGTTAGGCCCATTGCTATTCGTAATTTACATTAACGACATAGATGTAGGATTGACTAGTAACGTGTCAAAATTCGCGGACGATACTAAAATAGGCGGTAAGGTTGTTAACGAGGACGATAGAAATAGGCTCCAAGACGATGTAAATAGGATTATGGAGTGGACGGATAGTGGCAGATGCAATTTAACGTAGACAAATGTAAAGTTTTGCATGTAGGTTGTCGTAACAATAGTTACACGTACACGATGGATTTTAGAGAGTTAGCGAGCGTTGACGAGGAAGTAGATTTAGGCGTACGCGTATCTAAGGATTTAAAAGTTCGGAACCAGTGCCTGGAGTCTTTCGCAAAACCTAATAGGATGTTAGGCTTCATCGCGCGTAATTTCGAATTTAAATCGAAGAATATTGCCCCTTTACAAGTCCCTAGTCAGGCCTTATTTAGAATATGCCGTTCAGTTTTGGTGCCCGTATTTGCGTGACGATATTGGTAGGTTTGAAAGAGTTCAGCGTCGCGTCACGAAACTAATTCCGTCATTGTGCAACAAGCCTTATGAAGATAGGATTAAAGAGTTAGACCTGCATTTACTCGAAACTAGGAGATAAGGGGGGAGCTTATTGAAGTTTTCAAAATCGTTAATAAAATCGATAACGTAAATTTTGATAAACTGTTCACTTTCGATAATAGGAATACTCGTAATAACGGATTCAAGTTTCGTGGCAGACGTTTCACTACTAATATCGCTAAAACCTCCTTTACGTTTAAAGTAATTGATAAATGAAATAATCTTCCCGCGTCAGTCGTGAACTCTACCAGCGTTAATGTGTTTAAGAACCGTTTAGATAGGCATTTTAAAAATATTAACGTTCTTTAATATAATAATAAAACAATTAGTAACAGGAGCTTTGGGGGTGGTGATCAGGGATGAGTCTGTTGACGACTAATGCCAGCTTGTGACATGCCAGCGTGTGATATGCCAGCAAAAAAAAAAAAAAAAAGACTAACACGAACTTAGATGTAACTGTAGCATAAACTAACCCACTTTTTGTTATTCTTTTTTTTCTCTCTCCTTATTTGCATGTCTAAATCTCTGCACTGCATGTCTGCAGTTTGCATGGTATGATAGTGTTTGAGTTAAGAATGTGTTGCATGGTTTGTAATGCATTCTTATTTTACTTCTTTTCATCTTCCACCCCTTTCCGGCAGAGTGGGCTGCATCCTCTACCTCCCCTATGGAGTGGAGGACCGGTCTGCAACTGCTGGAGGTATGTGTTGCTTTGAGTTAAGAATGTGTTGTTTTTTGAGTTGAGAATGTGTTGCATGGTTTGTAACACGTTTTAATTTTACTTCTTTTCATCTTTCACCCCTTTCCGGCAGAGTGGGCTGCATCCTGTACCTCCCTATGGAGTGGAGGACCGGTCTGCAACAACTGGACATATTCTCTTCTACTATTTTTCCGACTTGTCGGCAGTGGCCTGCGGATGATCATGGTGTCCTTCTTTCTCTTTTTCTGAATGAATTTTAACCTACGAGTGATAGGTTTTGCTACTTACTTAACCCCATATTCTCTTCTTTTAACTCCTTACTTTCTTCTTTCTCTCGGGCTAACCTTAGAGTGGATCTTAGGGTCTTTGTTAGCCTTAGCTTCTGTAGATCTGTAGATAAGTTTCCATTGTTTCTTAAAAACCACCTTTGTATTCCTCAAATTTAATGCTATAGTACTCTGATTTTTGCTTTTTTAATTACGGTATTTAGTTTGCATCTGTAATTGGTGAAAATTTTTGGGGCATGTACCTTTTTTGACGTGTTTATACTAGGGGCACTCAATATATTTTTCCCCACCCTTTTTTCTTAGCTAAATCATAGGCCATGGGGCTGAAATGTCTTTTGGTAAGTAAGTTTCAAATTTCTGCGCTTCACATAACCGGAATTTTCCAGTTTGAACCTCCCCTCCTTGTATAAAACCACTTTTAAACGCCCTTGGATAAAACTGATGGTTACCGGAGTTTCGAAAATGACGTCTGACAGTGATGTGCGTCGTAAACAGAGAGCTGTTATCGAGTTCTTAACCGCAGAGAAGGAAACAGTTGGAAATATCCACAAACGTCTACAAAACGTTTACGGAGATGCTGTTGTTGATCGAAGCACAGTTGGACGCTGGTCTAAACGTGTGAAATCATCGGAGAGAGGGAGAGCCAGCCTCGATGATGAGCCACGCAGCGATCGCACGGCATCGGCTGACATCTCACACTGTGCAATGTGCTAACAGTATCATTCGATCAAATCGGCGCGTCACATAAAAGGAGCTATCACTGAAGCTAGGGAATAGTGAAGGAAGTGTGAATACGATAATTCAGCAACTGGGATACTCAAAAGTGTGTTCACGGTTTGTTCCTCGCCAACTGACTGAAGATCACAAAACCCAAAGAAAAGAAATTGCTTCTGAGTCGTTGATTCGATACGAATTGCGACTGGGGATGAGACTTGGGTACACCACTTTGAACCTGAAACAAAACGCCAATCCATGGAGTGGCATCACGCAGACTCCCCACACAAGAAAAAGTTCAAAATGGCCTCCTCTGCAGGAAAGGTTATGGCCACCATCTTCTGGGACATGAAAGGGGGTGATTCTGGTGGACATTATGAAGAAAGGACAAACAATCAACTCGGAGGCATATATTGCTACCCTACAGAGACTCCAGAGACGTATAAAGCGAGTTCGACCGGAGAGAAAACTGGAAGACGTCCTTCTTTTGCACGATAACGCAAGACCACACAACAGTTTGCAAACAAGAGAGGCCATCACAAAAATGCGCTTGACTGTGTTACCCCACCCTCCATACAGCCCGGATCTGGCACCTTCAGACTTCCATTTGTTTGGGTCAATGAAGGATGCTATTCGTGGAAGAAAGTTTCAGAGTGACGATGAGGTTCTTGAGGAGGTTAAGAGGTGCCTCCAACGGAACCCAGGGACTTTTACCAGCAAGGAATAAAGGCCCTTGTTCCGAGATGGAGAAAAGTCGTAGAAAAGGATGGAGACTATGTAGAAAAATAAAAACTTGTAAAAAAGGTATGTAACTACTTGTGTACAAAATTTCTGGAACCTACAAGGAAACTTGTAAAGAAAAAAAAAGGTGGGGCAAAATATATTGAGTAGTCTCGTAGATTAAATGTTTTTAGGAAAGCTTTTAGGAAAGGTTTATTTAACCATGGCTTATTTTGTCTTTTATGGGTCGTGTTTATCATAGTCACAGGACAAAGTATGAGATATAGGTAGGAATTTGTCTCGGAAGAGCAAGCAATAAAACTTTAGAGAAGCTGAAAGGAAAGGAAAATTTGGGCAGGAAGTTACAAATAAAGTATACAGTAAGGCACTTTTCTGTTTGGGAATCATATATTGATTGGGGTCTTCCGACAGTGGCATGAGCAAATGAAAATGATGGTATCATAAAAATAATAGTAGTCTAAGTAATAACAACAATGGTAATAATAATAGATAGTAAACTGATAACTAATAAATGGTAGATGGTGATAATAATAATAAAATAGTAAAATAGTAATGATAAATATAAGTAATAATGATAGTAAATGATAAAAGCTGACAAGTAATAATGATAGTAAGCAACAAAATTAACAAGTTGTATCAGGCAGGCTCAGTTACAGTTTAGTGTAGGTTCTGAGTAAATTACTGGGATGGCGGTGATTTTGATCAGATAGAAAACTAAACATTTAGAAGCTCATCAGGCAAATTCAGTTACAGTTTATGGCGAACCAACTCTGAAGTTTCAGTAAGTAGGACAGCAGCAAAGTACAGTTTAGCAGTTAGGTATGTCTCTCTGGGTAGAGGAACTGGCACTGTCGTTCCTGGCATATTGGTGGGAGGAATTTAGGCGTTCGCTCCTCCTCTGTGGCGATAGGTCGGTAGACATACGGTTCTTGCTGCCTTTACCCATTTTGATTTTGAATTTACTTTAAGATTTCTTATGAAATTGCTACTTTCCTGGTCGTGAGACCAAATTTTATATATACACCGTGTATATATATATATATATATATATATATATATATATATATATATATATATATATTATATAGATCAGGTAATTTAGATCGTGCATTGAGCACGGGTTAGTTTTACATGCAGATGAGAAAAAGCAGCAAGATCTGAACTTTCATGAGCAAACAAAAACACGTCCTTCCTCGGCGAAGGTAACAACAATATCAAATATTTTGTTTCAGAATCAAAAGGTCTAAGGTGTTATAAATATGGGTACCCAATTGAGAGTGACGGGAAGGGAACTGAATTGTGCATTTCAAAAGAACCAGTCCAATTTTGTGCTAAGGAATGCATAACGCACTTGAAGAGAATGGAGACGGTAACACTTTGTTTTATCTCAAATACTAAAGGACAGTTTAGTGCTATATTACTGTTAATAATTTTAATAATGTGTGTATATATATATATATATATATATATATATATATATATATACAGGGTGTCCCAGAATTAACTATCTATTTCAATGAAATCGGACAAATTTTTTAAAAACACTTTTATTTATGTTTATCATGTTTAATATGTGTTAAAAATGTATAAATTTCTAAATTTTTTTCATAATTTTATTTTCATAATTTTTTCATTATCTGGTCCAATGAAAGACCGTCTGAAGTCATAGAATGGCAAAGAGACTCTCCAAAAGTTAACGTGTGGCTTGGAATGACCAAATCCAAAATTTATGGCCCATTCTTCTTTGCGGAAGCAAATGTAACAGGTACCGTCTACCTTGATATGCTTCAGCAATTTCTCGAACCACAGCTTCTTGATGATGGCATTCTTGATAATGTTGTGTTTCAACAAGAAGCATTGATCTTTTGGCGATAAACCTTTGTTTTTATGAAACCCCATGCAAAGAAATCCAGGGGTGTCAAATCCGGAGAACGCGGAGGCCAAGGTCGAGGTCCTCCACGTCCAATCCACCGATTCGGAAGGCGTCTGTTGAGGTATTCTCGAACAATTAGAGCATAATGACATGGTGCTCCATCTTGTTGAAACACAACATTATCAAGAATGCCATCATCAAGAAGCTGTGGTTCGAGAAACTGCTGAAGCATATGAAGGTAGACGGTACCTGTTACAGTTGCTACCGCAAAGAAGAATGGGCCATAAATTTTGGATTTGATCATTCCAAGCCACACGTTAACTTTTGGAGAGTCTCTTTGCCATTCTATGACTTCAGACGGTCTTTCATTGGACCAGATAATGAAAAAATTGAAAATAAAATTATGAAAAAAATTTAGAAATGTATACATTTTTAACACATATTAAACATGATAAGCATAAATAAAAGTGTTTTTAAAAAAAATTGTCCGATTTCATTGAAATAGATAGTTAATTCTGGGACACCCTGTATATATATATATATATATATATATATATTATATATATATAAGTTAATAACATTAATTTTATTTTCTCTACTAACAGAAGCCGGCCAAGTGTTGGCTCAATAAGCACGTTCCGAAGGAAGTAAAAGAGGCTGCTAAATCCGGTGGTTACCTTATGCACCCAGCAACTGAAACAGCCCAATTTGTACATGACATACGAGTTCCTTACGCTGTAGACTGCAGAAACCGTTAGATTTTTTAGCAATTTTATAGTAACAGGATATTTAATTATGTTAATATATATATATATATATATATATATATATATATATATGCATTTGAATTTATTTGCTGTTTATTTTTACTCTGGAGAACTGTCACTCATATTAAATATATGATCATTTAATGAATTTGGTATTTTTCACCTTAGTTTTACCACTGGTTGTTTCTAAAGTCCTGAAAAAGTGATATGAAGTAATGATCTAATATACGTATATACAACATGAAGATGCTTCAGAAAATTTGATAATTTTTATAATTATAAAAGTATAATTTATTGCGTTCAAAGCAATGCTGGAAAAAGTACTTTATACATTCATAAGTGTACAAAGTAGATATTCTGAAAATTAATTAATTAAACGCACGAAATACCTGTCCAGAAAATTACTTACTCTGTGTCAGTGGATACCTTCTTAAATGAGCGACACAGTAACGGAAACATCTATTTGAACTTAAATATTAGAAGCCTTCTAAATCACTTTGATGGGTTGACGGCCAATCTAAAATTGTTGCATTATAAATTTACGTGTATTATATTGACCGAGACCTGGTCAAATGAAAATAATAAGTCATTTTTTTAATATATCGGGTTACACGAGCCACCATATACGTAGAAACAATAGCAGAGGCGGCGGAGTAAGCAGTTTTATAAACACTGATCATAAAAGTAAAAGTATTGAACAATTAACATACATAAATGAGCATTCTAAAACTCTAATAGTTGAGGTGTATATAAATAATATTTCCTATTCAATATTAGACATCTACAGCCCACCAAATGGTAATTTGCCAGCGTTTATGGCGAGCATACATACAACTTTAACTTCTAATCATATCGACAATAACTGCATCATTGTGGGTGATTTAACTATCGATCTTGCTAAAATAAACTCTACTAATAATTAGTAGGCTTCGGATTTCTATGCACTAAAAATCTGCTAAATATGCATGCAAATATGCACTGAAAATGTTGAAAATATGCACTTATTTATGCATTATAAATTTGAACGTCTAAATTAGGATTTTCAAATAATGAAGCACCAGATTTACAGTTTATTGAATATATGAAACAAAATTGTATTTACCAAACAAACAAACATGCATAAACTAAAATAACAAATCCATTGCTCAATTTACAACAAAAATAGGACACATTTCAGAACTGCAATTAGGTTCTTGACTACAAATAAATTGAATTACACTTTATAACTACAATATGCATTAAATTTTATTATTATTATTATTATTATTATTTATTAATCATTTTTATTGTAAACTTTTACCAAATAGTCCTAAATACTGTATGTGCTTTAACACAAAAATCGTGGAAATATGCATTTATCTTAAAAAAAACCGTAAATTATGCACTTATGCATGCAAATATGCAATATACAAAAATCCGAAGCCTAATAAGTAATAATGCTAACTTCTACAGTCTCGTCACTGCAAATGGCTTTAATTTAACTATAACTAAGCCAGAAAAACTACATAGTACCATAGAAAACTCCACTTTATTAGACCAAATCTGGTTTCGATCTTCCCTTGACTGTACATCATGTATACTCCTATTACATATTACGGACCATCTGCCCCCATACATAATGCTAATTAGCTAATTTTCTATGAAGTCGAAACTCGTGTCAAAAAATAATTATAACAACCAGTGGATCACTCCAGCCCTCATTGTAAGCATAAATTGTAAACATTCTCTCTGTAAACTATGGAAGAGTGATATTATCAATGAACAAACATATAAAAATTATTGTAACAGACTAAATTCACTAATAAAAACCGCAAAAGTAAACCATTATTGTTCTAAAATTACCGAACAAAAATCTAATCCTAAAGGATTGTGATATACTTTAAAGGTTTTAGTTAACACCAAAAAAGAAACGATACAAACACTTCTTCACACCACAATATCAACTCCTTAATGAACGAAGTGAACAGGCAATTAGATCATGTCTATAAGAGCCTCGGAGTTCCCTGGAGAGGGGACCATAAATGTCCCTACTTCTGGCTCCCCCGCTGCCGATACCGGGAATGCAGACCTGGGCAGTGGGGTTGGATCTGCTACCGCCCATTCGAGATGTTCTGGGCCTCTGCCTGATTCACTTTTCATTAATTTTTGCAACATTCGTGGCCTTTTCTCAAATTTTCAATCTGTTGAACGGCACTTCTCTAAACCTCATCTTCTTTTCCTCACTGAAACTCAGGTGTTTAGGACGACTGACAGCAACCCCTTCTCTGTATCCTCTTACTTTCACTATACTCAATTTCACTCCAAAGGTGGATGTTGCGTATATGTACGCAATGACCTAACTTATTCTCGTATTCCCGAACTCGAATCTTCCGAATTCTATACACTCTGGCTACGGCTTACATGCCAATCTCAAACTAAATACATATGCGCTGTCTACCTTTCTCCCAATTCTACCGACTATCCAAAATTGTTTGACTACCTCACTTCCAAAGTGGAATACATTTTATTTCACTCTCCTTTTGTTGAAATCTCCATTTTAGGAGATTTTGTTGGGATCGTAAAATCAGGATTTATTAATAAATATAAAATAATTCATAATATATAATGCAAGTTAGGTTTAATAGATAGATTGTAAAAGGTAGAAAATGGGCCTATTCTGAATTTAAACAAGAGTACGTGCCATGAACCACGAAGCCAGAACAACAGGCTCGGTTTTTTTATACGTGTAAATGAGGACAGCCAATCAGGCATAGGTTTGTTTGTCACGTGATACTCACCTTTAGTCTTGCCTAATCATGTTCTTAAAGACAAATTAATTTTAAATAGTACCAGATCTATATCTGGTGATATAGATGTGATGTTACCTATATTTCAGGTATAGGAGTTAGTGTATTCGAGACTAAACAGGCCATAAAATGTTTAGATTGTAACAAATCATGTGGTATTGATGGAATTTCTGCTGAGCATCTGAAATTTAGTAGTGACAGATTAGTGCCTCTGTTAGCTTTGTGCTTTACAGGTTTACCTAGACATGGTGTTTTGCTGGATACAATGTTATCCGTTGTTTTGGTGCCAATACTAAAAGATAAAAAGGGTAAAATCAACAGTAAAGATAACTATAGGCCAATAGCCTTGGCCAGTATTTGAATGTTACCTGTATGCTAGTGATAACCAATTTGGTTTCAAAAAGAAACACAGTACTGATATGTGTGTGTGTGTGTGTGCCTTGAAGGAAATGGTATGTAAATATCAAACTCTAGATGCTAATGTATTTTTGTGTTTCCTGGATGCCTCTAAGACATTTGATCGTGTTAATTATGACAAATTATTCATGAAACTTGTAAATCGTAATGTACCTGGTTACTTGGTCCGTATATTAATATTCTGGTATAATCACCAGAAAATGATTGTAAGATGAGGTAGGGTTAATTCAAAGCCATTCTCTGTGACCAATGGTGTCAGGCAGGAAGGGATATTATCCCCCTACTTATTCAATGTTTATATGGATAATCTATCTGTTGTGCTGAACACCTGTAAAATAGGTTGCTATATTGGTACAATGATTAATTATTTTATTCATCATCTGATGTATGCAGATGATCTAGTTCTTATTTCTTCATCTGTAAAAGGGCTCAGCACACTTTTGAAGGTGTGTCAAAGGTATGGGAAGTATAACGACATAAAATATAATCCTGCTAAAAGTCATGTTATGATTATGAGGACCAAGACCTATAAATATATAAAATTTCCTGAATTTCATTTGAATGGTATGGTGCTGTCAGAAGTAACCCAGGCTAAGTATGTTGGCCGCATACTAACTGATAGCCTTTCAGATGACTGTGATATTCTAAGGCAATGTAGACAATTATATGCTCAGAGAAAATACTTTGGTTAGAAAATTTCATATGTGTACATTAGATGTTAAGTTCATTTGGTTCAAAACTTTTTGTACTCCAATGTATACAGTTCATTTGTACTGGAACTACAGACATATTGGTTGGGGCTAAGCCTAAAGAAGCTCTAAAAAACACTTAAAGCGTACACGGGACGAAATCATCAAAGATGCAAAGAGAAAAATGCGTGGTGGTGGGAAGAAGAAGAGGGATGTCCGGAAGAAGGGAATACCAGCACGTGGCGTTAAACGTAAAAGGATATAAAAAAGAAGTGTTCGAAGCGAATGAAACCTATGGTTGACCATTTTTTTGACTGATATAAGCTAAGGACATTGCTCTCATGAATCAGACTGTTTACTACTTGTCGAGAGAGGTGGTACTAATTCTGACTCGTCATGGCACGCTTCATCCATCCGTGTAGTTCACAATGTTGTAAATCGGAGCTGTCCCTCTTCGACATGCCCCCAACTCAAGTTTCTATTGAGCACAGTTACTTTATTACAATTAACCCTTTAAACACAATTAGTTCCAGAGTGCCCCAATAGAATTCGTGATACCCAGCTCAGGTCCTTACTTTTTTGACCCAAGCTGTGTGCATATGTACGCTAAATTACGTATAGCCCATTCTGTTGGAACGGACTGCGATGACAAATATGCTGTATACCCTGAAACAAACTTTCTGCAGTGTGATGTATATTTAAATCAGGTCAACATATCGGCAGGAACGGGGTACTATCACCTACGAGCCTATCTGGAAAATGTGCTGAACTTTTCCAAAGAAGCGCAGGAAACCTTTTTAAGTGCCGAGAACTATTATCATGTTAAAGACGAAATTATTATAAAGAACAAATTTAAAAATTCTGAAAAGATATATTAGTTTTGGGCGCCTGCATACAAGCTTCACATTCCAGAAGTTGCTTGTGAATGGGGTGGATATGAAAATAAAACTCACCAGCACGAATCCTGATATATGTTTAAATCTGGGAGCTGATCAAGAAGAGGGGACAAAATCCGTTGTAATTCACATTATGGTGAAATTAAGTTCGCCTAAATAAATAGAAATTGAGAAAAACTTACTACGTGCCACAGTAAAATACCCAATTAACAGAGCACAGATAAAACTATACACGGTGCCAGCAGGGTTGGCTTCGGAACAGCAAATGTGGCCCTGGGAGTTCTACCTAAAAGGATATTAATTAGAATGCAGGACCACGCTTCGGTGAATGGAAAATATAAAAAGAGTGCCTTTAAATTCGAGAATTTCGACCTTAAAAATATAATGCTATACGTCAATGACGTTGCGTTCGGCGTGGCTATGGATATGGATTATTCATCAGACGCTGTGTTTCCGCTTTGCGCGAGAGCTTATAGTAATCTGGCCCATATTGCAGGTGCTTGTGATGAGCTTGGGTTTGGGGTAATGCAGAAAGAATTCATCGATCAATTTAACCTTTAACCTTTATCCGTTTGACATCACACCTGACTTATCTGCTAGTGTAAATACACACTTAAGTCCACAACAAAGTGGAAACATCTCAGTCAGATTGTAATTCGCCAAGCCGATAGACGCTCCTATTAGTGTACTAGTATACCTCGAGTCACAAGCCCTAATAGAAGTTGACAGATTTAGGAGTGTTGTCATTGACTTTTAAAATGGATGCGAATACACTTCAGAGAGTAATGACTAGTGAACGAATCACACGTTCCAACTTTATCGGTGTGTTTGCGAAGAATGAAACATT
The DNA here is from genome assembly GCA_023014485.1 of Bathynomus jamesi. Classification (NCBI taxonomy): domain Eukaryota; kingdom Metazoa; phylum Arthropoda; class Malacostraca; order Isopoda; family Cirolanidae; genus Bathynomus; species Bathynomus jamesi. The sequence continues at coordinate 355,483 of JAJOZX010000586.1, read as the reverse complement.
GAATTTGCTAACTATGAAAGATTGCGGTAGTCTTATTGTGAACACAGATGCTATTGGTGTTGAAGGGATTCATTGGTTTGCAATCTATTTTAAAAATAGGGACCGCATGTACTATTTTGATTCACTCGGGACTCAGCCCTGGAGTGATCCTGTTATTGTAAAATTTCTCGAGCAGTTGCATATCCCCGAAGTTGTATGGAATCCCTTCCGGCTACAAGGATAGTTTAATAATACTTGCGGGATGTACTGCCTTTTATTTCTCATGCATATATCACGTGGTAAGGAATTTATAAATTTTTAAAAATTATTCGACCCGTGTCACACTCAACGAAATGCTATGCAGACAGATAAAAAGCCGTTTTCCGATTGTGCACACTCGTTGTATAGTATGATGTTTTGATTTTATATATAAAATGAATAATTGCATCCAATAATATTAGTTTGTGTATTCTGTAGCTTATTTAATGGAAACTAATTTAAGATGGTTATTGTACTATTTTATAAAACATGATTTCTATCATTTAATAAATTTATAAAAATACATTGTGTCTTCTTCTTACCCGAAAAAAAGCTCGAAACAAAAAAAAGAAAAACTTACATTATTTCGTTAATGATGTGGCATTCACTGGGTTGACTGCTCCGTAAAACTTCTACCTCGGTATTCAGGTCCACGACATGCGTTTCTTCAAAACGAAAAGATTGTATAACACGAGTCAAATCTTCATCGGACCTTTAAGGAGAAAGGATAATTAATTTGATTAGTTCATACATTTTCTGAACCTTTTTTTTAACAAACAAAAACCCAATTGTTTAAAACATATGCAGAGTATACATATAGGAAGAGAGTTACAATGTGAAGTATCAAATATCTTCGAACCACTCAGGGAAGTTTGTTACTCTTTAAGAGAAGATGCCGAATAACATTTAAAATAATTTATTATGGAATTTATAAATTTATTTAAAACTTGCAAAAGATTATGTTTTTAAAAATTTCAACGATTTTTTATGAATATCAAGACAGAATTTTAGCATAATATTAATTGCAAACTAATCTATAATTAAGAATTGCAGATACCTACATTTTAATGAAGAAATTTATATTAAAATGTAATGAAATAAATTACTACACCCCTCCATATATATAAATGATGAAATAATCGAAACAGAATGGTGCTCGAGCGCTTTCTCCTAATGACAAGCACGCTAAAATAAATATCAAGTTCGCGAATAAATGGCTACAAAAAATAAAATTACAGGCACATAATTACTTACCTTTCAACGGCAATCCCTTGCGCCGGATCGTAAGGGGTGTCATTACAAATATCATCAACGGTTGGCGTTGGAAATAATCCGTCCCGGTCGGCTGCGTTTAAAAAGATTAATTTTAGATACCGCGGCAGTCTCCATCTTCATATAAAACCGGTAAACTCTAAAGTTCTTGTGAATGACTCATGATGGAGGGAATGTGTTTGTTTATTCACTGATGAAAATAACTGCTGTGAGTTCCAGCTGAAAATACTCACTTTTATATGCATGTTCCCCAAGCACTACCCCAAAAGACTAATAGGTGGTTCGCAGTGGTGGGCACCGTTAACCAAAAAGTTAACTTCGATAACGATAATCCGTTAACCCCAATTTTTAACTCCGATAACGATAATCCGATAATTTTACTACAAAGTTAACGGAAGTTAACGATAATCCGTTAACGATTATTTCTTTACTAACATTTAAAAAAATCAAGGAAAAAAGCTTTAAAACCCATAGAAAATGTTTATTTATGCAAAATCCAACAATAAATAGGTATTTAACTGTATTTTTATCAAGTTTTGCAACTTTTTTGCTTAATAACTTTTTTTTATTTTTAATAAAAAATGTACTGATTACATGTTTTGAAACCCTTGTAACCACTAACCATTAACTAAATTTTAATTTACCAGAGAATTATTATGGCGGGAACTGAAAGGTAAAATTAAATTTTAGGCACATTTATTAAAGACTATGACACAATGTGCTGGTTGCCCTTCAGAAAGACCAACTTCTCAAAGTTGGGCCCAACTGCCAGTCTTGACCTCTTGGGCCTCCCCAACCTCCCCTTGCGAGATCTGGAAGCAGACTGAAGTTATGGCGGTTTGAATTCATTCGCGGAGCGGTGATCTTCCGTGAATGACTCCTCGCAGTTAACGTGTTAACGGACTTTAACAGACTAAATATCGAGTTATCGGAAGTTAACTGGTCCGATAACGATAAATGGAAATTAACTTCCGTTAATAGTCCGTTAAAAAAGTTAACTTCGTTAATTAACTGTTATCGGATTAACGCTTTAGTGCCCAACACTGGTGGTTCGTAAGTTTACTGATTGGTTGTCAATGTAACTGGGCGGTGCGATGTTAAATTTGTGTACCAATCAGTTGACGTAACACCGATAAAACGGACCCACGCTTTCGACAATGAAGTCCTGATTGGTCGCCTTCACGAATAATGAAGGTGTTTCATTATCAAATTCGGTTTATTTTCTCCGCAGATTTAATTTCAATGTTCACATCTCAAGGTGTATGAGTGAATTGCCCACTCGCGCGCTCTGTCACGGTGCTTTCCAATATTTTTCATTATCATACATTTGCAAGCATACTACTCTCAGCTTGATCCTCAACTTTTTCAATTTTGGGTAGGGAAATGGACATATAATTTGAGGGCGGCAAGTCGTTACAGTACAAGGAGAATCCATGGTCTGAACCATAGGTTAGGTTAGGGTCAGGAGCCAGCATGCTGGAGCGAACCACAGCCTCACCGCCAAAGTCTGCACAAGGAATCAATTATGTTTTTCAATTTAATAAAATGAATTGTTGAGTCTCATTTTTTTAAAATTTTCCCCTTGCGATCTTATCGAAAGAAAATTATATACAAACGGAGTTTATATTAAAGAAATTATAAATATTTTTGTTTTTCTTTTCATTCCTTTTTTATATTTAAAAAAAAATTTGCTGTGACTATTTATGACCAACTCGTAAATGAGTTGCTATATACTTATGAAAAGTTGTTTTTCTTTTAAAAAATTGTGCAAGAAACCTGTATAATAATAATAATAATAATAATAACAATAATAATAATAATAATAACAATAATAATAATAATAATAATAATAATCATAATAAAGAAATGGAAATGAAATGAAAATGAAAAAAATAATTTAATACACAGTAACAAGGAAAGCAGAGTCGCATGAGAGAGAGAGAAGAGACGGAAGCAAGTGTTTGGGTGAAAGTGTGTCAATCGCGTTCTATTCTAGCCGTTTTGCAGTTTTGGAGTAGCCTCGGGCGAATTAGGTGTGAGTTTTTATGCGTATCGAGTTTACCTCGTTATACATTTTGGTCTTTCTTGGAATAAAAAGAGATGCTGTTTTTGAAGACATTTTATATAGAGATGTCTGACAAAAGTAAATAGACACTTTCGGTTTAGCATTAGAATAAATGAAAGCGATTCAGGTCTTTCGAATTATAGTTAAATTAAATATTATTCTTATAGAATACTTAAATTTTTATTGCCAATTTTATTATACTGTAAAGAATGAATTAATATTAAGATGAACGAAAAAATGTACGAAATTGAGAAGACGTCTTATATATATATATATATATACCGGGTGTCCGAGAATTATCTGTACAATTTTTGGCTGTTATTAAAAGTCAACCATGAAGTGTAGAAATTCCAGTGTTGTCCCATTTTACAGAGAAACTCATTAAGTTTTTTCTGATAACAAGTTTTGACAAGTTTTTTCTTTTTTGTACGCGGGTGACAGACATTGATGATTTTTAAGCAAGAATCACAGCTGCTATTGAGCGAATTGATGTGGATATGCTGTAGCGTACATGGCAACATTTGGATTATCGATTGGATGTTTTGCGAATCACTGATGGTGCACATATCGAATGTTTGTAACAACGTTACTTTAATAAAAGAAACTTTTGAAAATACAGATTCTAAATAATCTTGTTTAAGAATTTTACGTGTGTTATCAAGAATTTTATTAAAAGATGAAATTGTACAGATAATTTTCAGACACACTGGAATTTCTAAAAAACTTGTCAAAACTTGGTATCAGAAAAAACTTAATGAGATTCTCTGTAAAATGGGACAACACTGGAATTTCTACACTTCATGGTTGACTTTTAATAACAGGCAAAACTTGTACAGATAATTCTCGGACACCCTATATATATATATATATATATATATAGAGAGAGAGAGAGAGAGAGAGAGAGAGAGAGAGAGAGAGAGAGAGAGAGAGAGAGAGAGGAATGACAAAAGTAAATAGACACTTTCGGTTTGGCTTTAGAGTAAATGAAAGCGATTCAGATCTTTCGAATTATAAGTAAATTATATATTATTCTTATAGAATATGTTATTGGAATGATGTACAATATAAAGAGTCCTGTGTATTTCTTTTATTGTCAATTTTAATATTGGTGTTTTATTTAAGTCTTTTGCTAAACCATGGATTAATGTACAATATAAAGAGCCTAGTGTATTTCTTTTATTATTAATTAACTAATTGGGTTCGTTTTGCGTGTAAGTAAATAATGTATTGAATTAATTCTTTTGCTGAGCAAATTAAAGAGAACGTCCCTCGCTCTTGCATTTAATAAATAATATAATTAAAATAAATGGTGCTGCCTTGCAACCCTACATATATAAATAAATAAATAAATAGTGCTCTCTGGCAACTCATCTATATATAACTAAATAATTAAAATAAAAACAAGAACTGGCAACTCGTCTATATATAAAAATTAAAATAAGTAGTGTTCTCTGGCAACTCAGCTATATATAACTAAATAATTAAAATAAAAAACCAATAACTGGCAACTTCTCTATATATAAAAATTAAAATAAATAGTGGTATTTGGCAACTCACGACCCTCTATATAACAGCTGCTGATCCGCTGGATGCTCATTATGCGTCTGGCTGGGGCCAGGCGAACATCTCTATCCTCCTTAGGTTAAGGCTTAGGTTAGGAGTTCCCTTTGGGGGGGTGAGGACATCCCAACTTCTTCCCCAAAGACTCTCTTCCTCCTCCTCCTTTCTCTCTCTCTCTCTTAGGTTTGAGGGGAGGTCATCCTCCCTTCCTCCCCCAAACCTCCCACCTTCATTGCAACTTGAGGATAACCCCTCCCCCCTGTTGCATCTCCTGTATAACATTGATCAACATTTGCAGCATTGCAATTGCACTATCCCATTTTTCGCCCATACTACTTTGGTTCCGCAAGGGACGCTCTACTGGCGATCTTTTTGCATATCTCTTTGACTCTTGGTCATCCTCTTTTCGGGATTTCGGTGAAACCTTTGCTATTGGGCTAGACATATAAAAAGTGTTTGATAGTCTTGTATAGTCCCCTGCAATAGTTCCGCTCCACTCTCTCTCCGAGATGTGAAAACAACGCAGTCCTTCTTTCTACCCCACCCTTACTCCCTCCCTCTCCTCCTCCCCGTCACCCTCTCGTTATCCCCCTCTCCTTTCGCTACACCAAAAACGACGATATTACGAGATCAAACTGTCTACATGGAATCGCACAATAGCTGAAATTAATTATTATAATGTAGAGGAATACAACACTTATTTGTAAGTGTTAATATCGAATCACGATGTGACAAAAAGTATTGCATCCCGAATGATCCAAAAATTCGAAGGACACTGTAATTCGGCGTGTCAGATTACGATTCGAATAGCATCTAATTTTAAATTGTGATTTGAACCCAGCGACGAAATATATTAAATAATACAGGGTGGCCAAAAAACTATTACCCTGATTTTGAACAACATAATTTTACCTTTATCAAATGTTATTTGTACAATCAATATATGTGTCCTGTATAGAATTTCATGGTCTATCTCGTGGTGAAGTTGGATTTTTGCTAAATGTAACCATTATTTTGTAATTCGCTGTTTCTATACAGTTACCTAATTGAGTCCAAGATTATGCAGAATGTGCCCTCCTCCATTATCAATGCACGCTTGCAACCTTGCTCACCATTGATCTATTGCAGCATTTATGAATCGTTGTGATATCTTTCTGTAGCCTGCAGTAATACTTTCCTTCAGATCTTCGACGGAATTGATCTTTCCTTTATAAACCAATTCTTGTAGAGCACCCCCAGAGAGCGTAATCGCATGGGTTTAGAGCTGGGCTATTCGGCGACCAGAATTCTGGTTCAATATAATCCGAAACATTTCGGTCGAGGTACAGGGTGAGCTGTATGGCTTGTGGCACCATCTTGCTGGATCACAAAGTTGTTTCTTGACTTCTCCCTTATCGACGGCAGTACCGCATCAATAATTTTTTCTTAGTAATAAGCAGCAGTGATTTTGGCATTTTGATCAACAAAAACAATCTCTGACTTCCCTAACTTTGAAATAAAGATGGAAACCACGACTTTTTGAGAAAAATGCGAACGTTCCCTGGAAAGTCGATCTAGCCTGATAGATTTTTTGTCCGGTCTTCCATAAACTCGGTCATTTTGTGTGTTTATTGATGAAACAACGTAAAGGTCTTCTCGTCGCTGAACCATATTTTCGATACTGCTCTGTCTGGGAATCGATCTATCAGAGCACATTTTTCAACTTTTGCTTGCTTATTTGACGCAGAGAGCTTATGAACTTCGACTCTTTTAAAACATTTAAGACCAGATCATCTTTTACTATACGACGAACACTAGAGCGAGAAATACCAGTAGTTTTTTAAATTTCTCTAACGGACTTGTGGGTGTTGGGCCGTTCTTCTTGACTGCATATCATGGCTGAAACCGTGCCACCATTTTCCTCAGTACGTGATGTTTTTGGCCTTCCACTGCCTTCTTTTCGTTTGGTTGACCCTGTGATATCGATTTTCTTTATGAGATATTGAAGTCCAGGTATCGTCCATCGTTTATTTGGAAACTCTTTCTTCATTCGTTTTGCATCCCACTGTTTCTCCTTACGCAGGTTCAATATCAATGCTTCATCTTCCAAAGAGTATTTCATTATGTTATAACTTGTTCACCAACTATAGCAGAATGATGGTCTGAAATGAAAAAAGGAAATAAATTAATTATTTTGTGTAAAAATTAGGAAAATTAATTATTTATTTCTGCAAGTGCAATCAAAGAACATGTCAAAATCCTAACGCCTGAATTTCAGCAGGTAACTGAATAAAATTACAGATGAACAAATCTGTACATTGTACTTCTGTTTCATTTTCATGGTGTCGGAAGATGATACCACAAAAGCCATAGTGCTTTTATTTGTAAATAATGTTTCAATAAAAGTTTCAAATAAACAAAAAAAGAACAGAAAAAAAAAATGGGGCCTCATCATTAAATGATGTCGTTCCCACTAAGTTAGTTATAACTTAGCCCATTGCCGTGGTGCTGCACTGGGAAGATGCACCTGAGTGACGGTAACACTCTTTCTCAATCACATAAGCGGCCTTGACAGTTTTTGTCATTTTTGCCAAACTCTTTGCCACTTTTGCAAGATTTTCAGTGAACTTCATCATCAGAAATAATACATGATCTTATCTCACAGTCTTTTACAACATGCAAACCTAAGAGTTTTATAAAATTAGCACTATTTTTTATATTTTGTCTATTTTTTCAAATATTCTACAACCATTTTTAATCATTGTAACCCAAAATTTAGACATTTGTACATGTTTTTGTGTTAGGAAATTTTAGTAGAGCTATTAATATCTAATTTCTTGACTATTTAGTTCGATAAGATTGGTTAGAGCTAGTTTATGCACCAAAATAGCCAAAAATTTCATTTTTGCTATTTTTTGACAATATTTACTTAATTTTTTACTCTTTTTGCTGTTATTTTTTGACATTTTTGTCAGTTTTCTTGGTTCAGGCAGCAGTATGTTACAAACACAGATTCTCAAACAAACAATTGCCCTTAAAAAATTTTTCAACTCAAGACTATGACAAAAATACGAAAAACTGATAAAATTTTGCCATTTTTGCCAATATTTTGCCATTTTGACAACTTTCGCACCAATTTGGTGCAATGGCATAGAAAAATTCGGATTCTACGCCCCAAAATTAGTCTAGATAAGTCGTCAAAACCTCTGCACCCAGAAATTTATACGAACTCTACGCCAGATCCTGTACTATATTCCTTAGATACCTGTGGTTCATTCCCCTGAAAAAAAAATCGCCTGAAACAGTTGCTAATGCGACCAAAACGTTGATGTTGAAAGAAAACAGGATTTCTGGCTATTTTTGTACGGATATGGGGAAAGAATTTATAGGACGCGCTTTTCAGAACATGCTGGCAGAGTTTAATATCAGCTATTACACTACCAATTCTATACATAAGGCTTCTTTAGCTGAAAGAGTTCAACGTACCATAAAGGAGCGCATGCATCGATATTTTACACATAAAAACACATACAGATATATAAACGTTCTCGGCTCAGTGGCCTCATCCTACAACCGCTCACACCATCGCACGATTGGCACAACGCCTAACAAGGTTTTAGAAAGAGATACGAGCCCAGAAGTGAGAAGAGATGGAACACCACCGCCACTACACTCTGCGCGTTTCAAAATCAATGATTATGTAAGGCTGTCGCGTTCGGGGAATAAATTCGGGAAGGGATTTGAGCAAGGATGGACACGTGAGATTTTTAAAGTTAGGGCTATGACTGCAGAGGCGTACCAATACTTTTTGCCGCTCGGGGCGAAAATGACAACGCCCCCCCCCCCCCGCAACAATTTTCAATTTTAAAAACAATTCCTTTACAAAAATACACTTCTAAACAAAACTTTTATTGGAAGAAAAACTTAAATAGAGCAACTTCAATTTTAACAATACTACATAATGTACTGTACTTAATACACTACATAATTTTAACAATAACTATATAATGTATAATGCCTAGTTAAATTTTCGGACTTTCATAACAGAAAATTCATGAATGATTTTTTCTATGTTCATTGTCTCTGCAACTTCGCGTTCAATTGAAATAATCGCCAAATTGCTCAGTCTAGATTGACTTATAGTTGACCTGAGGTAAGTTTTTATAAGTTTCAGTTTCGAGAAACTTCGTTCGCAACTTGCCACGGACATGCATGTAGTTAGACAGATCCGGAGGGCAATTGTTATATGAGGCAAAGATTCCACTAGATCCCATTTAAGATCCACTGAAGTAGTTTTAACATATCCAGTTCTTTGGGTCATCGTCGACGCTTATGCTTTCGAAACTGAGCAAATGTCTGCGCAAACGCTTTATTTCTTCCAGTAGACTTCCTGGATTAATGTCATTGTAGATGGAAGAAAAATTATTGACCTTGGTATTAATTGTTTCATCTTTGGACTGATTCAAAAGGTACGAAGGAGACAGAAATTCAAAGCGATCATTCATTTTTAAGACAAACTGTGCGTTTTTCAATTTCTGCTAATAAACGATCCATGATTTCAAAAAATTCTCTGCGTACATCCTCTTGCACGGTCAATCCAGCATCACGAGCTTGCTCTCCAGGCATTCTTCTCCGTCTCCTGACTCTGCGGTCTATACTGATATCCATTTCATTACAGAACTCTTCGGCGGCATCTGCAGCGTTTGATACTACTGCCTCTCGTTCATTAGTTAAAAACACGGATAAAGAGTTCATTTTTAATGCACACTGGTCCAAAGCAAGTCCCTTTCTTTGAAAATATAGCTGAGCATCATTGATTTCTTTCAGCACTGGATCCCAGAAAAATAAGTACACAATGAATATGTATGACATGATGGAGGTCAACAGAGCTTCAGCATCGCCCTTTGTGTCCAGATTTTCGGAGACCCCTTCACTCAGTTCTTCCAAGGCACTAACAACGTGAGTCAAGTTCTTCTTAAGACTAGAAACAGCATCATACTTAGCACTCCACCGCGTATCAGAGACTCGCTTGACAGTGATTTTGGAATGTTTTGTTAAGACATCCCAACGATGAGTAGAGGAAGAAAAGTAGACGAAAATTCGTTCAATTGTTCCAAAGAAAGTTACAGCATTAGGACTCAGTCCCGCGGCATGAACTCCAGCCAAGTTCAGCGAGTGGTTATTGCAAGGAATGAAAACAGCGTGTTTGCTAACATCAAGAATTCTGCGTTGAACTCCAAGATGAATACCTGCCATCGTAGCAGCATTGTCATACCCTTGACCATAACAATTCTGGATATCCAGCCCATCCTCACGGAGCTTAGTGACAATGAGATCAGTAACTGCCTCAGCAGTCTTCCCCTCTAATTTAATAAAATCAGCGAAGGATTCCTTCACCTCTACTGTACATTACCATCTTTAATCGACACATAGCGAATTACCTGAGACATCTGATCAATATGCGATATATCTGGTGTACTATCAAAAATTATTGCAAAGTACTTTGCGCTAGACATTATCAATTATACATTTTCGAACATTAGGCTACAGCCGATTAGTGTGATGAACTCATTTTGAATGTTAGGTGACAAATACGTAGTGGATATCTTGTCAGTCATTCGTATTTTTGTAAGATGTTCCCTAATTACTGGGTCATATTTGCCCATTAGTTTTATTAACTCCAAAAAGTTTCCAGAATTGCCAGCTAGCCCAGCTTCTTCATTTAAGTTCTCTCGGTGCCCTCGGAATGCAAGATCTTGTTTTGCCAAGAACATGATGCAGTCATAAATTCGTCTCAGTATTTCTTTCCACTTAGCAGTAGCATGTTTTATTTGCAACTGATGTGCATTATCTATTGTAGCATTCAACTGAAGGCGCATAGACAACTCTTTCCATTGTTCAAAGCATCGGGTATGATATGGACTGTTTTCATGTTCAGGTACTCTTGGATTGTTTCCTCCAGGCAAAAAATCCTTCTTCTTTCCCAAATGCACTGGAGATGTTGTTGAAGAGACGACAGCAAAAGCAATGCAAGCTACATTTTGAAGGTGAGAAGGTTAGCCATGACCTTTCAATTTTTTCGCCATTTTCCAAAGTTTTGAAATACCAAACTTTTGACATTGACCTATTGTTTGAATCAGCTGGAAAGGGTCCATTCATGTTTTTCAAATGTGATGGTCCACGTTTAATGAGTTCGATTCTCAAATTGTCCGTCATTGGAACGGGCCAGTTGCCAGAATCGTTAAACAGACTCTGTGGGTGATGGGTGGGTGGGTGACTTTGTGATGTAGATGAGGGTTGATCCTGATTATTTGGGGGTTCACTTGAAGTTGCCGCTTGAAAATCTATCTCTAAAGATATATCACATTGCGGTTGATCTCCTTGCTTCCCAGAAGGCACTGAAGGTGTGTCTGAGAATCCCATTAACTGATGAAATCGCTTAGCAGCACGCTTGCCTTCCTCCTCTTTTTTTCGCGAAGATTCTTGTATGCAGCACCACTCAGTCTCTGTCGTTTGCTCATGTTTGCTAATTCAGTAGGGTATCTGCAAAATAAAACAACCATTAATTATTAACATCATCAAAGCTCAAAGAATGCAAAGCCTAACCTAAATAATATAGGGAAAGTCTGAAAAATAGGGCTGGCAACCTTTCCGATGTGAAAATTTAACGCAACTATTTGTGGAAATAGTGGCATTGAGGTGGCATATATAGCATTTAATGATGATTTTTCATCAAAACCATGGATATTTTGTACACAAATAACGCGCGACAATGATGAGATATAATTTCTTGGAGGGTTGCATTTTAAAACATAAAAACCCAAAATTTTGTATACTGCGCCCGCCTGACAGTAATTTGCCGCCCCTCGGGAAGTGCCGCTCGGGGCGGTCGCCCTTCTCGCCCCTCCCTTGATACGCCACTGGCTATGAGACCTAAAGGTGAGATAATGATGTATTACGTTGAAGATTTGAATGGGGAAGAAATCGCAGGAGGCTTTTACCGCGAGGAGTTGCAGAAAGTGACATTTAATTTAGGAAAAAGTGTGTTAAATTTGAAAAAATTATAGGAAGCAAAGGTTCAGGAAAGAGAAAAATGTACCTGGTGAAATGGCTGGGTTACCCAGAAAGCTTCAACACCTATATAAGAGCTGATGCAATAATGAAGCTTAATTAGTATGCAACATGGCACCTAGCCACTTCTATGTCACACTCCCGTCCTCTTCTTCTCTGTCTGTACATCCTAACAACACCCTCGCCAACTTTGTGACAGAATTCCACGGGCCCATTGAATTGGAGCGTGATTCGTATGAGGTAGGGTTATGTGAACTCCGGTTAGCCACCAAATTTTTAACTCTTGAAAATGAACAAATCATATTTCTGATCCTTAGAAGATTCGATGAGTGCAAAAATTAGGTATAACCTTAAACAATACTATGCGATCAGTCCTGTTCGACGAGGAACGGTACTATAGCACAAATGTATCGCTAGGAATCGGGCATTATGACACAGCCATGGACATTGTGACGGGGTTAAACAAGAGTCTTGAAATGTCGCGCCTGACATACGATTTACTTTTTGAAGTCGTAAACATAGACACGCCTGCATGCACATTGAAGTTAAAGTCAACGCTTAGTAGAAATATTAAAGATAAAGAGCTGTTCACAATTGTGGCTGAGGGCCGATACAGCGCAGCTCTCCAAAGAGACACCTTTCACGAGGCACAGCATGACTTGTCCAGCTTAATGTATCAAATGAAGATGGAGAAATTGGGTGAATACTCTCCGCCCCAAGACATGTGCTATATTTACAGCAATATCGTAGAACACCAATTTGTTGGGGACACCCAGGCGCGCCTGCTGCGCATTGCACACATCCACAGCCATAGAGGGAAAAGTTTGAGCATTACATATGACAAGCCCCATTATGTGAATGTTGCGACTAATCTATTAACCAACATCTCGATATATGTATATAAGCGATTGAGGGAAAAAATTTCCCATTCGGTGATGGGAGTTTAACAGTGAAACTACACTTTAGTCGTTTATAATGGCACGAAGACCGTTCACAGTCTACCGATGGGTGAGGTACCAGCGTGGGAGTGGACTTTGGTCCATTTTTTCATCCATACTATGCACCGCTGTCCCACTGTTGAAGAGGGGTGCCAGGTACCTAGTGCGGAAGGCGTTACAAACAGGTTTTAACGCTACAGAAGACATAATGGGTGGCACTGAGCCTAAAGAAGCTCTAAAAAAACATTTAAAATGTACACGGGATGAAATCATCAAAGATGCAAAGAGAAAAATGCGTGGTGGCGGAAAGAAGAGATCTGTCAGGAAGAAGGGGTTCCCAGCGCGTGGCGGAAAGAAGAGATCTGCCATGAAGAATGGGTTACCATCACATGGCGTTAAACGTAAAACGAAATCAAAAAAGAAGTGTTCTAAGCGTATGAAACCTATAGCTGATCATTTTTTTAACTGATATAAGCTGAGGATACTACTCTCACGAATCATAGGTTGACTAATACTTGTCGAGGGAGGTGGCACTATTTCTGACTCGTCATGGCACGTTTCATTCATCCGTGTAGTTCACAATGCTGTAAATCGGAACTGACTGTCCCTCTTTGATATGCCCCCCACTCAGGTCTCTATTGAGCATAGCGACTTTATTACAATTAACCCATTAAACACAATTAGTTCACCCAGTGCCCCTATAGAATTCGTGATACCCAGCTCAGGCCCTTACTTTTTTGACCCGAGCTGCATGCACATGTACGCTAAACTGCATATAGCCCATTCTGATGGAACGGACTGCGGTGATAGTTACTCTGCATACCCTGAAACCAGGTTAACATCTCGGCAGGAACGGGGTGCTACCACCTACGAGTCTATCTGGAAAATGTCCTCAACTTTTCAAAAGAAGCGAAGGATACCATTTTAACCGCTGAGGGGTATTACCACACTAAAGATGAAAATGGGATAAAGGATAAATTTAAAAATTCTAAAAAAAAAGATATATGAATATTTTGGACGCCTACATACAGACTTCACATTCCAGGAGAAGTTGCTTATGAACGGGGTGGATCACCTTGCATGCACATCGCGATTTATGGATGCCAGTCTTACCCGTCGTTATAGATCACAAACTCATGTTCTCTCTGTGTGTGAAGTGCGCAGAGGAGAACAATGGGGCCTGTAATCACACAATCACCCACAGGAAGATCAGAGGCGTATATACAAGTCCTGAGCTGACCCTAGCCATTCGTCACGGTTACAGAATATTGAAGATCTATGAGGTGTGGAGGTTTCAGAAGCCCCCCAACCTTTTCACACCATATATAAACACTTTTTTGAAGGATAAGGTAGAAGCATCAGGATACCCGCGAAAAGTTAAGGCCAAAAATGAAAAATCGACGTAGGGATACAACTTGAACGGGGCCAAATTGCGAAGAACCCCACCAAGCGCTTTAGCACAAAGTTGTGCCTAAATAGTCTTTGGAGGAAATTTTCCCAGAATACAGACAAGGGGAACGTCCATCTAGCCCAAAGTTATAACGAGGTGTGGGATTACGCCAACGCTCCCGATAAAGAGGTCATGGAGATTGTGAATGTGAGTAATACGTACATAATAAAGTACAACAGAACCGAATTGGCTACAGATACATCACGTGTCACAAACATATCTGTAACCAGTTTCACAACAGCATACGCCCGCATCAAACTTTGGAGTTTACTGCATTCTCTTGGACGGAAGGTTCTGTACGCAGATACAGATAGCGTGATATTCACGGAGAGGGGAATTGGGGAATTCCTCGGAGAGTTGACTGACGAGATCAAGGATGAGTATGGCAGACATGTCAACTCTGATGATTTTCCGTGAGACTCACGGATTTTAAGTCTCAAACTCCCTTATGTGGGATAGGTTTCCAGTTATCAAAATCAGGCACAGGCAAAATCAGGCAGAATTTCACGGATTTTCATACTTCAAGGTTGACGTCTCTGGTATGGAGACAGCACCTACGCTGATTCTTTTGTCTCAACAGGCCGAAAAACTTGCGGGGTACGGGTGAGGGTGGGGGAGGAAATGAAATATATCGTGAAGGCTAAAGGCATCACACGTAACCAGGTGAACCGGCGGATTGTCAACTTTGACTCGCTGAAAGAGCTAGTGAGTTTAGAAGATGAGGGTGACCAACCACCCTAACTGACTGTAAGAACTCATAACTTTCGGGCGCAGAAGTTGGAGGGCGTGAAGGAGCTTAGGGGGACGAAAGTGTGTCGTAACACATACAGGAAACGATGCCAGGTGCCTGGCACCTACGACTCTGTCCCCTTAGGATACCGTGAGGCGCAAATATTTGTTACATAATTGCTAAATTAGACTATATTTACTTGACGAAATTTTACGTTTTATTTATTTTTCTATTATTACGAGTATTTAATTATGTTTCAACTAGTGTTTCATTTTCAACTTTGTGTGTGTGTGTACAAGAAAAAGTCTAAGCTGCCAATAAAAAGAGTCACGTGACTCCTGCTGCTAATCGGGACACATCTCCCTGCGTACTCAGTTGACCCCCGCAAACCCTGGTTCTCAGACGCGTCTTTTTAACTGTTAAAGAATTCTTGCGTAGAAGAAAAATAACGATAACGTCCAATGATATTACATGCGCTACATTCCTGAAGTCGTACTCACTAAAGTCTACAGATGTGGTGAACACCCAAAGAATTTCTAGTCATCCGTCCTTTGAAACCTTTAAGACGACATTAAATCGCGCAAAGCGTGAAGAGCACGACGTCCAAATACTCTATGGATATTCTGGTGAGAGCATTGCGGGGTTTCGCTGTTCAAACGCTGTAATGGATTATGCTGCAGGATTAAACTGCACTAGAGAGTTCATATATCGTGTAGTGAAAGAATCCACGCTTGCAGAAGAGAAGCAAAGGATCTGGGTTGTGAACCTTGTTGATGATTGGTGTCACAGGAAATATTACACCATGTTATATCACACCGAGTACGCGTACACTGGGGCGGTGAATGTAAATCTTGTGATTATGGACAGCTTAAAATATTTCTACCACTATGTCCATGTATATCATGACGAGGTGCGCAGTGAAATTGTAGCTAAAGGCTTGTGCAAGTTTTTATTAGAGTTTAGGGACGAGTATCGTTTGTCCAGCAGAAAGGACAAGTATGGGCACATGTTTCTTTCATATAGATCGCCAGAGTGTTAATAAATGTGCATAGTTCGAGAAAGTACAATTGTGAATACCCCTGAACGAAGCTGTATGGTGCACATTCCGGGGAGTGGGTGTGATAAAACATTAAAGCTGATATTACTTCATGTATCAAAGATGGAAAAATTCTCTAAACACCTACCCAGTATAATGGGATACAAATATTCGCATGATTCACCAACGCACCGTGTTTCTTTCATGTTGGAACAATCCCGTACACGAGTCACTAACGCTTGGAGGCGTTCATGACGCAACCCGTGTGACTCATACCCACCCCACACCTCTCACCTCCCAACCGCCTCGAACGGTTCCGCCGAGTCAAACAGCGCACTGGGGTCTCATAGTCACCTCAGAGCTTGACCCAACTGAACGTTCTCTCCTCGCAGGATCAATAGAAAACTATTAAAAGATGGAACTTCCATTGAGCATCATCCTCAATGCAGTATACGATGTGTCCGTGTTGACGTAGACATTCAAACTCTGGTAGACGCAATGTTATTTAGTTAAGTGTTGAAGAGATGAATAGAATCTTCGTGTTGGTTGAGAAGTGTGGTGAGGACAGTTATAAGATACCTGTGGGTGTAGGCACAAAAAGAGAGCAGATTAGTGATGCAGCCTCATACGCTATTCATACGCTATGCGTAAATCGTGATACAAACCAAGCGGGGAAAGAATAACTGCACGTTTAGAAAGGAGCGTTTATAAACTTGAATTTAATGGTGATGTAGCAAACGATGTCATCTTTCTGTGCTTTTGATTGTATTCTATCCATGCTCAAAGAGCGTGATGGTTTGACTCCCAATTGTAAAGTGGATACAAAAATATGGCTAAACGAGTTGAAAGCCCATTATATTGAATATGGACACCCGCATACTTTGAGCGGCGAATTAATGTTAAATCGCCTTTATTGTGTAGTACAGAGCAATGAGGATATAAGTGTGGACTCGATTACGTGCGAGTTTACTATTTTATATAAGCGTGGTAGAAACTGACCTTAAAGCAATGTATTTCCATTTTTTATGCGGATATATATATATATATATATACAGGGTGGGCCGAAAGTCTGGATCCATAGGAAAATATTTATTTTAATACATAAATTACAACAAATGGTAAATACTTAAAATGAATATCAACTTTAACTCGTAAATGCGTATCCGTGATACTGTACTCCAGTATAAATACTCAAATACTTTTTTTATTTCAGCCCAGAAATGGCTTCGAATCTAACAACAGAAGACCGGGTAGAACTTGTGCTCATGTACGCAAGATAGGGCGCTACACACAGAGAAGTTGCTACCGAATTCAATAGAAATCATCCTGATAAGCATCCAGTAACACATGCGACTGTTGGCAAGTTGTTTAAACGTTTCAAAGAAACAGGAAGTGTACATGATCGACGGCGTTCTGGTTGTCCAAAAACTGCAACTGATGAAAATACCTCTACAATGGTATGTGAAACTTTAAAGAATAGTCCAGTAAAGTCAACAAGAAGATTATCAAATGAAATACGCATCTCGAGAACGTCAATTCGAAGAATTATTAAAAATCATAAATTCCATCCCTAAGTGTCTCGATGTCAGAGGCCGCCAATTTGAGCATTTGTTATAATTTGTTGTTTATACTGGAGTACGAACCACTGTACAGTATCACGGATACGCATTTACGAGTTAAAGTTGATATTCATTTTAAGTATTTACCATTTGTTGTAATTTATGTATTAAAATAAATATTTTCCTATGGATCCAGACTTTCGGCCCACCCTGTAATATATGTATATATATATATATATATATATATATATATATATATATATATATATATATATATATTAAGCATGTGATGTATATTTTGTTGT